>VDFB02193867.1:124993108-125551694 GCA_007258455.2 Sequoia sempervirens
GTCTCTTCTTCTTCTATGCATGCAATACGGTGAGTAATGGCTTGAAATATTTTGAAAATTTTTGACTAACAGACTAAACTAATGCTGAAAATGACTTTGTCAAACTCCTAGTTAGACGCCATCCCCGGCAACAGCGCCAAAAATGGCTCGCACTCACAAAAAGATATGAATATCACAGTGAAACTTTCCTGGGAATTGGACATTCTGACAGGTGACTAATATCTCTCTATGGACGTTCATTTACTTGTCAAACCAAGGGACATAGACTTTAAATGGCGCAGCAAAATATATGCACTTGGAATTTGTTTTGGTCAAATCTTAGCAAAAATACATACTGGAATGAAATTCTATCTAAGCCACAGAATGGTAATGCAGAATTCTTTAACTCAACTATGCTTGATTAAAACAGAAACCGTAACAGCTACAACTGAGGCACAAACCATGAACTGGCCTTATGCTGCAGGAACAGTCACAGGGATGGACTCTCTATGCTGCAGGAGCAGTATAAGACTGAATTTTTATAAAAATTTCAAAGATGAAAACTAACTAGATATCAACAGAAAAGAGCATCTATCTAATTAACTACAGATACTTACTAAGTGGGCCCCCTTAGCAAGCATCTACTGATTACACAGATGCTGAACTCAGAACTTCATCGATCTTTATTCATGAAAACAGAATGAGATACATTGTTTTGTTGATGTGAAAACTAACAACAAACTCTGTTTCTGGTCAAACAGATTTGTCTTTCATTATCATACTAATTCTTACATGATATCTGCTACTCTGTTTCTATCTTACCCTGAATATCATCTATTACTCATTCTATTCATCTTCTACTACTCTCTCGCGTAGGAGGAGTATCTTATTTTTAAATCAGAAGAACAACTAACTAACTAACTAACTTCATCAAAGAAAGACGTGGAAGTAAAGTGTATCCCTGAATCAAGGAACAAACTTCATAAATGAATTTATGTGTTCAACCCGATTCAGAGAGAATCTAGCGCTCCACTCTTTCCAGATTAACTTATCATTAAAAATCTTTCCAAATCGGTTTCGGTCAAAGAGTCTTGGCCAGAGCTTCCTCAAAGTCGTGCAGGAAATGGACTTTACTGCAAGGCCGAGATCGGTGCGCTTTCGATCATTCTTCAACAACCTGTGAAACAAAAAGGTAACAGATGTGCAAGAAAAAATTCATATGGCACATACACGATATCTATTCATTAATCACACATTTTAAATCTACTTCACCATTCAAAAATTGTATACAATATACCAGCCATTTTGAGTCAACAGGGCAATAAATGCAATCAAGTCAACACAATAGGTAGGAATATAAAAGTGTTACTACAAGATATCCCCACAAAAGGTTTCAACAAAGTTTAAACAGCTGTGAAATAGCAAAAATAAATTCATTTAAAAGTTTATCATAACATCAAATTATGAGCATATTTTAGGCTCATCACTGCCCTCCATGATTATAAAAAATTCGGTTAGTAGTCCCAATACAAAATCCACTTCTAGTCGTACTGAGAAGTTTGAGACCACAAACCAAAGAAATTCTCAACCTTTTAGAAAATAGAATAAAGTCTTCCTCCAATTAAATCCCCCTCAACAAATAACTCAGAATGTTAATAACTGAGTAGCTATTGTCAAATTCATGATACCCTTTAGCAATGGGTACCATAAAAGTCAATTCACTCCCTTACCTAATAGCCTTCATAATACAATGACACAACTCTTAGAAAAACAAATGATTACCTTTACTCCTATCAAAACACCTGATCATAATAATCCCCTATCTTCAAACTTTAGATCAAATGCTTATTTCCATTATCATTAACAAAACAAAAATGATACAAAACATTGTAAGCATCTTAAACATTTTGTATAAGACCTCATTGATTTTGGTTGAATTTCCATTGTAGGTGTTAGTAATCAAGGAAATAAGTTTGTTGCTCCCCTAACAAAAACTTGAAATTTTTTACCAACCCTATGCCTAATGATAACATTTCATTTGTCAAAGCTAGTGAAACTACAAAGAATGATGTGATGAGTGTCGATATGGATGATGATAACAATGATATTGTTCAACATGATCCTATAGATAATGATCCTATGGATGATATGGTAGGAGTGGTAGACATCATTCCTTGTAATGGCCAAACTAAAAATCCTCTTGACATTGCTTTCTCCTCTAAAGATATACTTAAACATGCACCTGATGGTCCTCTTTACATAGTCGTCCAAATCTATGACAAGCCCACTAATGGGATATTAATAGATCTTGTCTGTGGAGAGAATGTGATCACCAAGGAATTTTTACTTTTGCATGAACTCCATCAAGATATATATGATAAACCGAAAGCATGGATCAAGATGTGTAATGGTTTCACTCACCTTATGATGGGATTGATCACCATTCCTTTACAAATAGGACTAAAAACATTAGATATCTCATTCTCCATCAACCCATAGTCAAAAAAATTCCATGTGAAGCTAGGCTATCCATGGCTTGACTCCATGAATGCATTCCCTTTAGTTGTACATAAATGCTTAAAGTTTCCCTCTGACAATGAAATTTTTACCATCCATCATAGTGGATTCAACCCTTTGTCTTCTCGTGGAAACTTTCCATTAGATTTATTTTGGCCCGAGCATATAGAACCTATCAAACCATGAGAGGACTTATTTTTCAAATCCTATCAAAAGTTCTTGAGGCAAAAAAAATAGAAAAATGATCCCTCCAAAACATGCCTCCACCCACCACTGAGCCTACTATTCTTGAAGAAACCATGATTGAACCTAAAGAAATTACAAATGACCAAGACCAACCTATGACAAAACCCTTACCCACTTCCTACAAAAGACCAAGAGATAGTGAAAACAATCCCATCATGCCTCCTAGAATAAAACAAGTTTACAAGGTCAAAGAGAAAATGGCTGGAAATTCTTCCATGGTTCCTTCCAATCCTCCTCTTAAGGAATAAAAGAAGCCTGTGGTTGATCAACTCACTCCTACACAAACAAAAATGGAAGACCAAACTAAAATAAATAGAGGTTCTAGATAGTGTAGGAGTAGACATCATGCACTTGCTCAAAATTTAAATGAAGAAATAAATAAAGAAAACCAAGATCCAAACTTGACTAATGCAATCCATGATGATTCTACACCTTTCCCGAAACAAAAGGATCCTATAACACAACCACAACAAGAGTTGAACCCTTATTTGGACATTATCATTTGACCTTCTATTGTGATAAATTTAGATGATGATGATAAGATTACTAAAATTGATGAGGAGGTGCATAATGAATTGAATACATTATTTTCCTCATCCATGAGCTTAAATGACAATTCTCCTAGGAAGAATGTTGAACTTGGTAATGACCCTCGTAAAGAAATTTCTATTGTCCCTTTAGCTAGTTGTCCACCTTCAGCATACAATGAACATGATTGGGATCTAGAAAACTTGCTTTAGGTTGACTCACATGTTCCTTACTAGTCTTTTTCATTATTTCTTTTTCATTGTCTTATGTGTGATTACATGTGTGTGATGTGATCTCCTGTGAAATTTTGTTTGATGTTCTCTGTCTCTTTGTGACATTCCTCTATTTGTACCTACATTCTTCTATATGTCATAATATTTTAATTTTTTTCCTTTTATCTTTTCATTTGTCTTATATTTTCCTTTTGGGGATGGCGCAAGGTGTTGAGACATTCATGTCTCTTCAATGTTGAGCCAAAATATTTTCCTTTACTTTTTTTTTATTTTGTTTCCTTTTCTTGTGTTTTCATTTTGGGGATGACACAATGTGTTGAGACATTCATGTCTTTTCTATGTTGACCCAAAAGATTTTCCTTTACTTTTCTTTATTTATTTTCTTTGTCTTGTGTTTTTCTTTTGGGGATGAAGCAAGGCATTGAGATATTCGTGTCTCTTCCATGTTGACCCAAAAGGTTTTTCTTTCTTTTCGCTCCCTTTGTGTCATTATTCTAGTTCTATGAGTATATGGGGAATATGATACTTCTGAGCTCTATAAAAAAATTATAGCAAGAACATACTAACCCCAAATCCATAGATTCCTCATGTTTTTGGAGTTTAATTTTGGGGGCGGTGTATGTGCAGGATCATGGGCCAAAAAGTGGCAATATGATGGGTATGTGGTTGACTTTTTATACCCAAAATTGATGAAACGAAAAGGGTTTTAAAAGTAAATTCTCAACTTTCCACCAATATAAATTATGCTTTGCTTTGAATTTAATAAGTAATTATTATTCATTTTCTATTCAAATTATGACTAAAGTCCTGATTGATAGACTGATTGGAAAACATCTATATCTTTCAAACAGTGGCACATTTTTTGAATCCAAAACATGCATCACATTTTTTGCTTCGTATACTATAGGATTAAAAAAAAGAAAAAATGAATTTCATGAAATTTTGACCAAGTTAAGGTGGTCAGACATATGATTTTTTTATATTTTTTAAAAGTTGTAATAAAAAAATAATAATTAATTATTTACTTGGAAAAAAATTACAAAGAAATATGCATCACATCAGGACATGAGTCCTCTACTTATATCTAAAATATTATAAAAAAATATTATCATTTTATTGTGGTTAGGGTGGTCAGACAGACACCCACTTCTTATTTTTTCCCTGAAATTTAAGTACTACTGCATTGAAATTTCAAATGAAACCAAATAGATTTATATTTTTTTTAAACAAACCTAGTAGTTTAGAAACTACATTCAATTTTCTACATATTCTATTCTTACATATTTTTGAAATAGTATAGATAACTTATTCAAATTTTTACATCAAGTTGCCTAACTCTAATTTTTCTGATTTTTTTGCCACTTAAGGGCCTATTTTTTCCATGATGATCCTGCACATACCCAGGCAACCCCTTTCTTTTCTTTTCTTTTGCATGACGTAGCTTTATTTGGAAACATATGACTTGGCATAGGACTTTCTGAGTTATCTCTCATGTCCTATTTAATGTTAGCATTTTTTATTTGCTACTTTAAATTAATTTCTCATAGTATGGTGTTTAGAAATTTCTTTAAAGTGGGGGCATACATTGGAATTATTCTTTTGCATTTTTTTCTCTTTTGCATGTTTCATGTGTAGTCTTTTTATTTCATACAATGCATTTTTCACTTTGTGTTTGACATTTGGTGTGATGTCCCTCAAGAGTGTGGTCTCTCTTAGCATATTATATTTCTCTTAGTGGATTTATGTGACACACTAGGTCCCCTAAGTTGTGAATCTTCTATTATTTGATTGGTCCTCTCTTGGACACATTAGGCACAATGTTCCCTAAGTTAATACCTTTTATGAATTAGGAAAGAATCCTTTGAACATTCCTTATTGTTGAATTTGCATTTTTGGTTATATGGCCACCCTGCATAATACACTTTGCATTCATGTGGAGCCATCTTGTTTGTTCATGAGTTCCAAGCATACAAAGATTTTCTTTCCTAATGAAGCTCAAAGTTCATTTTTTTTTCATCAGCTTAAAGCTTATGAAGTTTTTCTTGTCTCATGAAGCTTGAAGGTCATTTTTGTGTGGCACCTTATCAAGGTTGTCAAGAGGTATAACATTGGTATGGTTTTGATAAGAAGCCCAACCTAGGCATGAATTTCCCATAGCCACTCACATGTGTATGTGAGCCCATACTAACCATGTGTATGTGTCTCACCTCCTTGGATTAATCACCTAGTGAATAGCCTGAAGTTCTATTGCCTCAAAGTGAGTATGCATTTTTAGACAAATAGACTAGATATAATCCACATCATGATGGGAAAAGAGTCGAAGCTTTATCCACCTCTTTTATTTTTTATTCTCATCTTTGGCAGTGTATGCTTGTGCCTGGTTATTGCTCTTTATATCAATTTCATGTGTGTTCCTTTGTGCCTATGATGGTTTTCCATAGGATTTTGATCCTAGGGGATTGATCACCCCTCTTGATAGTTGTCATCCTATGTTACTAGCATTGGCACACTTGGAACCCTCTCGATTTGTGTTTTTCTACTTTAGTGTGAGTTTGAAGCAAGTTCATCCTCTCACTAAAGTGGGGGCTAAATGTGGCAATGAAAGGGGTATCCCTTTACTTTCTCTTGGTCATTTAGGCCCTCCCTTTTGAAAATGAGCTTAATGTTGCCTTGATTTAGTGTTGTAGTGTTCTTGACACATTCACATTAGGTCTTCGGCACTTGTAAAATAAATAAACTTAACCATGCCTTATATAGAGTATTGTAAAGTGTTGTAACACACCTTCACACTTTTCTAAGTTTTTCCTTAATAATTGGGCTTCTTTATGCTTTAATTGGCCTAGTTTTGCATCCACAAGCCTCATTTAATGCATCTTTTTGAGGATAATCTTGATATTGCTGGACACTATGAAAACTGAGAGGGGGGTGAATCAGTGTTCCATAATTTTTGATTTTCAAATCAGATCTAAAACTATCAACAACAATAATTGAACTTATAACAACATTCACAATACATAAACAAATGGAAACATGTAATCACATTAATGAACACCACAACACCAGATATTTTTCCTTGGAAACCCTGCTAGGGGAAAAACCATGGTGGAGATTAGTTCACAATGTATACTCTATTAAAATTATGAGAAAAAGAGGGGAATGCACTTGTATTTAGGCACACTGCCTAGAGTTCACTGCTCAAGAGAGAAGGCTCACTACCTATAGAATACATTTGAGATTACAAAAAAAAAATTAAGTAAGAAAGAAACATCTACAAATGCTTGGATTTAGTCCCAATTAAGTGCACAATCAGAATCTGGATCTTTCTATCTAGTTTGCACTTTTGCTCTGCTCTACTCTGCCCTACTTTGCTCTGCTCACATAGGCCCTTCTGCTATTCAAGAAAATATATATATATCTGTTCTACTCTTTTTCGCACTGAATCTTCTTGATCTTCACACCTTTCTATTTATACATACATACACTTGCGCACCAAAATGATTTTCTGATTTCCTTTATATACTCGCAAACAAAAATTTGTTATATGTCACCTTCACAACAAAATATAATATTCTTTCTTATGTCAGCTCAAATCATCAATTAGAATTGATGCCTACCCACACAAGTCAGATAGACTATAGTAGGGACCCAAAACAAAGTTCCAAACATAATAAATAACTAAACACATACTCCACATACATCCATGATACACCATATAAAACATGTCAGCTATAATGAGAGAATAAACCATGAATCATACTACCAAACCTCTTAACTCGAACTCCGACTAATGCAACACCACAAAACTAATCAGTAGGATAGTATATGTGCTAGGAAAACTTCCCTGGAGATCCACACCACAAAATAGTGATCCAGTGAAGTGATCAAATCATCTTGTCAATCAAATGTCCTATTATTCATTCTTTTTGTTGGTAGACTATATAATCTTACTTCCCTTGCTGGTAAGAGCAATACTAACAGTATGGATCATACTGCTGACTTTAGTTTCCATCAATGACAAAACAAGTAGCCAAAAACAATCTCTTCAAATCCATATGCCAACAATCTCCCCCTTTGGCATTGATGGAAAAACTTAGTGAAAATTTGACTAAGTGTCAAAACCAAAAACTCAACAGAACTAAAATTGCTGCTCCCCCTTGGATGTCAAAGAAATTTTTCACTACATTCTCTCCCCCTTTGACATCAATGAAAAATATTTTATACTTCTGCTCTACACTTCTTTTACTTGTTCTCTTCCCTTTACAAAATAGAGAATTGGATCAAAATTTGAGAAACTGCTACAAAAATCAAAAGATTATTTTATACTTAGTTTTGATTTCTAGAAGGAATTTCTTCCAAGAGTCCACCACAATCCCAATAGCTATAATCAAGCTATTATTTTTTCATGTCCTATTGATAATTTGGACAAGGGATTCAGGAATGGTGATAGCTTCTTCCATCTTTTCTCCTATCTTTAGCACTTCAATCATTTGCTCTAGGCTACCTTCAGTCAGGTCTTTTACTCTCCAAAAGGCATCCATGAGAGTATTTCTAGAAAAGTGAACCTTTGCATGCTCATCTTGTAGACCGTGAAACTTTTTCTTAACCTTTCCATCCTTATCCAAAAACATACTATAGTCCTTTCCAATTTTGATAATCTCTTTTTCAATTTCCTCCAACTTATCCTTGTACTTGCCGACCACATGAGGCCACCTTAGATAGTAATTGAAGACTTTATTGTCTGAATCAATGCACTGTCTTAGGACATTCATTTTCTTCTTTATCTTAGAAAGAGATAGCCTAAACTGCATCTTCAAATGGGAAATTATTTCCTCCTCTTTCTTGTCTAGAGGCATAGATTACATAGCCTCCTTAACACACTCAATCAGTTCTTTTGGGAGAACATCCTACAGACTCTCCAATTCAATATTGTTATCAGCAAAGTATCTTCCCAAAGTGTCCTCAATGACATACTACTCATAGGATGGTCCATTCAACCATATATCAATTATCTATTTCATTCCATCCTCATCCCGAATAATTTGGAATATCTTTGCTTTAAACAGAGCACCTTCATCATCACTCTCTTCTGCAATTTCCACAACTAGTTCAACTAGTTTTGGTTCTTCTCTTGGAGTATATTCCTCAGATTCCTCATCGACTATATCCACAACCATTTCTCCTTTCCCTTTCCCTTTTTCTTCAACTCTTGCTGACTTGGGTGCCAGAGGAGTGACAGTAGTCAAATCTCTTCCTCTCTTCTACTTTTTCTCTACCTTTTCAGAGGATGATCCAACTTTAGTTATTTTTATTAGAAGAGGGATAACACTTGCACCAAACCTCTCTAACAATTTCCTAAAGAATTTTTCATAAACTCTTTCACCATTTTTGAAAGATTTGTAATGCTCAAAGATTTGCTTGTAAACTGGTGTATTTTCTTTCCACACAACATTGTCATTCATAGGTAAGAAATTTAGAAAATACATCATAATGCATATTGCAAGGGTGCCAAACCTGAAGGAGTAGTCTATATCATTTGTTAATTGTACATTCTCCATCAGTTGATCCTTCAACAGACTACATAGGTCAAAGTATTCATTTTCTATAATCATTTTATGAGTGATATATACAACACCTTCCAAGGTTGATCCTTCTTAGTTTCTGAAGAAGATCTTACATGAGATTCCATGTGTGACATACCTTGTTAAAGGATCTTTAATCAATGAAATTATCAAAGCCCTCTAATCTCCCCTTATTCTGGTTAGGGCTTCAACCTCAACATTTCAAGTCAATTTCTTCTTCGAAATATTACCAACATTGCACAGACCTATTATATTCTTGATTACATCCTCTAATATTTGATAGGGTTCATCCAAAGTGAGGATTTCACTGTCCAATCTATTTAAGATAAAACAAATCACTTCCACATTGACGAAATGAGGAAATTCATTCCATATATCCAAATTCTTATGCTTTAATCCTCCAAGTTTCCTTTAATCGGCGGGAGACAATAGATTTCTTTCATCTCTAACTTTTTGACTATTATGCTCATGCTCTAGTTATTGTTCCTTTGATTTGTTTCATTTTTCATGCTGAACATGGTTCTACTAATTTCCAAATAGATATTAAATTAATAAGCAATAGGGATACCTAGAGAATTTGTCACTAAATTGGCCTTTTGTACCTTTGGAATTTTGTAGAAGATGCTCTCCAACTATTCTCCTTCAATGCATTATGATGAATTAGGGTTCCAAGTGCCCCTTTTATAAATTTTCATACTTAAATTCCTACCACATTAAATGTGTTGCCCTAGAAGTTTTAGTTACATTGCAAACTCAGACAACAAGTGAAGAATTCAACTACGGACCTATGTTATTTCATCCAACTCAACAGATGATTACAAATACATTTGTCAAAGAATAACACAACTACTGACAGCATCTAGTGATTCAGAGCCAACTATACATAGAGGGGCAAAGGATATTTCATGAGAAACTCCCCCTATGCCTCTGCCCTTAAATAAATTGTTGGAGGAATTACCTGAGGGATCCTCTAGTACAACCTTATTGCCCTCATCAAATTCACTTTTTTTACCCACGTCTTCTTCATCTGATCTCTTATTTCTTCCAAATATGATTTTCCTTTTCCTTTGTTATCTTTCTGTGAATTTCTCCCTTGATAAATTGAACGTCTTTTATTCATGCTTTTATTCCTGCATAATCTTACAATGTGCCCAAGTTTGTTGCAATTGAAACATACCAGATTTTTCTATCTGTACCACCCATTCCACTAATTTCCTCCTGATCTACATTGATTAGCAACATGTCCAAATCTTCCATAGGTATATCATTTAATGTTACTTGCACTAACATACATACTTCTGCATTCTAATGCCTTATGACAAAAGTTCTTGCATTTAAAACATTGAACAAAAAATGAAGGGTTGCTAAAGTTTATCTTTCTTCTACACTAAGAATCTATATGTACAAATTTATTGCAAAGAAAGCAATATCCATTAAAATTTTGAGCATTGGGTTGCCTTACAAGATGTCTTCTTCCTTTTTTCTTCTTATCAAGGTTCTTTTGTTCAGATCCAAAGCTCTCACCCTTCTCATAACCAAGACCTCAATTGTCATTTGTATCCTTTTTTCCTTTGGTTATCTCATCAAGCCTAGCAGAACTTATCCTAAATTTTTCCTTGAATTCATTTGCAGTAGCAAGCTCATTTCTAAGGATAACTGCCTCTCTCTCAAGCTCATTTTCATTTTTTCTAGATTGTTGAAGCTCAATTTCCAACTGAATGAATTCACTATTAACTCTGCTACATTCTTTATATTTTTCTTTCAAAGATTGGGCGAGATTCTCCTCATTCTTCTTTCTTTCTTCTATCTCTTTAGTAAACTTCATCACCACAAATTCCATTTCAAGCTTTAGAGTTGTATTGTCCTTAGCAAGCTTTTCACATTCTTCTATTATTTCCCTTAGAGTTTGATTTAGATGAACATCATCCAGACCTTTGCTTTCTTTTTGCTTCAACTGATCACACATTTCCTTCCTCTTTTCCCTTGACTCGTTTATCTTATCCATCGGTGATTGAATGAATTTTTCAGCAGAAACAATATTTGCTTTTAGTTCCATGACTTCTGCTTTAGACTGATCAAGTTCATCAACTGCCACCATAAGCTATTGTTGAAGACCACCAGCATCCATTGTAATTAAAGATCCACCTCAAGCTGTTAAACTCTAGAAGAAGAACCTACTCTGATACCAATTGTTGGACACTAGGAACACTAAGAGGGGGGGTGAATCATTGTTCCATACATTTTTTATTTTCAAATCAGATCTAAAACTATCAACAATAGTAATTGAACTTAAAACAACATTCACAACACATAAAAAAATGCAAACATGTAATCGCATTAATGAACACCATAACACCAAATATTTTTACGTGGAAACCCTATTAGGGGAAAAACCACGATGGAGATTAATCCACAATGTATACTCTGTTAAAAGTATGAGAAAAAGAGGGGAATGCACTTGCATTCAGGTGCACTACCTAGAGCTCACTTCTCAAGAGAGAAGGCTCACTTCCTATAGAATACATTTGAGATTACAAAAAAAATTGAACTGCAAAAGTAGCATCTACAAATGCTTGGATTCAGTTCCAATTAAGTGCACAATCAGATTTTAGATCTTTCTATCCAGTTCACACTTCTACTCTACTCTGCATTCCTCTCCTCTGCTCTACTTTGCTCACATAGGCCCTTTTGTTGTTCAAGAATATATGTAATTGTTCTACCCCTTTTCACACTAACTCTTCTTGATCTTCACACCCTTCTATTTCTACATACATACACTTGCACACAAAAATGATTTTTCACTTTCCTCTATATACCCACTAACAAAAACTTGTTATATGTTGGCTTCATAACAAAATATAATATTCTTTCTTATGTCGGCTCAAATCATCAATTAGAATTGATGCGTACCCACACAAGTTGGCTAGACTATAGTAGGGACCAAAAAGAAAGTTCCAAACATAAGAATTAACTAAACACATACTCACATACATCCGTGATACACCATATAAAACATGTCAGCTATAATGAGAGAATAAACCATGAATCATACTACCAAACCTCTTAACTTGAACTTTGACTAATGTGACACCACAAAAATCATTAGTAGGATAGTATACATGCTAAGAAAATTTCCCTAGAGATCCACACTGCAAAATAGTGATCCGGTGAAGTGATCAGATCAGCTTGTCAACCAAATGTCCTATTCTTCATTATTTTTACCAATAGATTATAGAATCTTACTGCCCTTGTTGGTAGGAGCAACTAACACTATGGATCATACTGCTGACTCTAGTTGCCATCAATGACAACAAAAGTAGCCAAAAATAATCTCTTCAAATCTATATGCCAATAGATACAAATCAACATCCAATCATAATTAAGGTGTTTTTAGGTTATGTGGACTAGATTTGGTGGTCACTGACTCATACACGACCCTTGGCATATGGGTCATACCTAGGGTTTTGGGTCCTAATCCTGATTTTACACCTTTCCAAGTATTTTTGAAATTGGTCCCATAAATTATTCCCAATGGGAGTCATATGCTACCTTGGGCATATGATTTCCATGTGGCCCAAAATAAAAATTAATTCAAATTCTTGATGGGATTTTATCCTCCTAGATTTGATGTTGGATTGTAGTGTTGCAATTTCAAGAATTTTTGCATAATTAAGTATAAATACAAATTTATTTCACTCATTTTCACCCCAATCATTCAATTATTCAATCATATAGCAAGTTTGAGTTCACAAGAGCATTCAAGTGTTTACAAGAGAATTCAAGAGCATTTAAGGGTAGATTATCAAGTATTTGAGAGTACTATTCAAGTATCAAGAATCATGTCAAAGTCTTCATACATCATGTTTATTTTGGAGCCAAAAATTTTGATGTAGGGTTTCATGATTCAAGTTAACATTTCATTGAAGATCTATCCTATTCAAGCAAGATTCAAGCTCTACATCATTTAGAGACACTTCCTACATGTTTTTGGTACTGTATTTCTAGGGTTTGGTGAGTTGCAACATCTTACTTTGTTCATTCATCATTATCCATTCCTATTTCACTTCATTTCAAGGTTTGATTACCATAATGGGGTTTGACCAAGAAAAAACCCTAGGTATCCACTAACAAAGAAACATTTTTCTCTCTCTTTATTGTGTGATTTGTAGGTCTCAATTGAAGATACATTGAAGTGAAAGTTTGGAGAAAGTTGTCAAAGTCTTCAAAGTTGGCACATTGCATTGAAGATACTTGGAAGACTTCTATAGGTTGCAAATTAGGGTTTCAAATCCAAAAATCAATTGGGAAACAAAGATTAGACCTTGAAGACCAGATTCAAACTTTGAAGCTTCAAAAAACCCTAACTAGACTGATAGGCTAGTTCTCGCATAGGATTCCTAGTTTAGGTCATTTTCTAGGATTATTTCTCTATGTTTTAAACCATACAAAAGCAATCCTATTTTTCGTTGACTCAACAAGAACATGAATTTCTTTTCTATTTATCTTATTATGAGACAAAGGACTCATGAAAATGGTTTTTCATGAAGTTCTTCACTTAAATCATAACATCTATCCTAAATACAACTATATAAGGTGAAAGAGCAATAAAAATCTTACATCACTACACACTTCCTTTACATAGTAACCTTTCATGCTATTACATAGACATAATTTATAGATTGTCGGAAAATAGCTACAATTATTCTTATTCCCATCATAAACATCTTCTTGACAAAATGATAATTCTTTTCAATAAATACAAAATTGTTCTTCCTATTTTTTAATCAAAATGAATATCTCATAATACAACAACAACTAACACAACATTCACACCACTACAAGAACCCTTCTCTTGGGTTGATTATAATTTTTTTTATATTATCTACAATGCACGATTGATTGATCCTTTAACCTAACTAGGTTTTCTAAATTATCACCCAAAATATTTAGACCTACACATAAAAATATATTAAAGAGAGAAATTATCATCCACAGCCAAATGGAGCTCACCTCCTAGCCATAGGACTAAAGTTTAGTCCACCCTTAAGCTTTGGGAAACCAAATGGTAACAAGGTGATGAAATGACAAAAAAATTTATCACCAACAACACAAAAATATTTAGAAATAAATACACAACTATTTCATATCACATATACACAATAAAACCCAAGGAAACATCTACACAAGGATTCTTTATGTTGGAGTAAATTGGTTATGACCTAATAGATAATTGTATCATTAATTAATTATAAGACACCTTTTACTTTAATTAAGTAAGCTAAACTTAGGGATTGTATTTTATTATTAGAATAAGCTATATTTAGATCATGTTGTCTCATTGCATTAGATGATGAGACATGTCTCAATCTATTCAAACCATCATATAGGGATTTTTTTTTCTTTGAAAATAATTCACCTTTCATTGTAATCATTCATTTAGTTTATTACATCAAAGCAATTTCTCAAGTTTTTGAGCTCATTTATCTTACTTTGATCTCTCATTTTTTATAGGATAATTTCTTGTAGGTTACTTCTAGGAGTTATGGGGATTCAATCATCAACTCCAACATTGTATCATAGTTCTAGATCTATAGCCTCCAATTCAAATTTTGATAGATTCAACCTTGAGTAAATTTTTGATGTAGCTAGAAGAAAAATTAACCTCACCATTACATCCAGAGTGGCCAAAAAACCTAAAGATTGACTATTTCTTTTATGAAATTCCAAGAAAACACTTTTAGGTAATCTTTTTGGTTGTAATTTTTTTGAGGCATAAAAATATATAATACAATTGTATGTATCCATGCATTTTTTTCCTCTCTACTTAATTATATCCCATTTTGTGAAAATTTTGTAGCCTCCTACATCATTTTCCAGCCACGTGCTTTTTTCAACTATTTTCTATCTTTTTCGGTGATCTAGGCAATTTTTTAGGTGAAATTGACTTCTCTGGTGACTCGCTTAGTTTCCTAGCAAGATAATACTATTTCATTGTTCCACATAATCACCACTAAGTCTCCACCTCTACAAGTGGCATGGCTAAGTCACCAGCACTAGCCATCAACCAAGGTTTGTTTGATCTTTTGACATGTTTTTGTAAATTGGCCATAACTTTTACATACAATTGTGAAATCAATAAAATGAGATATCAATAGAAAGATGATTCCAATCAATTTATAGTGGTATAGGTCTCATTATCATATTGTTTATTTTCAATCAAATTTACATTATCATTTTTTCTTTTGAACTCATAAATTTTCACTTGTATCTTTAATTTTTATGATTATTATTGCATTGGAAAGGTATTTTATATCTCTTCAAACCCATTTGAATGTATTTTTTATAAAATATACCTATAATATATATATGTATGTATATATATATATATATATTGGTGATTTAACATTCTTATTAATTACTTTGACATATTGCTTCTTAGAAAGAATCTATTTGCATGAAATGGCCTTATTTAATATGTTTTACATGTGGTAATCTTGTATTTTTAGAAAGTGTCATGGGTTTTTTGTTCATCCTTATATGACCATCTTGGAAAAGGTAATTATGATTCTTTGCAAAATGAAATCTTGACACATCTCAAGTTGCTTGATCTTTTACCTTATATGTATGGATTAGATCAATATGGGGCATTATTAGTGATCATGTTGTAACAATGATCTATTCTAGTGTTGATCTTGACACTTTGTGTGTTGTATAGAACATTTTTTTTTCCCACACACTTTGGACTAGACTTTCATAGATCTATGGAGACTCTCATATCTCTCCATTCCTAGAGGATCCTAGTATAGATTGTCTCATTCTTCTTAGAGTTTTAGATTGCATACTATTAGATGATAATACTTTAGAGGAGGTTGACTATATCATAGTTATTGCATGTTTTGATTGTTCAAATACTTTTCTTCATGTTACCACTCTTCATATTAGACCTAATCTCCATATTCTATTGTTCATGATCATCTTAGCTTCACCACATCCTTGGACCATATTGGTTAAATGCAACACCTAGACATTCATATTCTTCACTATTTGGGATTCTTATCTTGCAGACATATAATCCTTTTTTGTAGATTCTAAGATTGTAGATTTGTAGGATTAATTTAAGGAAATTCATCTTTTTTTGTTGATAGACACATCATCATTTTTTCCCCATCATCTCCATCATCTTTTAAGATTATTCTATATTAGTCTTCACTAGTCTCTAGATTGATATCATCTCATTAAAACATGTGAAAACTTGATTAATTTTCAATGGAACAAATCATTTGCATTTTGATTTATCATTCCTCCATCTTATGGGAATTTATTTTCCAACCAACATTAGATCTATTAATTTCAAATTGGAGAATTTTTTTTTTTTTGGTTGTGGACCAGGTTCATTATTTAGGCATTCATCATTGGCACATGAGCTCTTTCTTTATGTGGTGAATTCATATCCTCATTTTCTTGCTCCTATCAGGGGGACATATATTGTTCTTGTGTGATAGAATTAGTTTTCTAGGGATCACATTGAGTCCACCTTCCATCCTTCTTTCACATAGAAGAGTACCTTCCCATGTCATTTTTTCATTTTCTCTAGTTATGAGAGATTTCATTGTTTTGTACATGGGTACCTCATCAGGCCTTATAGTTGGTACCCATTCTGCATCCATCATTGTATTCTTTATGTTTTTATTTCCTCCCTAATCTGATATTAAGAGGGGGTGTTGGAGAAAATAGGTCATCACATGATAATTAATTAATCTTTAGACACCTTTTACTTTAATTACTTAAGCTAAACTTATGACTTTATTTTTTATTATTAGACTGAGATATATTTAGATCATGTTGTCTCATTATAGTAGATGATGACACTATCTCAATCTAATAGAACCCTCACCTAGGGATTTTTTTTCTTTTAAAAGCATTCACCTTTAAGTGTAATCATTCATTTAGGTTATTACATCAATACAATTGATCAATTTGTTGATAAAATTCATCTTTCTTTGATTTATCATTTTTGATAGGATAATTGCTTACAAATGAATTCTAGGAGATGTGGGATTCAACCATCAAATTCAATTATTTCAAGAACTACATAAATGAGGAGTGAGGACACTCACCTATGGGAAATCAATCATTAATATATAGTTCTACAACAACACTTATATCTCTATGAATTTACCATTGAAACCTTCACACAACTCACATACAATAACATAACTTCCACATCTCATATTTAAAAAATAAGTCCATTAAATTAATTATGTGGGTAATCATACCAAATAATTTTTTGTAACAAGGGCCTCTAACTCACTTAACATCAAACATGGAGTGACCTCTTCACTTTGGGAAAGCCTACTCCTATTCACTATATATCAACAACTCACAACACCAACACAAAAATATCAATAATAACAATAGAAATACCAAATAGAAAGGAAACAAAGAATATTCATACTATCCCTTTTAAACACATTGAATCAAGTGATGCAAGAATCCTACCATGATGGAGACCCAACACTTTATGAAGGATGGTGTAACTCAATAAATCATTCCTTTTACAATATAGTTCTCCTTAATCCAACCTTCTCCTCTTCTATGTTCAACTCAAAGAATCTCCACAACTTCAAAACTTGGAAAATCAAAAATGAAAAGAAAAAAGGTCCCACTATCATTCTAATAGGTAAATAAATATAAATCTCAAATTTTCCATCTCTTATTGTGAAGGTGCTACTTGTCACATTCATAATTGATATTCTAACTAACCTTGAGCATTTTTCTTATGCATGTGTTACCAGTCCCCATAAGACCACTACTTCATCAAGTTGGCCTCTCAAATATGTGAGCAAGGTAATGGAAAGTATTCCTCTCTCAAAACCATTCCATGTTTCCTACTACCTTATGCTTCACTTAAGTATTTGACCACATGGTAGAAATTGTCACTTTCACAAATGGTGATAGAAAAAGAGTTAAAAGTTACACATGGATTAATTTATATCTTTCAAAGAATTCATAACCCTTTCTCCTATGACCTAGAACCTTATGGGACACATAATGAGGTGAAAATAATTATTCAAACCTATTTTAAACTTGAAAAAATATTGAATCAAAAATTTGATGCATTAGATATCATAGATACCAATTGACTCACCCAAGTGCCATATATACACCAAAATTGCATATAAACATTACATTACACAATTGCAAAAGAACATTTCACATTGTTTGATAGGAAAAATGAGGGGGGGGGGGAATGAATCAATTGTCACATATTATAACCTTAAATTCAATTACTAAAACTAACACATAAACTGATTAATTGATTAACCAACAAATGCAAATGCACAAAAAAAATAACACTAGATTTATGTGGAAAACTCAATGAGGGAAAAGCCATGGTGAGGATTAACTCATGCTATAGAGAATATCAAAACTGATTACAGAAAGGCTCACTGGCTGAGATAAGGCTCACTGTCTGAAATAAGGACTCACTGTCTGGACTCGCTATCCATAAGGCTACAACCCAAAGGGATCACTACCAGAATACAAAAGTTACGTCTTACCACCAAAAGTGAACTAATGAATCACACCTCTCTTGTGCTAAATTCAGTTCAAGATGAAGCTTTGTAAAGATAGTACTATATATTAGTAATCACTCAATACTTCTGTTCTAATTACACAATTTTGTCTTCACTTGATTCACTTATTCTGATCTACTACAACCACCCACTTTTTTGACTTTATGTTATTCTTTTATAATTTTAGAAGAGGCGGATCCACTACTCATAAGTTTTCTTCATTCAGAGAGCCTCATGGGGTCAACTACCCTAATCTACCTCAAGAACAATGACAAGAGTTATAGAATCTGAAAGAGTAGGTCACAAAGATTTTCTGGACAAATTGATAGGCTCTCAGCCAAAGGATGACAACGTAGAATTCAGAAAATAGTGCGACACACTAGCATCCCAGAGGAGCACTGGCATCTCATATAGACCAAAAAGCAAGAATGTCATAGAAAATGCTTAAGTGGCTACTTCTACTTTGATTGTTGAGAACTTGCAATATATGGAGAAATAACAAAACGTAATAAAACTACAATGAAATGAAGTAGAACTAATAAAGATTAGAAGAAGAAAGGAAAGAAATACTTACAACCACACAAGTGATGAAGCTTGTAGCAAGTGAATGTCTTCAAAACCCGCATGCATAATATCAAGAGAAAATGTTGGGGTTGTATAGGTATTTTCCTCAGTCAAACCCCCATTTTGGTGTTCCCACTTCCACAGACAACCAAGAAGATAGAAAAAGAGAGGAATGAACAAAGTGTGTGGTGAAAGAAAAACCCCCTTAGGGGTAGAACCAACAACACCAAGTGTGAGTGATAAAACAAATCCCTGCTCAAGGAGGAGAACCTGTATCACAGAGTGAAAATGTAATAGAAAGGGATATGGAGTCCCAAGAATGCTCACAAGCATGAAATAGGGAGATAGAGCTACAAGAGTGAAAGGAGCCACAAAGAGTATTGTGAGAATGTAAGAGATTCAAAGTGCTATTGTAGCAAGTTGTATGGAGTTGTGCAAGTAAAATGACAGGGGAAAAAGAGGAGGAAATGGCAAAAGCCAAAGCTATGGAGAATTAGAAGTTAGAAGTGGAAGAGTTGCAAATGAAGTGAAAAGACTACTTTTAAGGAGGGAAAAGAAGCTTCTTCAGCCATTTTCGGGCGTTCCCAGCCATTACCACTGAAAAAACTCACTGACAAGTGGAAAACATGCACTAAAATGGTCATTTGAATGGTGAAATGTCGCACAAATGTCTACACACTATGCTAATGTTCGAACATATCATGCTACAAAATGACAAAAATAGAAAAGCACCAAGTATGATACAAAGTTGAAACGCAAGGGTAGCCATTGAAGAGGGGTGCTAGAGCATCCTGAGAGGGAAAAAGGTTGATGCAGGTGCTAAAATGAGCCTACTCAAGATGCTAAGGGAATGGACACTAAAGTGAAAGCAAGAATGTATGTGAAATTGTGAGGGGTGCAATTTTACGCCTATACAATAACCTCGCATCTGTCATCCTTATTCTTACTTTCTAGAGACACATATAAATATATATGTATCTAACACATCAATAAGGTTGTCCAAAAACATTCATAAAATATTGCCTATGCTAAGCTGGCTAAGATCATGAAATAGCCGAATCATAGTTTTTCACACGGTGGGAATTGAGAGGACAACAACAAAAAATGATTTCATTTTTCTCATGCTTCCTTTCTCCCTTTTCACATGCTCTCTCTCTCTCTCCTCCTTTGACATCAATAAAAAAAAAGTTCTATCTTCCCTTTACTTCAAAAAATATTTTTTTTTTGCAAAAAGTTTATCAAAAATGATTATTTACCTCAATCCTTCTTTCTTCAAAATATTTCCTTGTATTTTTCTTTCTGTTCCAGAAGACATTTCTTCCAACAATCCACTTCCAACTTGATGTATAGAAAAATAATGTTGTTATTTTCTATTTAATCATTTGTTTCGAAAAGAGTATCTGGAATGGCAATATTCTATGTGTTTTCTTAGCATCCTCCTAGAGACCAAAAAGTTATTCCAATCTTAACTCAATTATTTCTTTGACTTTCCAAAATGTCTTCATAATACCATCTGTTTGTGCCATGATGACTGTAAGATCAGATTGTAAGGAATTGATCCTTTTCTTTTGCGTTATATCCTTGTCATTAAGAACATCATATGTTTTTCCAGTATAGTTCAATTCATGCTCCTGATAGTATCATTTTTTGTTTTGTAGTTCCTAATAGTAGTAGACCATAGGAGACATTACCTGTATGCATTGTTTACACTTTTGATACAACTCCTTAGTTCATTTATACTCTCATTCAACCTCTTTTCTTCATTTCTACATCTTCCTTCTAAAGCTAATTGAATTTCATATTTTTCTACTATTCCACTAAGTGATAGTTCCCTTAATTTGTCTTCAATCTATTCAATCAATACTTCTAGTAAGGTACTTGTCAATTCACTTAGATCAATATCATTACGAATTAAGTAAATAGCTAAAGTGTATGTAATCTCATCCTATTCATATGATGGTAGAGACAACCATATATCTCCAATCTTATTTATCCCTTTAGGCTTCTCAAGAATCTTTAACACATTTTATTTTGTAACATCTTCTTCATCATCATTTGTTGATACCAGATGGAGTTCTCATATAATTTTTTCTTCCTTTCCTTCTTCCTTCTCCTCTAGTTTTAGCTTCCTCATTTCTAGAGGGAGACATGACCTTTTTTTTCTTATTTTCCTTTTTCTGGAGGAGAATCCTTCCTCATACATCATAATCGGACTAGAAATCATACCAGAATTCCATGCATTTATCTTGATTTCAAAATACTCTTGGAAAACCTTTTCCTTTTTTGCTAGATAGTTCATATGTCGATAAACTTGCGTCCCAACTAGTATAGAATACTTCCACACAACATTTTATTTCAATGGTAATGAATTCATAAAATACATCATTAGGCATATAACCAAAGTTCCAAAGTGAAAAGGATAATTTTCATTCTTTTTCGTAGTTATATTTTCCATTAATTGATTTCTCAACAACTCACACAAGTCAAAATCCTCCTTTTTCTTAACCATTTGATGTGCAACATAAACAACAATCACTGAGGTAGAACCTTCCCTATTCATGAAATAAATATTATATGAGATTCCATATGCCACACACTTTATCATTGTGTCAATTATGGTGTGAACTATAAGTGCCCTTTGATCTCCTGTTACCCCAGTTAGGGCTTTGACCTCTTTGTTCTTTACAGATTTCTTGGCTGGAATAGGTCAGACATCACATACTCACATAGTCATTTTATTGTTGCAATTGCTTCCTTCATGATCTCATAGGGTTTGTCAAAGATCATCTGATTACCTTGAATTCTACTTAAAATAACCCAAACAATGTTCACATTTGAAAAGTATGGAAATTGACTCCAAATGTCTAAATCCTTGTGCCCTAAATTTCTGACATTTTGTATTTTCTCAACTGAAAGAGAAGTCTCAATATTTCAAATCTTTTCATGATCAAATTCATCAATCTATAACTTAATTTCTACAATTTGTTGTTGTGTGGATTAAATACAACCATTTCCTTTGACTCCATTAATTTTGCCTTGTTCTTCATGCTTTCACTTGCTAGTAACCCTAACTCTTTGTTTCTCAACTCATTCACTTCAAAATGAAAATGACTACTCAATCTTCCTTATTTAACTTATTAATTTTAAGGTTTCATCATAAATGATAATTTATTGCTTTCCACATCATCATTTGTACTTTATTTTGTTATTTTCTCCTTCCATCTAAGCTATCAACCAATTTTTGAAATATACAATAATAAAAAAAAGGTTCCACAAATCTTTTGTAATGCTTTTTTTTCTTTCAAAATTTTCTTCATTTCCTTCAGAATGAAAATTTACATTACATATCCTTGTGTCATTGTATGACATCTCTTATATCGGGGGTCTGATAGATTTTTCTGTGACTACTTTGCCTAAGGATATTACTAGATTTAGTTCATAGAAGAGGTATCTCCACCGGATGCATATATAAAATTATCTGATTAGTCCTTGTTCTCTAGTTCTTCTTTCTTTCTCCAGATTTTTTTCAATTTCTCTCCTCACTTCTTCTAGATTCAACTTGTTATTTTTTTCAGATTCAATTTCTTCCCAACTTTTCTCTTACATAATTTTAAGATATGTCTTAATTTGTTTTAAGAGTAGCATACAACAAATATTTGATCAAGAGAGTTTGTATTCATATTTATCTTGCACTGAGTAGCCTTTTGTCCAAAAGTGTTGCATGTGTAACAATAGCCTTGAAAAGAATGAAATCTTCTACCGGTATTAAATTTGTTCATCATTATCTGACTTCTACATTCTTTAGATTTATGTCCAAACTTGTTGCAAACATAGCCTTGTCCACCAAAGAATCTACTCTAGTTCATCATTCTTCTACATTATGTTGCTCTATGTCCGAATTTATTGCATGAGTAACAAAATCCATTAAAGGATGTGTACCTTTGATCATGAGGCTATCGGCTGGGTATCCTTTTAGTATTGATCCTTCTATTCTTTCCTTGATAAGTATTGCCTTGAAATTTCCTTTGACTATTCATTTTTTTGAGACTTGGATTAGTCTTTGAACTTTGTACTTCTTCAAGTCCTAGACAACCTTTATCCTTTGCAGGATTTTGAGATGAAATTAATTCATCAAGAATTCCCGAACTTATCTTAAATTTGTCTTCAAAACTTTTTTCCCTTTCCAAATCAGATTGAAAAATTGCCACTTCTTTTTCAAGCTTGTCACACTATTTTGTCTTTTGATTGATAATTTATTTTCTTTGTCCAATTTCCAATTTTAGATTATCTTCCATTGTTTTATTTCTTCAAGTTTCATCCTTAGACTTTTAGTAGTCTCCTTTGCTTCTTTTAGTTCCTGGTAAACTTCTTTATGTTTCAACTTAAATTAATAGATCTGGTTTCTTAGTTTTTGAATACATTTGCATGCCTATTTGACATTTTATTTTAGATCTTCATTCTCAGACTATGAGGTCTCTACTCTCAATTCTTCATCTAAGTAAGATCCCCTCATCATTTAGTTAGACCTGCCAAGATCTCCTTCAAGCTATTAAACTTATTCCAAAGGACCTTTCTATGATACCAATTTTTGGATATGATAACTAAGAGGTGGGGTGAATCAATTTTCATAGATTATAACCTTAATGCTAATTACCAGAACTAACACATAAACTGATTAAGTGATTAATCATCAAATGCAAATGCACAAACACAATAATGCTAGATTTACATGGAAAAACCAGTGAGGGAAAAACCATGGTGAAGATTAACCCACACTATAGAGAATATCAAAACTGATTACAAAAAGGCTTACTAACTAAGATAAGGCTCACTATTTGAAATAAGGCTCACTACCTGAAATAAGGACTCATTGTCTAGACTCACTATCCATAGGGCTACAACCTAGAGGGCTCACTACCATAGAGATATAAAGAAGATGGCTTGCTATCAAAATACAAAAGTTAGGGCTTACTACCAAAAGTGAATTGATGAATTACTGCTGAATTCAATTCTAGATGAAGCTCTATAAAGATAGTACTATATATGAGTAATCGCTCAATACTTCTATTCTTATTACACACTTTTTTCTTCACCTGATTTGCTTATTCTGATTTGCTGCAACCACACACTTTTCTGACTTTATTTTCTTCTTTTATAACTCACATCTTTGATACTTCTTACTTTCTAGAGACACATATAAATATATATGTATCTTACACATTGATAACGTTTGCCAAAAACATCCATAAAATATTGCATATGTTAATTCAGCTAAGATATTGAAATATTTGAATCATAGTTTGTCACATGGTAGGAACTAGACCTAAAACCAACATGTCAGACAACACATAATGCTTAACCTCAATGTGAAATAACTTCCCATAAACTAGTCATACATGCACTGACATTAGTGACAACCATTTGATGCAATCTTCAACTTCCAACACACATAATAATAATAATTTTCACATCATAATATTATCTATACACAATATAAGACCCAAGGGTTACCATGCGATTTTTCCAATTTCATTGGCCATGAAACTCATGCATACTCAATTTCAAGTATTATTCCATCATGATAAGATACATATATGAAAAATTAAAAATCCAAAGGTAACATATTTACATATATAATTTATAACTAACAACTCTATAATATACTTTGATTCTCATGATAATACTATATTTATCAATTAATAACATTTCTAGACTAGGTGACCATGATCTCCCAACATATAAAATTCATCATAAATTTTAATTCATAAAATTAAATCACATATAGAGTTAGTAGGTATAAGATCATTTTATTACTTGGTCACATACATAATACCATGGAAACTATCATCAATGCGAACCATTCATGAATATATACCATGAGTCCAAACTATATATATATCTCATGAGTCCAATGTAAATACTCAAAATGAGGGTCCATAAAAAATTATAAAGTATACATAAAATGTCTCATAATAGTGTCAGAATAATCCCAAATAAAATCATGTAGGTCTATCATTGGAAGGTAGGTCTCACAGAGTCACCAAAGAAAGGATGAGAAAAAGAGATATAATACATATATTAATTATTGTTCTTATTTCTTGTACCAATAAATTTAAATTTATTTCTTAGAAATATAACATTTCTCAAACCATATGTGAGACAATTATATTCGTTCTTTCAACAAAACTATTTTTTTAGGGAATACCTTGAATAGTGAGATCATATTGAATATCATTTTGATTAAAAAAATTGAAAATAAAAATGATATAAAGTCTCCACCATTATATGGTCATAGAGTAGCAATTTGACATTGAGCTCCATTTCAAGAATAATGAGAAAATCTTTAAAATTTTAAAAAATCTTCAATTTTCTTTTACAACAAATAAATCCAAGTCATTTGGTAATGTTCATTAATGAATAACATAAACTACTTACATCTCCTCACATCAGTTAATAGTAGAGTCCCAATCAAATTATAATGAATGAGTTGTAAATTTTTATATACTCAAAAAGTTGAACAAGGGAGAGTATCTCTATATTGTTTTTATAAAAAATAAGCTTCGCATTTTTGAACTATCTTGGGTAAAGTGGGAAAGCCTACAACACCATGCTTTTGCATAATTCAAATGATATCATAATTAATATGCCCAAATATTGTATTCTATAAGTGACATGTAGAAATAATCCTTCTTCAATAAGGTAATAAAACTCATAAAAATGGTTGATATACCTTTGAGTTTAAATAACTTTATGTATTCATAACTACTAAATTTTACTTGATTATCTGACTTATTTCTATCTACCACTTGTCTAAATTATGATATAATGTATTTCCCTTGTCATTGAATTGATAATAGTGACAAAAGTGGGTAAGTGCAAGTTCTTTCACACCATAAACCCTTCAACAATATATAAATTTAGACTCTTAACAAGATCAACAACTCATTCATAGATTATAAACACTTAATCTATTTAGTAGAAATGAAAGATAAGGAAATCAAAATACATACACAAGATAACACCATATTTTATGTGGAAAAACCAAGAAGGGAAAAACCACAGAGAGAAATATTTCAATATAGAAGCTCATTTCTTACATAGTTACAATTTTAAGGCTCACTACCTATGGAATTGTAGGCTAAGGAAAACAACCTTAGGGAAATCTACAAAGGACTTGCAATAATTGGGTAGATAACCTGGGCAAGTAAAATATACAATTTCATGAACCTAATGAGATTGACTATCTCAGAGTAGGATACATGAAGAAAATGAAATTACAACATTTACCAACAATACAATTTGCTCATTTAGGCATTAAATTTCCTTAATATTTTCCTTAACAACTCACTACTCCATTCAAATAGCACAAACCACCACACACTCACTCATCATACATCTAATTTATTCTTACATTTATATCCTCTATGAGATCTCAAAACATCAATTCTAGGTCAACCAAGAAAGAATAAAAACAATAATTCCAACAAGTTAGCCACAAAAAAATAATGTGATCCTATCCAAAAGATAGAGAGGACGAAAAAAATTGTTATTACATCTCCTAAAGTGATCCAAAACAACTCACATGCTAGTGCATAACAACCCAAGTTGAAAACAAAGAAACATGTAGATAAAACATGTAACATGTTACTAGTTAGCCCAAAAATATCCTTGCAATTGAATTTACTCAATGTGGTTTTCAAAAAGATATAATAAGACTCAAATACATCTTAACATAATGTAATATTCTAGCACAAACTCCCAATAATGTGACACAAGCTAGATAACAAGCCTTGTTAGCTAGATATCCATAAATTTCCCTAAAAACCAACTCAACACAATATGCAACACCAAATAGAGAAACCAATGATGGGTGAAACACAAAGATATGTTCCATGAAAATCCAACAAAAATTTTAGACACTTATTTCATACTATCATGCCCCAAACAACCACCAAAAAAAATCAAAAGTAGAACACTTCACTGTAGAAGCATAGAACACATAAGTTCCATGAGATAGAAAATTAATAGATCAACTTGTGATAAACACCATCACATGAAAATTAATCTTAGACACTTCACAGAAACTAAGAGCATGCCCACCAAGCTATAGGAGTAGAAAATTCAATATATAGAAATGTAGAGAATTTTTCAAACTAGTCTAGACAACCAACAAAAATTGCCAACACACTGCAACTACCATAAACCTCCTTGGAAATAATGGTGAATTGAAAGGATATGAGTGCAACATCCACAAAACATAGAAAATTAATACCAAACCACAAGACCATATCTTCAATAGTGGAGGAATGTGCATCATTCTCATAAACAACCTTCAATTCATCTTCTCAAAATAATAGCTTTCACCAACTTGCAAAGACCATAACTTCCTTATAGGAACACATACATCCTCGAGAAAAATAGGAGAGAGCATAAAACATAATGGGGACCATCAACATTACTTTTAATCCTCATCTTAATATATCAACATAGCATTATATCTTCTAACAACAACAATACTCAATACCAATTTACTTGATATCAACTAAGGTATGACAACCAACCATGAACATCAACAATATCAAACGAATGAAATAAAACCAATTCCAAAAAAAATCTCACAAACATGTGTAAAAATATCACCAAGTGTTGAAAACCACTGTAAACAAGCTCAACAAGTGTTGACATCAATAACAACCAATTCCAAAAATCCTCCCCTTTGGCATTAAAGGGAAAACACACCTTCTTATTCTCCTCCTTTAACATCAAGGATAAAGGGAAAAAATATCTTCATTTAAATCATCAACACATTTTCCCCCTTTGACCAACAACACTTCTTCAAATAGTTATACATTCTCTCCCTATCAACAACAACCAACAAAATGCCTACTCCCACAAGAGGTAGCATAATCAATCTAGGAGAAACGGATATGTCATTAATTTCTCCCCTTGGATAGATGCACCACCAATGCATCTAGATAGAAAAAAAAAAGGGAAATAACCCCTAACTTCTATTGCAAATACAAAAATAAATCCTTTGAAAGTTATTAGTGAAGATATCTACAATCTGATCCTTAGTAGGCACATACTCCATTATGACTTCTTGCTCTGCAACCTTGTCCCTCAGAAAGTGATACCGGGTTCAAATGTGTTTGGATCTTGAATGCATCACAAGATTCTTGGAAATATTAATTGCACTATTATTATCACATAATAGGGGAATGGGTTCATCATATACCACCTTTAAGTGTTTCAAAGTCTACTTCAACTAAAGCACCTGAGTGTGGCTCAACATTCTACAACAATATACTCAATTTATGTTATGGAAGAGGACATTGAGTCCTACTCCTTATTGAACTAGGAGACCAATATGTCTCTTAAGAAAAATGCACTCCCATTGGTGTTTTTACAATTATCCACACATCCTAACCAATCAACATCAATATAGACACTCAATGAAAAAATTTCATCCTTCTTATACCAAAAACCATAATCCAAAGTTCCCTTCTACTATCTAAATATTATTTTCAATCCCTTCTGATGATTTTTCTTAGGATTAGCTTGATATATAGCAACCAAACATACAACATTCATAATATCATGTCTAGAAGTAGTCAAGTACAACAAACCTATGACCATAGACCTATAAAGAGTCTGATTAACCTATAAGACTCATCACTCTTTCTCAAATGACAACCAATAATCATAGGGGTACTAACTAGTTTAGAATTCTCCATGCCAAACTTATTCAACATCTCCTTAACATACTTAGCTTGAGAAATAAAGATATAATCATTTAGCTGAACAATTTGAAGCCCAAGGAAGAAAGACAACTCACCAATCATAAACATCTCCAAATATTTCTACATTTCTTCTAAAAACCTCTTACACATATCATCATCTGAACCAAAGATGATATCATCAGCATATACAACAACTATCAAAATATTTTCTTCCTCAACCTTAATATAAAGATTACTATCTATAGTACTTTTCTTGAATCCTTGCTGAAGTAAATGCTTATCCAACTGACCATACCAAGCTCTAGCATCTTGCTTGAGTCCTTACAAATATTTCTTAAGTTTTCATACCATGTCTAGATCTCTTGATAGCTAGAAAGCATCTGGTTGCTCAATGTAGACCTCTTCCTCTAAATAACCATTTAGGAAGGCTGACTTGACATCCATTTGATAGATTTTGAAATTATTTTGAGCAATAATAGAAAAAAAATATTATTATTGCTTCCATTCTAGCTACTAGATAAAAAGTCTCCTCAAAATTAACACCTTCAACTTGTGAATAGCCTTTGCAAATAGTTGGTTGGTTTTTTAAGAACCAATCAAATCTCACCAAGTACCTATGAGCTTGCCAAACTCAATTCTCGAATACTTGAGAGATAGTTAGCCAACGAACAAGATGTAGCACTAATGCTTCTTCTCCTACACTTTAGCTCTATAAAACCTAGGAGGGTAATCCTACAATGTATATCTTATGACTGTCCTAAACAATTGATTGATACATTGAATAACAAAGTAGATGTATTCCCATAAGAGGCTAAATATATGAAATCCTTCGAGAAATTGGCACTTCCTTGAGAGAATTACACACCTAAAGCCAAGAATATGATACAAAATAGACTTAAAAAAAGGTAGATCAATTAAATATTATTTATGAATGATGTTCTCAAATTGAATAGTCGTAACCCTGGAAAATGCATATAAAACTCAAGAACAGTGCCATATCTATTGGGCTAGGAGTAAAAGAAAATTGAATTGCAAGGTATATTTAATCTTGAACATCCATGATCTATGTGATATTTATTTGAAATTCACAAATTAGTAATCATATTCTACAACTACTTATTAGATCCAATTAACCTATATATGAATTTATGATTTGATCAAAGTACTTTAACTGACCCTTTGAACCAAAGCTAAAATCAAAACATACATAAAAGTTTAAAGATTGTGAAGATTAATGAAATGATCCTTGATCAGTTTTTTCATTAATAATTTAGATACAGAGTAAAATTGAAGAGATCATATACTCTAAAGACATGCATTATCATTTAGATATGCTTAGGAACCATATAGTTGACAAAATTCACTAACTAGACTCAAATATTAGGACAAAGACTTCAAAATTGTTCTCTCTGCATTCACCATTTGCATAATTCAGATCCATATTCAATAAGAGACCCACACTAATAGCCCTAAATTCCCTTTTATAATAACAAGGGATAAAAACAAGCCTTAGGCCATAAGTACACTTGTCACATTTTAATTTGACCATTATGACAAAAATCCCCTTTGTAGTTATATTTACATTTTCAATTGGATGGAAAAGGTATGAAACAAAAATACTTCCATTCGTTGAAAAAGATAGACCTGCCTCCGAAAAGGAACTTTCTAGTATCATAACAACTTTTTGACTCCTTTGTTGACCAAAATTATCCACACCCATGCCAATTCAGGAGAGAAAAGTATAAAATCAATAGAAAGCAAGTTACTAATTCATCGAGATCATCACTTGTGTCATCAACCTTTTTGATAAGAATAGAACAATATTTTGCAATACCTTAACAAAATCCTAATCTGTACTATTTCTAGGCTATATATTGTTGTTCTTCTATCTATTAATCACCAGACTCCTTATCATTAAAGCACAAAAACTTATTCAATAAACTTCTCCAACCATGAATTGTACTCCTCATCAGTGGGCCATTGTGTACTCAACAAAATATGCACCTTCTCATTATGTTGTGTGTACCTTGCATCAACCAATGCTCTAGACTCCCTAAAAAAATACTTCCATCTTCATTTCAACTCCAACCATATTGTCAATATGGGAATTCAACCTGGAGCAATCAATTTCACTTAACACACTTTTAGCCCAAGGAAACCATTCTTCCAATTCATGTTTCCACTTGGAAAATTCTATCAATTCTCCCTTATCATCAAATATTTTTGGCATACCATGTGCTTCCATATCTCTGAACATCTTCAATTTATTGCCAAGTTGCATCCTTAACTTGCCATGGATAGTTGTTATCTTACTGATCATATCAATGGTCTTCAATATCTTGGGAATGTGAATAGGGGACTCTGGATGTTCATTAGCTTTAGACATTATTTCCTTTAGGGTTCTCAATCTAGTGCTCCATTGACTCCACTCCTCTTGGAAAGCATTCTAAACCCACAAGTATTTGATGTTAGCATCATGAATACTCTTATAAGCTTCCCACACATCATCAACTTTGTTGACCAATTTGGTCACTCTATGTTTCAACACATCTTCAAAAATATTATTGGCTACTATGATGGTTTCCAATTTATCCTCCTTTGTGTGTTCCTTTTCCACTTTCAAGGCTTGATTCAAATTTTGAATCTTGAGGGACAAAGTTTCCCTATCTTGAGTAGACATATCTAAAGTAGAATTGGTTGGGGATGAAAAACCTCTTTGTGCAGTAGCCAATACTTTGTTATGCTCATCCATCAGCTTATTGTATCTATCCAACAACTTTCTGTAATTGGCCTCTATGATCTAAGCAGTTTCCACAGTCAACATTGTAGCCTGCATTGTCAATTGTGTAGCTACAATAGTTTTCATCTATGTTGATCTCTTGACAATCATTGCTTCAATTTCCTTCTCCACAAATTGTATGATATTAGGTTTTCCTGTTTTAGGGGCCATAGACCAAGCAACTAATGTATGCAGTCGGGGGTTGAAACTTGAACCAAATATCTTATTGTCAAAGGAATCCTCAAAAATAGAGGCATTAGGGTCCTTTCCAACTATATCTAATGCAATGGAAGATGAGATGTCACAACCGGGTAGAAAATTTGTACCACTTCCTTGCACTAATTCCCTTGCCTCTTCTAATGACATATTAGCTATTTCCTGTCTTATTTTTTCTTCCTCTTCTTTCTCAACTTCCTCTTGCAAAGAAGGTTCAACTTTCTCTCTTGCTTCTTCAATCCTTCTTTCGATGTTTGCACTTTTGACATGGATGACGAATTTCCAAAATTCCTTAGACCTAATAAAGGTATCATCATACATAAACTTAGCACAAGATTTTATCCTCAAATCATCATCCTCCACCTTATCATATATCCATTTTACAATCCTACTAGGTGGAACCACAATGTTTAATGCATCATTTCTTTCTCAGGGAAATCCTGATCCACTTCCTGCTCCAATGGGTTATGTTCACCGGATGCCTCTAGAAGTTGTCTCCTCCATGTGCTCAGTTTCTATATAGTCCACTAATGGGGCCACAACAAGCCATCCACTAGTCCTACTTGATCTCACATGGATTCTTGGAGTAGAAGATTGAGTGATTTGACCTCTTATCTAAGCATCATGATTTTATTTAGCAACCTTAACCTCAATCTCAGCTTGCTTCATCTTTTCAAAGGAACTCCCATCACTAAAATCACCTAACATCAGTTTTTCCTTTGCAAAATTGTTTTCCACTTCTAAATAAGGGATGACATACAAGGGGTTATCCTTTCTTATCCTATCCTTTAATGCACATATCTTTATCCATGCATTCTTCCTTGTATTGACTTCCTCATCGATAAACAAATTCCTAGTTACATCTTCTTAAAAATAGAACTAATGAGCTATTGTTCCCAATGATCTAGCCCTTCTTTGAGTTGAGATTACCCCTTCAGGAACGCTGATCCTATAGACATCCTCGTCCAGCACGTAGTTATTTCGAAGGGAAGCAAACCACTCAATTCCCTCTAAAGTACAACTAAAGTAGGAAAACTCCACATCGAGATTCAAAAGAGAAGCTTTCTTTGGACCTCTAAATTATTCTTTATCCATGGCATCCATTTGCCACATTACTTCCATAAAAGCTTGTCTATCTAACACATAAATGGGAAATTTGTGAGGTGGCACCAGGGTTCCATATATTTTCATTGTGGTGTAGTTGATATGTGGATACCAATCTCCACAATTGAACTGGTGCTTGGTATCTCGTTCATGTTCTAGTGGCCTTATCATCTCCTTGAAACCTTGTGAAATCCTTTGAAAAGGTTTCAAACCAAGCTATTCAAGCACAAAGAACTTGAATATATCACAAAACATGGGTATGTGTAGGATCATCATGGAAAAAATAGGCCCTTAAGTGGCAAAAAACTCAAAAAAATCAGAGTTAGGAAAATTGATGTAAAAGTTTGAATAAGTTATCATATATTACTTCAAAAATATGTAAGAATAGAATCTATAGAAAATTGAATGTAGTTTCTAAACTACTAGGTCTATTTAAAAAAAAAGATCTATTTGGCAAAAATTTCAAATTTCAATGTAGTATTACTTAAATTTTAGTGAAAAAATAAGAAGTAGGTGTATGTTTGACCACCCTAACCACAATAAAATGATAATATTCTTTTCTAATATTTTATATAAGTAAAGGACTCATGTCTGATGTGATGTATATTTTTTGTATTATTTTCCAAGCAAATAATTAATTATGATTTTTTTATTACAACTTTATAAAAATATAAAAAAATTTATGTCTGACCACCTTAACTTGGTCAAAACTTCATGGAATTCAATTTTTTTAAATCCTATAGTATGTGAAGCATAAAATGTGACACATGTTTCGAATTGAAAAAATGTGATACCATTTGAAAGCTATAAATTTTTTTCAATCAACCTATCAATAAGGACTTTAGTCGTAATTCCAATAGAAAATGAATAATAATTATTTATTAAATTCAAAGTAAAGCATAATTTATATTGGTGGAAATTTGAGAATCTCCTTTAAAAACCCTTTTTGTTTCATGAATTTTTGGTAAAACAAATGTCGTCAACCACATACCCTACACATACCCATCATATCGCCACTTTTTGGCCCATCATGATCTTACACATACCCACATGTTATAATCAGAATGTGGACAATGCACATCCTAGATATGTGTCCACATTTGCACTGGAAATTCATTGCCATTCTCATAAAACTCTCTAAATTTAATATAATTCATCATCAGTTTCCTACTCTTCCATAGTAATAGGTGCATCAACAAAGAATAATGCCTACAGGACAGCGGATGAGTAACATCCTTCAACTTTACCAGGACCTCATGCAAATGTCCAACAATGTAAGTGGCATAATTCCAAGCCCTATTCTAATATTTGTGTTGAATATCAATTACCAAAGTCATCAAGGAAATATCCATCTTAATATCATACTATTTATGTAGAACTTGACATATAGCGTAATAATTATTCTTGAAATAATCTTCAAAGTCAACACAATCATAAGGTTCCACCTCAGAAGCAATGAAATGCATACCATTCATGTTCAAGTCACGCCTCTTGTGAATAGAAAACACACCCTTTCTATACCAGACTTTATTCTTCTCATATTCATTGTAAAATTTATGGAAATTAATGGATTTGGAGGAAGATGGATTCAACTAGAACACCTCAATTATCTAACTTGTGGAGTTCTTCAACATGGGAAAAGATTTAATAAGCTTTTAATTATTTTTTCATTTAGGTCATAACATCTAGCCAATGTAACATCAATTCTACTTCCACAAATACATTTGGGCACACCAATTTTCCTATGTGACATGCCCATATGTTGCAAGTAGGGCAGTCAGCTCCTCTCCATTTGAACGCATGGTAGAATAGGTCCCAACCACTTTGTGGCACCACAATATCATAGATTCTAGAAGTGACATCCTCAAAATGTGGATTCAAAATACCCTCACAAGTCTTTCTCTTCCCTAATTTCTTCTTGATTTCCCTCTATGGGTCTTGAGGGGGTTCTTCCATAAATCTAGGATGATCTTTCTTAACAGTCCTATGCCTTTTGGGCATACTTGTTTCATCAGATTGAGGTTGGTATCTATGAGTTTTAAGCCTGTTAACTTGTTTCTGAGTGGGTTTTCTACCAGTTTTAGCTCTAGACCCACTAGGCTAACTCATTATTACTTGGCAATGAAACTAGGGTTTACAAGGTATTGAAAAATTACCTTGAGCAACTAAAAACCACTAGATTTACAATGAAAATAATAATACTATCCCTCTTACCCAAAAACCTTACATACATCAATTTAAATTTACCTTTAAGAGACAAAATTATCGCATTTAAACACAAAAAACCCCACCACTTATAAAATTTCCAAACCACCCAATAAACAAGCTGACTCAGGAGCTAGAAAATTAACTTACCTAGGAACGAACTGGTTATTCTTCAAACTTGGATTTGTGCAATATTTAGCTCTTACTACTTCTCAACTCAATGAATTCCTATGCTTGTGCCAACTGCAACTATTCAAGAAGATGCCAGAAACCTTTTTAATATCTTGACATTGAAGTGCATTCACCATTAATGGTTGATGGATCATTCGTGCAAGCGAACTAATGGATAGTTATTCTAGTTTAAATCCCAACTCTTGATCATCTAGTTTTAAAACATAATCAATTGTCCCCTTTTACCATCGCTCATTCCTTTAACAACAATTCTCTAAAGTAGCAAGGGGGTCTTGAGAACATGCCATGTAACCATCCCGTAACACATGATAGAACATGGCCCCTTTTCACTCATTGCAAATGAGAGAGAAATTCTTAGAGGTTTCAATAATGGAATCCTCCTAGTGATGCATTCGAGTAACCCAAACCATCGCATGTCACAAAAGTGAACATGAGTTTGGAAACAACTTCATCGATGGGCGAAAGCAATGATGAAATATGAACCCAACACATGGCCACCACACCATTCAATCACTCCTTCCATTGCTCATCGTTGAAGTTATAAGAACCTTTAAAAACCTTTTGGCAATGGGTGATACAATGCACGACCATACTCATCACTCATCGCAATAATGAGGCTGTAGGTTCAAAACAATTTGGCAATGAGCAATATAAAGGAAATGTGTAACTCATTGCTTATCGTAGAAATGAAACTGCTAGTGAAAAGAACTTCAACGATATGCGACTTAAGTGAATAAAATCCCCTTGTGCAAATAAGATTTTTCAAAAGAAAAAGGGGCCATCACTAGACCAATGGGATTTGACCCTTGAGGAAAAAAATGTGAGACCAACATAATTCATCATGAAATATTTTAATACCCAACTATGAGGAATGTTAAAACGATGAAGTGGACAAGGGTAACCAATGAACTTAACACGTGGCGAGTGAAAGCATGACTCAAAAGGCTCAATTTGTGACTTAGATGACCGAAAACTAGGTAAGATAGGTCAATGAGGGATTTAAACTATAACACCCCATCGTGCGAACCCCAAAGGACAACTAAAGCATCAATAACCACACTTTTTTTTTACTTTTTTAAAAAGTGAACATAACATACATGAAAAACACATTAAGTTCTGACATGAAATTCATTTAAAAAAATTCACTAACACTTACGTCCCTTGGGGTACACAATGTGACATTACGAAACTTAAATCCATACAATGACAATAGAGAATGAAAGCCAAAGATATAATCCAAAACAAAGTAAAAATTTACAAATGTAACACATACATGACAAATCATTAATAAGAAACCATCCACGTATGTATATAAAACATATACATGATTAACTCAAAACTCATAATGATAAACTCTATATCCACATATAAACTCAAGGGACATATTTCCACAAATACAACATATCGAATAACAATCGCCATGGATCAAAAGCTGCATAAGGTTTATCAAGGATACAATACACCCATTACATTTCATTACAATGTTCAAGAGCTACAATGATACAAAGCTTTCCCCACATGAACAAAAACCAAAGACAAGATAGCATGATACAACAAAACAGAATAGTATAAAGTATCACAACTGGCTCCAAGATGGATACAACTCTCGAGTCACCACAAATGACACCAATCCACACCTCTCGATCCTTGATTGGGGATCCAATGGGGTGCTTAGCACGTTCCACCTGACCATGTGGGTCCGAAGACCCAACCCCCGTGCTAAGGACCTAACAAGAAAGTATCCTCGACCAAGAACATCCAAACAGAGAACCACAAGACTCAACGTCATACAAGAGTAAGAAACACAAGGATAAACGCAACATCTGCAACCATGACTAGAAACATGACATCCAAACATGACATCTACAAATCATTTCATAGCAGCGATAAACCACTTCCAAAAACATAGTAACAATAAATTATTTTTTTGAACCATAACAATTATTCACTTTCAAAATATTACAACAATAAGTCACAAATCATATCATCAATAAATCTCAAGACATAAAATCAATAGACCACTTCTAGAGGTTAGCAATAAAAACAACTAAAAGGTAATGCTAGAGGAGAGTGTCATCACATGGCCTTACATGGATTATCCAAACAACCTATCACAAGGTGCCACCTCCATCTATGGTTATCCTAACTGCCTATCTCAAGGCACCACTCAATAGGGTGACTCATGTGGAACTGTTAACCTCTCATGAAGATGAGACAACTATCATGCCAAACACGGCCTTCTTGGCCCACCTTTAGTCTATGATAGCCCTAACAGGTGGACGAGGCATCCATAATTATCTTATTAATGCTTTACTACCCACCCCCTAATTAATTAATTAGATTATCACTTATTACTCTAACTCTAACGTGGGTTATCCTGACAGCCCCTTTGTGCGCTGGCGCCCACGTAGAGCCACTCTCCCTAGAAGCCCAAAACATAAAATCCAAAATCCAAGGGGTTGTACCAATACTTGCAAAACACAGAATTTCAAAACTGAAACACGTAAGGCATATACCATCTTGCCAATATCCATTCACATAAACGCTCATAAAATCAGCTACAACCCAACATAAACTTAGAATCTCCATTACAATCAAAATTTTGGACAAGTTCAAATAAATGAAATTCTCACAACATAGCTTTTCTCAAAACCTCTGGAAATCCAAAAATATTGACTTCCCACAAACGAGAGTAAAGAAGCAATACAGTTCTAACACAAAAACTTAACATTTGAAAATATCCTCAACTAAAATGACTCAAACAAAAGATAGAATAATGAGGAAACATCAAAATAATTCATTAATGCAATACGAACTTGATGAATAAAATCACCTACAACACCAAACAACTCAAGAGGAAAGTACACCAGAAATGACCATCCAAAATCAAAGATCTAAAAATCCAACAGGGAGTCCAATGGAGACCTAAATTTTCTCCCCGCATGAAACCCACGTCCAAAATTCCCGACAACCAAACACAAGAGTAATACAAATAAGAAGATAAACATAAAACCAACATACTCATGAAATCAACATATAATAATAAATCATCTAATACATGATTATAATCATAGCCACATTTAAAAGGATTATCCAACTAACTTCTTAAATAAGCCCTTCATTCTTATAATTACAACTAATTCAAATCTATCAATAATAACCAGATATTATTCACAATGAATCAAATCCCATTTCATATTTAACATAAAAATTTCAAAGATCATCCTAACCAATTAGTTTACATTTTGTTTTCACTCATAATGAAATAATCAAAAAAATATTTAAAGAAAAATAGAGAACATATTTACCATTATCTCACTACGCTCATAACAAAGTCATTCTATAGCAATCAAATTAGATTCTCAAATAGGTATATAAAATAATTTAATTCACCTAGACCATACAATTAAGATACACTAAGCCAACCATACATATATCTATATATACATTATATGCATAAATATACATAAGTAAAGTTAACCCAAAAACCAAGCAATTCAAAATTTCCTAGTCTACAGACTTAACCACTACATACCAAGGCAGAGCTAACGAATTTCCAAGTAAAGGACAGAGATAAAAACTCAGTGGTAGACTTGCTCATTGAATCCAACACTCTAAGTTTACCCAATTGCATAGCTTACCAACTTCGCACCAAATAAGGTTGTCGAGATAGCAAGAATACAACGCAGGAACAAAAATTCTAAGGAGATTACAAGAGCATGCCAACGAATCCAACAGGAGGAGAGGTACGCAAGTTCCAGATTGGAATGGTGAATGAAGATAGCTGGGTATTTCCACATTCAGGACTTGTTTAAAGCTACGGAAGGAAAGATGAAGAATCATTTATCGGCCTTCACAGTGAAGAATTAGTAATTGCATTTAAATTGTTAGTTACACATAATGGAATTCATTTGTTACACTACGCCTAGCTTTATCTTCAAGGTTGCTGTAGAGGAAATAGTTCAAAGAGATGGGAATCATTCCTTCTTTCCAACCGGAGACAATATTCCCATGGAGGCTATCGATGATGCCAAAACAAACAATCAGAAACAAGCTCGTAAACTGGCTGCGAAGGCAGCGACAAAGGGAGTAGGAGGGCGCACTGGAGAAGACTAAAAGCTAGAAACTTTCAGGAAAAAGTATAACTTAAATGCATAAGATGAGATCAATATTTTAGAGACATTTATAATATCATAAATTTTCAGAACGAAAGCAGATGAAAATAGAAACATAAACAAAGCAGATTCGGTGAGCCATAAATATCGATCATCACATATGAAATGCCCATCGAATGGTACGAAAAGGGGGAAGGTATCGACTAAATTTTAGTGCAAAACGAATCCTACATCAAGTATGCAATCATCGAACGCCACATACAGTATCTCAAAGTTTTGGCGAGACTAAATTGATATCTGACGATGGGAAAAGATAAACCTGAGGGAGAGAGGGGTGCGAGCTCAAACCAACGAAAACAATTCTAAGAGGGAGAGAGGGGTGCGAGCTCTAACTATTTCCTCTGTAGAAAACAATTCTAAGCGGAATGGGAAAACAAGATAAACACCAATGTATGTATGCACCAATTCTGAGTTAAAAGTTGTAGCAATGGATGCACGAATAAAGAAAGGAAACTAACCTTAAAAGGCCTCAAATTGATTTTATCTCGAGAACATCATGATTGCAAGATACACACACCAGTATTACCCATGATCATGAACACAACAGAGTCTATCTCCAAAGAGAAAATCCAGTGTGTTGGCGCAAGTAATTCCTAAACGTAGAAAGCAGGTCATACTAACCTTTCCAACAATATTGAGGCATGATCTCCCTCTAACAACAAAAAGATGATTCCATAATTGCTTCCTTCCGTGTACTATATCCTCCTCCAGCCGACCAGATGGATATGATATCTTAACTTTTGAGAGAAAGAATGAATTATGGCCGAGAGAAGATGCAATCCCAAAAACGGTAATCTTCCCCCTCTCCCCCACCCAAAAAAAAAATTTGTAACCCATAAACCCTATTAGCATCCAATTGATATCTCCCTCCTTCCACGATATTTTCTGCAGAGCTTTTTTTCATTAATAAACATTTTCTTTCCATTTTAAATTACCTTATCATCAAAACAAAAATCAATTATATCTCAAAAGAATAGCAAGCCTTTTGTTTGAAGTCGCCCATGTGCATGCATTAACTTTTCTCCATCTTTCCTTTTTTTTGACACTTCAGTTTACAATCTTATCTCCTTATCTCCACGATTTATTGGAAATCACGTTAACTTTCCCCTTTTAATTCAATACTTTAATAATGATTATAGTAATGTTTTTCTTAATTTATTTTCTTATCATTAAAATATGTAATCACATTATTTAATTTAAATAATTACTAACACTTTTATAACATACTCCTTTTAGTTATAATTTTAATTTAATGATTAATAGTCCAAAGTATCTATCGTATCATTTCATAAGCATAGTTCATTATTTTAAGTGCCCCTTTTAATCCATTTTAATTTAATTAATTAAATTAATCAATGCTAGACAATATTACTAAATCACATAATTCCGAAAGCAATATAGTCACAAAATCAGGACATCACAAGATCAACTAATCTCACTTACTCAAATACATGAAAATGACATGACCACCCAATAAACGACCTACTTGCATGTCAATGACGACTAAAATGGAGGGGCACTACATAAACCCTAAAAGCTTAAAACCTAAAGGACATCCAAGAAAAAACTTAGAACTAAAGCCCTAACCCCAACCATGGACATGGATGCAACAAACCATTACAAGGCACGAAACAAGCTCAAATTTTCCAAAATTGTAGGATCTCTATCACAAACCAATATGGCTTTGTTCCTCACAACTTAACCATCCTCATTCATCTTGTTTCAAAACACACATTTTGTTCCTAAAAAATTCTTATTGAATCTAGTCTAGGAACCAAGTCCCATGTCTAGTTATTTTCAATCTGATTCAATTCCTCTTCCGTTCTCTTTATCCAACAATCATCTTTACAAGCATCAAAAAAATTCTTGGGCTGAAATTTTGATACTAGACACAAATTTACTTCTTCACTTTCTTTTATAAACCTTCTCCTAGTTAGCACACCTCATTTTTGTCTCTAATAATCTAACCTGATGAATGGCTCCTATGCACATACTTTGCTAGAGTCTTGGGATCCTTCATTGGTTATAGTTCCTTCTCTTCTTTATCCTTTTCTTCTTCTTCTTCTTCTTCTTCAATATAGGGAGGTATATTAGATTTTCAAACCTTTGGTTCCTGTGACATCTAACATAAATCTTTATCTCTCTTAACATTTGTGCTTTTAATCAACTTTCCCAATCTCTTGTTGTAGCATCTATAGGCCTTACTCCTGGTTGGGTAGATAAAAATGATCCCTTCATCACACCTTGAATCAAACTTTCCAATGTATTCTTCATCCCTCTTGATGTACCATATGCTGCAAAAGATCCTAAAATATCTAATAGTGGGAGGCATACCATACCATATCCCATAAGAAATCTTAGTGATATTGACCCTCAACTACACTTTGTTAGGAAAATAGATAGTAGTGTGAATTGTTTCCTTCTACATATTAGGTAAATCACCATCTTTCAACATAGCCCTAGCCATCTTTTGGATAGTCCTATTCTTACTCTTCACAACCCCATTCTACTAAAGGATTCAAGGAGAAAATAAATGTAATGTAATACCATGATCTTCAGAAAAAAATTAAATTAATTTGAAGTAAATCCACCTCCTCTATTTGATCTAACCATCCATTTCATTCTTAACTTTTTCTTTGAATATTTTGAACTTTTCAAAATCTTTTGATTTATCTCTTAGAAACGTAACCCAATTCATTCTAGTATAATCATAAATAAGCAACTTGAAATAACTTTCACCTTGTTGAATCTTTGTTCTTGTAGGCCTACATAGGTCAATATGAATTAGCTCCATTGGCATTGTAGTAGAGCACTACTTTCTCATGAAACTTGTATGTATTTTGTTTCCCATTTGACACTCCTTGCATAATGTGTTTGCAGGCTTAGTTATCCTAGGCATGTCTCTTACTACATGAGAACTAACCTTCACCATATGTTCAAAGTTAATGTTTCCCATTCTTTTGTGCCACAACCAACACTCATCAGATTAAGTCAATAAGAAAATTCTTCCATTTTCCTCCTTTAAATGATAGACATTTCCATTTGTCCTTGTACCTTCAACAACTAGTCTTCCAAACCCTTCCTTCCTGATCTCACAACCATTGACATGAAATATAAGATTGTATCCTTTGTTGCGCATCTGACTGACACTAAGAAGATTAAGCTTCAGACCTTTGACATAGAGGACATCCTCAGTCATGTTCTTTCCATCGATTGTTATGGAACCCTTTCCACAAATTTGTGCTAACCCATCACCTCCAAACTTAACTTCTCCACCATTACATTTCTTGAGGTTGATGAACCTTCCTTTGTCATTAGTCATGTTGTTAGAGAAACCACTGTAAATCACCCAATAATTTCCTTCTTCTTTTGCATGAAAGCTAGTCCACATAGACATTGAAATTTCATTAACTTTGTTAACCTACAAGGTATGAGACCTCTAACATTTTTAAATATCACCTTTTTCTTTTTCACATCCACGAATAGGGTTTCATCAGTTGAGTTATTGTCCTTATATTTTGAAGAAAAATACTCTCCTTGGAATATAAAATATTTTTATACTTCTCTTTTTGGCTTCCATCTTTTGATTTTGTATAAGGACATCTAGATATGAAATAACCAATTCTTCCACAATTGAAACACTTGAAAGGTAGCTTACCTTTGTATTTTCCACTAGTTCCTTTCTTTGATATTTTCATGCGTATGTGTAGGATCATGATGGGCCAAAAAGTGGTGATATGATGGGTATGTGGCTAATGACTCTTTTTTAACCCAAAATTGATGAAACAAAAAGTGTGCTGGATTTCCAAAGGATTTCATCTTTTCCACCTAATTTATAAATATCCTTTACTTGAACTTATCAAATAATTATTTATTCATTTCTATTTTGAATTACAACCAGTCCCATTGATAGGTTTTATCAAAAATCTATAGCTTTCTAAATAGTATCGGCTACTTTTTTTGAATCTAAAAACATGTTTCACATTGTATGCTCTGATACCATAGGATTGGAAAAAAATGAATTTCATAAAGTTTTGACTAAGTCAAGGTGGTCGAACATATGAGTTTTCTTTTATATTTTTAAAGTTGCAATAAAAATCATAAATTTAATTATTTCATTTGAAAAACGAGCAAAATATGTGATCACATCCCATTACGAGTCCCTCATAATTTTATATTCAAATATTATCATCTTTTTTATTGTGGTTTAGGCATGATAGACACCCACTATTTTTTCCTTGAAATTTAAGTAATCATCACATTGAAATTTCAAATTTTCACCAAATATATATTTAAGAAAAAAACATAAACCTAGTAGTTTAGAAACTACATTCAATTTTCTATAGATTCTACTCCTACATATTTTTGAAATAATATAGATAACTTATTAAAAAATTTACATCAAGTTTCCTAGCTCTAATTTTTCTAAATTTTTTGCCACTTAAGGGCCTGTTTTTTCCATGATGATCCTACACATACCCTCATGAATTTTTCTTCTACCTCATCAACGTCATCAATGTAATAAATTTCTTCATCTTCTATCCTTTTACTAGCTTTCAATGTTTCTTCCTTCTTTGGAACATCTTTTTCAAATTCTCTGATTTCAAAGGTAGTGAGAGCACCAAACATTTCATCTATTGAGTACTTGTTCAAGTCCTTAGATTCTTCAATAATATATACCTTATGACTATAAGATTTAGGGAGAGGCCTCAAACCCTTCTTCAGAATCTCATCATCTTTCATTTCTCCACAAAGACCTCTAATGCTAGTAACTACTTTATCCACCCAAAACATAAAACTAGCAATATCTTTATGCTCTATCATCCTCAAGGTTTTAATTTTTCTCTTGAATATTTGCATCTTGTCTTGCTTCAATTTATTATCTCCTTCATATATGCTACTCAAATATTCTTATACTTAGAATAATTACAACTCATCACCTTTAGACATTCTAAATCAGCTAACCCACACATGACATAATTCTTTTCCTTAGCATTGTTCTCATACAACCTAATCTCAGCTAGATCTATTAGAGGAGTAGAGGGTGTAGTGTAACCATCTTTGGTAGATTTTCGAACATGAAACCCTATAGAGTTTAGATTACCAAACATCAAACCATCTCCTAAGGTTTGATGGGATAAATTACACCTTTTGGAAAGTAAGAATGGAGGCCATCTAACCATCTTTGTAAGCTCCATCATGTACCATTCCATACCTTTCCTCAAGTAGTTAAGCTTATTTAGAGGAACTTGGCTTTGATACCAATGTTTTCACAAACCTAAATACTAAGAGGAGGGGTGAAACAGTATCTTAAAAACCTTAAACTCTTTCAGCTCATAAACCCTTCAACAATTTACAAATTCAGACTCTGAGCAAAATCAACATCTCATTCATATATCAAAAACACTTACTCTAGTCAACAATAATGAAAGATAAGGTAATGAACACACATACACAAGATAATACCAGATTTATATGGAAAACACAATAAGGTAAAAAAAATCAAGAGAAATCTCTTAATATAGAAGCTCATTACTTACAAAATTACAATTTTAAGGCTTGCTACCTTTGGAATTGTTGGATAGGGCACTCAACCCTAGGGAAATAAAGAAATTAAAAGGACCTTATGAGATTCACTATCTCAGAGTAGGAAACATGAAGAATATGAAATTACATTTATCAATGATACACTCTACTAACTAGGGCATTAAAGCTCCTTACTCTTCTCTATCACATCTCACTACTTAATTCCATGCTTACATAATACCACACACTCATTCATATTACTTCTTATTTGTTCTAGTATTTATATCCTTCACCAAATTTTAAAACATCAATTAGGTCAATTAAGAAAGAATACAAACAATAAATCCAACAAGTTGGCCACAAAAACATAATGTGTTCCTATCCAAAAGATAGAGAGGACCAAAAAAATCTTATTACATCTCCCAATATGATCTAAAACAACTCAAACATTGTTGCACAACAACCTAGTCGATAACAAGAAAACATGTAGATAAAATATCTAGCATATTACAAGTTCGCCCAAAAAGACCCTTACAACTAAATTTACTTAATGCATTTCTCAACAAGATAGGCCAAAACCCAAATAAATCTTAACACTTTATATGCTGGTGTAGACCCCAAAGCAAATGAAACAAGAAAGATAACAATCCCCATTAGCTATACATCCACAAATTTCTTGAGAAACCAACTCAACACAATATGTGAGACCAAAGAGATCAACCAATGATGTGAAAACCACAAATATATGTTCCATGAACATCTAAAAACACTTCCAAACAATTATTTCATACTATCATGTCACAAACAACCACTACAAATAAAAAAAAAATAGAACACTTCACAATAGAAGCACAAATCACATAACCATGAGATAGAAAATTAACAAATCAACTTGTGGTACACACCATCACATGAAACTTAAACTGAGAGACTTCACAAATATTAAGAGAACATACACCAAGCTACAAGAGTAGAAACATCAATGTGGAGAAATGTGAAGTATTTTTTGGACTAGTCCAGACAACCAACAAAAAATTCCAACACACTATAATTTCTAGAAACATCCTAAAAAAAATCATGACCTTAAAGGATAAGAGTTCAACATCCAAAAAACATAGACACTAAATAACAAAGTGAAAGACCATATCTTCAACAATGGAGGAATATGGAGAATTATCCCAAATAACCTTCAAAGCATTTTATTGAAATAAATTTCACAAACTTATGGAGACTAAAAATTCCTTGAAACATCACATACTTAAGAACAATAGGAGAGAGAATACAACATACTCAGGACTAGTAGCAACATGTCTTCACCATCATCATTACTTTTGATCCTCATCTTAATATATCAACATGATATTATCTCTTTTGACAACAACCATCCTCAATACTAATTTACTTGTGTAATCAAGGGAAAATTAGATTTGTTAGCTTTTAAGAAATGTAACACCAAAAATCCAATGAAATAACGAAGCACAAAGGAATACAATGAAAACAAAAGGCAATTATATCACCAGATCTCTTCATTCTCCATGGTTCACCTTCGTTACACCTCCTAGCTTGTAGTAAATAAAGATGCCCTCAGATTTGTGTATGAGCAACTATGACAAGAGACAAGACTAAAGCAAGTTTCGAAGGATTTAATTAAAATCTAAATGCCTATGCCTATGACAATGTCTAAGACTTTGATCAAACAATGACAATAATTGAAAATGAAAAGCTTTAAGTGTGCAAGCTAATAAATGCCTATAATACGTGCATAAATCTAAAATTTTAGCATGTGTGTGTGTCATCGAAAAGTGAGGAAAATGCCATTTTATAGAAAATGTCATTTTCAGCGGATGGACGAGATTAATTGATGTTGAGAACCTAAAATGAGAGGTCCAAATTAAAAATTAGAATCCCTAATTAGGTTTAGGGAAAATTCATTAATCGGACGGTCAAGAAAATGTCTCAGATAAACATATCAATGGTGGAGAATAAATGAGGAAATTAATTTAAGAAATAAAGATTTTCAAAAAATCAAGAAGATAAAGATTGTCTGATTTGCGAAATTCAAAAAATCAAGAAGATAAGATTTGAACTAAAGATCAGATTTGGAAAATCAAGAATCTGCCCGATTACTTGATTTTTGGAAGATTAGTGACTATTTTGAATTAAATTAATTCAAAATAATGATTTTATGAGACAATAAATAATCTTTTTCATATTATTTACCAAAATGGACTGATAGTTAAGAAAATGATGACATTTTAAATAATTGATTTATTTAAAATGAGAGGAATATTAAATTGGCAATTAAATAATTAAATTTAATTTTTAATTGAGAAGATAAGATTAATTAATTAAATAAATTAATCAATTCATTTAATTATGACAGTTAGTGACATTAAATAAACAAATAAAATTTATTTATTTAATAATCAGGAAGAAATATATGACAAAGGAGAATTAAATAAATTAAGAAATTTATTTAATTAAGGGAAGACTTAGACAATTAATGACGTATTTAATAAATAAATAAAATTTATTTATTTAATAATCATGAAGAATCAAAGCGACATGAATTATTAAATAACTCTAATCATTTAATCAATAGTCGAATGTGGACCAAGGGACATAATTAAATGTATTATGCTAGGATGAAAAGTGGTAAAAATGAAGCTTGCAGGCCTAGGTCATTTTTAGGTGTCTACATTTTCCCTCTTTGTCATAATGTCGCTTGTCGCATTGTGACAAAGAAATAAGTCAAAAAATGCCCCAGTGCAAAATAAGATGAGGAAGAATGACGAGGAGGGTAGCAGATACCCCCCCTCGAGAGATGTGACAGGTTCCAAGAACACGACTGCTCTCAAAATTCAGAATGAATATGGATGAAAGATATTATGATATGGGATGCAATGCCTATATGAGATGAGACAGAGAAGATGACAAGACTAAAGAAGATGCATGTTAGTTCCTCAACCAAATCCTTCAAAACATTGCCAGAGGACTAATATTTATTGCTCTTAATCATCATTGGGTAGTAAAATGACACAAATGGACAACAAACACCATGATATGATGTAGACCAAGGTGTGCAAGGTCATCCACTTGAAAAACAGACAGTCACAGACAAGGAATGTCCTAACTCATACTAAGGGCGAAGTTGCTCTAGTCTTTTTGTCAAGACAATCCACAGACAGCAGTCAAAAAATAAAATAGGCCAGGAGACGTCATCGCACCTCTAAATCCTTCATGGGACATCCTCAAGGTAGCTAGTAACATGAAAAAAAGACAATACAATAAAAATATAAGACAAAATAGCCAAGATAGTCAAAATATAAGACAAGATAGACCAGAAAGATTAACAACCATTTTATTTTGTTTGCCAAAGATTGATTTCTTGTCAGTTTGACAATTTTGACAGTTTAAGAGCTTTGCCAATTTGACGGTGTTGACGGTTTGATGGGGCCTATTGTCAGGAAGGACACATCTTGAAAAGGCAAAGGACATTTTGACGAGGTCTAACTCCAAGAAGGACACATCTTGAAGAGGACCAAAGAGTGACAAGACTGACATTGTTTTGATTAATATGTTTTGGCAAGTTGACTAATGTTGACTGTATGATTGATTGGACTGTGTTGTATAATTTTGACCAATTTTGACATTGACTTTTTGAATGACTATCTTGTGTCTGAGTTTGACTATGTCTGACTTATTTGACCGATGTGACGATTGTGACAAATGCCATGATTTTATTTAGACCAACCTAAAATGACTGACCTAATGTCTTGGAGACTCATCAACTGATGGCCTTGCCTATGTAGCAAATGCGTAGAGACAACGTAGTTCGACTATGACATGGACTGACTGACATGACTGACTTTGACTCTATTTTTAGGATTTTGACATTGATTTGGATGTTTTTGTGTTTTTCTCTAGGACATTTTATGATTTTTAGGCCTTTCTTCAGGACATTTTATGATGTTTTTGGTCTTTCTTCAAGACATTTTATGATGTTTTTGTGTTTTTGTCATTTTATGATTTTGTTTTGGATTTTGACATTTAAGAGGATCGTGACAAATGCAAATAACTGATGCCTGCACATGAGAATCCAAGGACAAACATGATTGTGCCCCTAGTCAAGCTGAATACCAATTGACCTGTGATGACAACATTGTTTGACGTGGGAAGGACGCATCCCAAAACAACGTGAGGATGATGACGATAATGTGATGAAAGTATCATGGTCTACATCCAGGCCAGGGATGTAGTCAAGTAATGTTTTGGATAATGTGCTTGTATGGATTAGACTCGTTGCATTTGGAATGACTTGGTTAGGACTAGATGGGATGATGATTATCCTTAGACCGTTTGACAAGGGAAAGCCAAGATAGGTGATAGGCATGAAAGGATAGGGGGTGGCCTTGGTAAAGGATGGGAGACATGAGACTAAGGGAATTGTCATATGATTTTCAAGGACTATGTCATATAAGGACAATAAGACTATGATGGTCGATGACATGATGTTTGTGAATCGTGTATGACCTAAGGATAGACATGTCAAGAGTTTTCCCAAAGCATGATTTATGTGTGCCAGTTTTATGTCAAGACCAAGGTAGGTGGGAAAATGGATGGAAATGATAGGGCTTAGATGGATGTGAATGTCATGAGGAAGGCATGGAAATGAGACGACTTGCCCCCAAGTAAGAGTCCACATAGATGATTTATTTTACACATGATGCCTATTTGCCGAGTTTTGATCATGGTACTTATCCGGTGCCCGTTTGCCGGTTTTCACCATTGGATGAAATTTTTCTCTTTACTATTTTCTTGACTTTTTGATTTTTTTGGTGTCACCAAGATGCCTGTTTGCCAGGTTTTCATCGGGGTGACGATTTTTTTTTTTAATTTTTTTTGTAATTCTGATTTTGTTGATAGCCTAGATGCTTTAGATAACCACTGACTATTCTGAATCCACTGACGGTGCCGATGTAGAGACTGGTGCCATGATATGCCAATAATGACCTTGTTGAAGGAGTTGTCTTGTCAAGGTCGTAGCACTTGTATACAATTGATCGATGTCATTGTGATCCTTTCTGATAATAGAGTTGGCCTTATCAAAATACGCACATCACAATAGAGTGCTATGAGAGTCCTTGTGGTAAAGAGTTGCTACCATGATGTGATGGATTTGTGACGTAGGATTTTTGGACTTTAGGTGAGATGAAGGATTATGACCAATGATGGTGGACATGGAAAGGTTGTTTGGACATTTGGACGAATCACTTTTTATTTTCCAAACTTCGGATGGTGGATGACGAATTTTGGAGGGATGGTGTTTGGAACCAGCACTTTTCTATGCCTTGATTGATGACCATTTTGAAGGAGGTGGACATGTGTTATATATGGGAATCCTCTTGTTTTGTGGCTCCACATTTTGATTGAATTTTGTATTTGACTTGGTGTCTTTGTTTGATCCATCTTTCTTTGGGAACCATTTTAATTTCATTTGTCCACTTGTCCTTTTGTTTGATTCAATGGCCTTTGAAATTTGATTTTGATCTTTTGACTTGTAAGGCTTTTGTTTTTGTTGGTCCCAAAGGGGAGGTTGATTCATGATAGAATGATGGTTTATGGTGTGGGTGAAGGGGGTGTTGGCAACAATCTTATGACAAGGATTTCTCATGGACTCCATTTTGACATTTGTATCTAACAAGGTTGCCCCCAGTATCGAGGAGGTACCACTGGCATCGTTTGATTTGCTGTCTGAAGAATAGCCAAGACCTTGATGTCTGTAATTTGCCTGAAGTTGTATTGGTTCTAGAATGCATTGCTCGTGTATGCCTAGTCCTTTTCCTTGATATTGCATGCTTTGAAAGATTCTATTTGCGATAGGGTATTTATTGTTTTGAGAGCAAGATGATAACCCATCATGATGTCTATGGACACTGTCACTTGTAATATTTTCGTCTGCAAGAAAGCCTGCTCTGACAAAGATAGATGACCCTAGTTGATAAAGTGTCTTAGCTTCATTGTCTTGTTGGACATATTCCTAACTGATATCTGTGGTATGATCTTGTGACATGTTAGGTTCAAATGATTATGTTGGTGCTTCCAAAGAAATGTCGAAGCCATCATTATGGTCAGTGTCGTAGGGTCCAGTAATTTTAGCTATAACTTGAACATATGCCAGCATGTCCCTAGTGGAAGATTCTTATTTTGGAGGAATATCGTCTATGTGTCCCATGGAGGCAAGTGTCTTAGTTTGAAAAGGGTCAATAGTCAAGGCCTATATAGGGTTAGAAAGTGTTTGATCATGAATGGCATAAAGGTCAAGGAGTGGATCATTTTGGACTTCTTGGTCAATGGTAGGGTCTTGGTCAAAGATGGGGTGGTCATGGATTTGGACTTCTTGGTTAATGGTAGATGTACTTTGGATGTCATGATTGTCTTGAATGAATCCTTGAATGGAGTTTAAGATAGGCTCATGGGATGGACTATCTTGTTCTTGATATGAGGGTGACACTATAAGGTCATGCTTTGGGCTTTCGTCTTGACATGTGTTCTCAGGTTTACACAATAGGATTTGACTTTGAGTAATGATAAAACTTTCATGACTAGATGTGGCTTGTGAGGGGATGACTTGAAAAGGATTAATGAATGACGGACTAGGATAGGACGTGGGGACTTGGACTGGACTAGTATGTGAAGGACTAGGATAGGACATGGGGACTTGCATTGGACTAGTATGTGAAGGACAAGGGTAGGACATGGAGTCTTGGACTGGATATGTCATGGAGTCTTGGACTAGATGAACTGTTGAAGGACAAGGATATGACATGGAGACTTTGACTGGATTGTTGTAAGGTTGATTGAAATAGGAAGTGGAGACTTGGAGTAGATCGGTATGGTATGATGTGGGGACTTGACATGAGTTGGTAGATTGTTGATAAGGCATGTAGACGTTGACAGGATTGATAGGTGAATGGTCAGAATATGACATGGAGTTTTGGAATGGACTAGTTGATAGTTGGCTTCCCTTGTCAAGGTTAGGATAAGGGTGATAAGTGGACGGTTGTTGTGAATTACTGGTAGGATTTATGTCAAGTGACTGTTGATGGTGAGGGTAGACTAATGTAGGTGGCAAAGTATTTATGTCAAAGCCTTGTGGTAACTTAGCCCCTTCGTCCAAAAGCATGGCTAGATACCTTTGAGGGTCATGTAAGATTGATTTTTTTACAAAGGAGAATATATCAAGATTTTGCGCTGCAGCTTCTATGTCTTTGAAATATACTCGTCCATTTTGGTCTCTTTGTATGAATGGTTCATAAATTTTTTGTGATGAAGATGGCATGTTCACGAAAGATTGCATGTTCATGTTGTGAAATGGGTCAGAAAAAGTCCAGTGTTGGTTTGTGTCATAAGTGTTATTGTCGATGTTGGGATTGGAATCTTGTCCAAAGTTTTCCATTTGTCGTTGTTGTCCTTGAAGCCTAGTCTCAACCATAAAAGGGATTTTCTCAAATGAGGATGATGAGAATGACAAGTAAATGCAAGGATGACACTAGCCTATGTTTTTTGGATAAAGGATGACAATGCAAGAAAGTGATGATGACCTAAAATGACAATGTTGACTCAAAGTTTACCAATGCAAGATCTAAGATGACAAGTATTTTTGTATTTTCAGAATAGGGTATGCAATATACAAACTAGGACTAATGTGACTTGGAAAAAGGAAGTACCTAAGCACTCTAAGCGCAATCGTTTCTTTCTAATTGGAAACACCAATGGACTTGAAAATGACAAGGATGACAAAGGACAAGTGAATTTTCCGAACTAGACTAATGAGTTAGAAAAATTTCACCAAAAGGACAATGACTAGGAGAATGATGACATAGTCCAAGGGTAGTCAAATTTTGAAAGTAAATATTTTGCAAAGTATGACAAGGTTAACCTAAACCAAGGTATGGAAGATGACAACCTATGGTCGAACTAATGTGAAAAGACTATGACTATGACACCTAAGTGCTGAAATGACAATTGAAAAATCTATACCTAAAGGTGCCAATGCAAGATGATGGAAAAATAGTGCAACCTTTGAGCAATTTCAAGATAATTTTTGACAAAGACTTGCTAAGGACAATAAATTGATTTTCTGAGTTTGTGTTTGAAAAATGGAAATGTTGACAGTTTGACCTTTTAGTGTTGAATGTTTTGTTTAGAACTGTGATGAAATCAAAAAGCACTTGACAAACATAGTGTTTTGAATGTAAGCAATCGCACATAAGACAAGCACAATCCTAAAAGGCCAATAGGCCAAGGGTTTGTATGCTTGATATAGCCCACCGATATACCTCGGATTGGTGATAAACACCTTTCCTTCTCGAGAGTGGATAGCTTAGAATTTTGGTGGCATTGGCTCCCCTCCACGGCTCATTAACATCATTCGAGCACACCAAATTCGAATTCTTGGGTAGTGACTTCCCAAGAACTGCTATCTCTACTCAAGGGTATCAGTAGTGAGTGTCTTTGGGCATGATACTGTACCCTGCACTATACCAAGCAATGGCCAATAGAACGGTTGGACACTAAAACAAGAGGTTTTTAATTCGGCATTCCATTCATGGGGCATGATCCATGCAGCGAGATTCCCCTTTCGGATCCATCTCGTCGGAACCACACTCGTGATTCTTGTGCTTTCCCCAAGAACCCACTTTTATATACCGGTTGGAAGTCCCTCGGTGTAAGGGTGCTACCGGTCTGAGTCGTCCTGGGGTGAGTACTTTTTCCCACAAGAACAGGCCGAAGTTCTAGAGTCAGTAACCATTTCTCTTACACCCAGGATCGCATGAATGCGCAAGGGGAGAGGATACTCTGATATACCAAATCATGAAGGGTAAAAACAGATAAAATGGGTCTGGTTTTTTGATCACCGAGTTTTCACAAGGTGAGAGCATACTCACCTACCATTTTGCAAACACAGTCAAGCAAAGCAAACATGAAAATTCTTTTTATGTGCCCCAAAATGAAATTTTTGCTAATCTATAAAAAGACAAGCACATTGTTTTCTTATTTCATCTTTGACATTCAAACCTATAGACAATGAATTAGTAGTCTTCTATGAGATGATCTTCTACACAAGAATAGTAACTGCCACACGCTGCAAATGAAGATTAGTCACAACTATTAGAGAGTTAGCTAGTCACAACAAATCTGATGTTTAGAAATTTTTTTGATAGTAAAATAAAAAATACAGAGAATAAAGCTTGTCTAAAATCTCAAGAGGTTTCCAAAAATGTAAATAAATCAGAAAAATTTGCTGTTTTGCACCTAAAATTATTTTTTTATGAAAAATCATTAAAAAATTATAAAAAATACAAAACAGCTCTTAAAATTCTAATGATTTTACTGGAGTCTTCTGATGTCATCTCAAATCAGCAAAAAAAACTTGAGAGTAGATCTGCAACCATAAGTTAGATCTAAGCAAATCTTTTTTAAACCTAGATTTTAAAAGATCTTTTTTTTTACGAATAATCCTGCATCCAAATTTAAAATATAAAGAATAGACCCCTATTAAAATTTAGAGAGATTTTCAGAAATGTAAACATATCAGAAAAATTCGATTATTTTCTCTCAAAATTAATTTTTTATTAAAAACAGACAAAAAATTATAAAAAATGAAAAAAAGATCCAAAAAATCTGATTTTTGGAATGAAAGTGCATGATGTTGTCCCCAAGCTGCAAAAAAACTTTTGTGAGAAAATAAGTATCCGTTTGAAAGTTATGGTTGTGTCTTTGGAAACCATGACTTTATCCACAATGACGCCAACCTGCAACAAAAAGCAAACAAAACCTGCAACAAAAAGAAACCAACTCCAAAAATGGTTTTTTTATTTGTCAAAATATGTCGGGTTCACCAATGTAATCAATGGAAAATTAGATTTGTTAGCTTTTAAGAAATGTAACACCAAAAATCCAATGAAATAACGAAGCACAAAGGAATACAATGAAAATGAAAGGCAATTATATCATCAGATCTCTTCATTCTCCATGGTTCACCTTCGTTACACCTCCTCTAGAGCTTTCCGTAAATAAAGATGCCCTCAGATTTGTGTATGAGAAACTATGACAAGAGACAAGACTAAAGCAAGTTCCGAAGGATTTAATTAAAATCTAAATGCCTATGCCTATGACAATGTCAAGACTTTGATCAAACAATGACAATAATTGAAAATGAAAAGCTTTAAGTGTGCAAGCTAATAAATTCCTATAATACGTGTATAAATCTAAAATTTTAGCATGTGCGTGTGTCATTGAAAAGTGAGATGAAAATGCCATTTTATAGAAAATGTCATTTTCAGCGGACGGACGAGATTAATTGATGATGAGAACCTAAAATGAGAGGTCCAGATTAAATCTGAGAATCCCTAATTAGGTTTAGGGAAAATTCATTAATCAGACGGTTAAGAAAATGTTTCAGATAAACAGATCGACGGTGGAGAATAAATGAGGAAATTAATTAAAGAAATAAAGATTTTCAAAAAATCAAGAAGATAAAGATTGTCTGATTTGCGAGATTCAAAAAATCAAGAAGATAAGATTTGAACTGAAGATCAGATTTGGAAAATCAAGAATCTGCCTGATTACTTGATTTTTGGAAGATTAGTTACTATTTTGAATTAAATTAATTCAAAATAATGATTTTATGAGACAATAAATAATTTTTTTAGATTATTTATGTAATGCCCTGCCGTGTAAACCCCAAAGGACAATTACATAATAATTACGGCAATTTTTTTTTTAAAATTAACTAAACATAACATACATGCAATACACATTAAGTCATGACATGAATTTTATTTAAACAGATTCACTAACACATACATCCCTTGGGGTACACGAGGAGTCATTACAAGACTGAAATCCACACAACAACAATAAAGAATAAAATCCAAAGATATAATCCATAACAAAATAAACATTAACAAATAGAACACATACATGATAAAGCAATGATAAGAAACCATCTAAGTAAATACAACATATACATAATTAACTCAACACAATAATAACTGCCATGGCCAATAACCACACTAGGTTTAACATTACATTACAGTACAATGATTAAGAAATACAATGATACAAAAGTGTTTCCAAACCATGAACGGAAACTATACAACAAGTATCATGATACAGAAGCAGAGATGAATACAAAGCATCATAACTGGCTACAAGACAAGTACAACTCTGGAGTTGCTGCAACCGCACCAATCCGCACCTCTCGATCCTCGACTAGGGACCCAATGGGGTGCTTAGCACGTTCCACCCGACCATGTGAGTCCGAAGACCCAACCCCCGTGCTAGGAGCTAACAAGAAGAGTCCTCAACCCAGAACATCCAAACATGGAATTACAAGACTCAACGCCATATAAAAGTATCATAAAACTCAAGAATTACAAAGACATAATCCACATCCATTAAAATAACTTAAAATCATAAATCTCATCACGTAAACCAAAGCAATGACCAATAACAAGTAACCAAAGAATGATCATGGAACACCTCCAAATCAACATAATACAATTCCAAATTGCAATTAAACAATTACAATAACATCATATCATAGTACCATAAGAGTACAATGTCATAAGTCAAATATCAATGAGATCATACAAAACCACGAAGTACACCAAAGATGTATCAAGGCAATAATCATAAATCAAGATAAATCCAAAAATCAACAATCTAAACCAACTCCCACAACCTACTTCCAGAGGAACACAATAAAGCAAAACACATGGGCAACTAGGGGAGAGTGTCATCGCATAGTCCTACATGGGCTGTCCTGTGCTCTTCCTCCCAACTGGAGGCGCCGGTCCATAGGGTGACTCATGCGGAGCCATAAACCTCTCGTGAGGACGAGGTCACAACCTTGCCAACCACGGCCTTCTTAGCCTTCCATTAGTTTGTCGAAGCACTAATGAAGACGAGGCATCCATTTTTTTTTAATCTTCTAATGATATTACTACCCAACCCACCTAAGTTAATTATTAGGTTTTCACTTGATTACTAACTCACTCGTGGGTTATCCTGTGCCCTTCCCCTTAAACGGGGCACCGGCCCCCACGAGGAGCCACTCTCCCTAGAAACCCCACAACATAAAAACCAAGGGTTGTACCATCATAATAAGAACATTATATCACAAAAGAGAAACATGCGAGGCATTACCCATCTCGCTATAAATACATAATCAAAGTCTCAACAATTCCCGTACAACCCTTTTCAAAATCATGAAACCAAAATACTCACCAAATCAAGGCTCATAAAGAGAGAGAACATCAATTATCAATCATCTCAAGCCTCTAGAAGCCAAAAGAATGAAAACCCACAAACAAGGGTAAAATGAAGCAACAAGAGTATTTCTCCAATAATTCCAACACAAGGATAAAATTCCATCAAATATGAGAGTAGATCAGAAAAGCCATAGAAAGGGAAGATTCATCAAGAACCATCCACAAATCAACAAAGGTGTCACCTCGAATAGGAACACACAAAGGAAAATCAACCTTAAATCAAAATCACTTAATAAAACCAAAAGCCACCAACTAGGTATTCCATGGGAGACCTCAATTTTCTCCTCACAAGAACCCCTTATAGTGGTACGCAAATCACCTTTATAAGATCAACCACATAGCAATGACAACAATAATTGCAAGGCCACAAGAACTATTTTCAATTCAAATATAATGAGTGAATACATTAAAATAAGATCAACAACTCCATTCAAACAACATCAACAACTTCAATACGAACTAAATCAGAAATCCAAGGAAAACCTCTATTTTCCTTTCTCGAAATACCCATAACTCAAAGAACTTCTCAATTTGACTCATTAACAACTCAAGCAGAATCATCAATCATGACAAAGATAACATTAACCGATTTACCACTTAGGTAAAGAACAAAAGAAAACATATGGGTTCCCAACGAATAGCAACATAATTTAAATGAGAGAAAATCTCCAACTCAAAATCAACTCACAAAAAGTCACATAAAAAGGGTCTATCAAAACAATCCATAAAACCACACATTCAAATACAATATATAAATTCATTCAATAAGAAGTAACCTGAAACAATCTAAAAAGAACATTATTTTAAAGATCAAGCATTCCCAACATTTAAGGATAGCACAATATTGCGAAGTGAAGATTAAACCTAATGTTTTTAAGCCATAAGACACTAATCACAAGTATACAAAATTAAAATGAATACGGTCCAATTTACACATTATACAACAATCTCCATTCCTAATTCTATCACTCTCCTATTGTCAAGATTACTTAATCCCTTTATAAAAAAAACAAGTTAATAACTTTACGATGATATAATTCAAAAACTTCCTTAATATTACTCAATTAATCATCTAAACTATTTAATCATTCTCTTTCTTCTAATCTACAAAAAGTGATAACATTAAACTAGTATTTAAGGCTTCCTTTATATCCTATCTCTTCTATTATTGAGACATCATTCAAGTTCATTCAAAGAAAATGAAGAGACATATTTTAATATCTATCTCACTACACATTTATCACAATTGTAACTCCACTCCCCTAAAGCTATATGCATAAAACATACAACCTCTACTTCTACGAACATGCAACTTCCACATATTTCGCCTAAAGCCACGAGACACCATGATTCCAAGAACTACCAAAGTGACATTTAAACCAAAATAATTCACATTAAGATATACCAAAGTAACCCTAACCTCCTAATTTAATCAATTTTAAAACAAGTGAGAACACAATAATCCAACCCACTATATACAACAATTAACACGTAAGAATGACTTACATTTGTTAAATGGCTTAAAGGAATTCAACAATAAAAGAAATTATCTAATTGAAGAAAGAGTCCTCCAACTACCTAACGCAATAAAATCAACACATAACTAAATCTACTTATCTAAAATAAAATAAAATAAACCATTTGAACTCTAAATAAAATAAATTAGTAAGGCTAACCTTCATTTAAATTCTAAATCAAAATAAATAAGGGAAACAATTCTTTCTCAATTAATTCTATGCTTAACATATGTCCTTATAAAGGATAATAAAACAAAAGTTTATTTTAGATAAAGGAATAATATTGTAAACTTATCTATTGCCTTACAACATAGATACCTCACATATTAGAAATTACTTTAATTTAAACAACCCTTTCTAAATACAATTAATTCACTTTTAATTATTATAACTATCCCAATTACATTTCCACTTGCTAATTGTTGCAATGATGAAAATAACATACAAATACATGGGTATATACATTTGTATCTTTCATTGGTTTACTCTTAAGTTATAATCATGATATACTTATATATACATATATACATATAATAAAATCAGAAAACAAATTTCGTTACTCTAATTAATAAGTTAACAACAATGTAAATATACAAACATGTATATATATATTAATCGGGGAGGAAACGTTGTTTTTAAATACGCGGGGAGAGCATCTATATATATTTACATGTTATTGAAACAATAATCATATATATATATATATATATATTCCAACCAGACAGATATATTCCTACTGCCATAATCTATTTATGAAAATATTCTTTAATTAGAACAGAAACTCCAAAGAATTGGCAGAGATGGAAGGAAGACCTAGGCACAAGTTTAGGCTTAAATAAGAATAAAGATAGGCATAGGAAAACAAAATTAGAGAGACAATATTCAGTCTGATTTCCTACGTTTTAAACCACAATCAGAAATAACATCAGTTTATCTGAGGAGATCAAATTCATCTGAAGAGAATGAGGTTGGAGTTAAACAAATTTGCAAAGGTATCAGGGGGATTATATAAATTTAGATTACCAGACTATGCGAAGGAGCTCATCTAAACATTGTATTCAATAACATCAATTTCACTCAGCTTCGACTGAACGGAGGTAATTGGCAAAGGCTTGAAACATTGCACAGACCAAGAGAATTAAATAATCTACTCATTGGTCCTCAATTTCTTCATTTGAACAATCTGCTCATTGACGACATCAGAGAAGACACACGAACCACGCTTCCTCCAAATTTGAGATGGTTACGGTTGCAAAAACGTGAGAAACCACTTTTCTTCCGTCTTATGGATAATATTCAGGATTTTGATAATAAAAACAGAGAGTTTAATTAAATCTATACACCCTACCATGTTCAAGTGCTACGGCTGTGACAGGTTGCCAAGTATATCAGAAAGTGAATATTGGAAATTGGAAATATCGCCATCTACTTGCATTATTATCAAATCCAAAATGTTGCAATTACGTTAAATTGATAGGAGAATTAAGCAGGTTATTTAAAACTTTAAACTTCCTATCAAGTTTAGGTGTCGGGGCGGCTGAGAGAGGATAGTAAAGAAATTAAAGAAATTATCTAAACCTTTAAGTTTCTTATATGTTCAGGTGCGTGGCTGTAACAGGCTGCCAGAGAATTCAGGAAAATATTTAAACCTTAAAACTTCTTATTATATTTAAGGAAAGATGCAAAGGAAATATAAGCCACTATATTTCCTAGTTCCTACCAAACCTATGCAAAGTAGAAGAGATCATTTTCTCTAAATTTATTATGATATATTTAATGCAGTGCAGATATACACACTCAATTATCAGAAGAGAGTATGAGAGGCTTCGGCCAAATTTTGGAGCATTGAAGATTTTAGGCAAAACGTCCCACAAAAAGAAATTTCCCACTTAACCCACTAGAATACAAGATTCAAGAGATAGTCAGATATAAGAATGCATAGTAAGCGAACTACACATCGGATTGCAAATAGAAGATGAAACCATTCCAATTAATTCAGGCCATTATGCACCAAAATTTGCATAGATAATTGCAGTCATAATCTAATTCATGGAATCTTAAGACATTTACACCAACACTTGCCTTCTAAGGTGTATTCGCTAGGCAACCAATAATCAACCAAAGCAACGAATCGACAATTCATGGAATGAATTTGATTTAGCCAAGAAGCAATCTCTACCTACCCAAAGTATTTCAAAAGAGGTGTCATCATAAGTGCACATACCTCAGGTTGCGGCCCAAAACTCAAACCATGCTATTTCTCTCATGCATCCTTCTCCAGAGGTAGCTTATGCAAAAGAGATCTCGAGCACACTTACTTCATCGCCTAGAGTTCATTTGCATTCGAATGATGCTGCCCTCGATTCCCCATGACCTCTTCCTCCTCTCAAAACTAAATAAAGTTATTATTTATTTTCTTTATATTCTATAGTTCTCTTCAACTTCCAATTACTTGATAGGTGAAGTTTCTTTCCAGCTTCTCTTGCCTTTTACACTTCCCAAAAATCTTATCACGATTCATTTAATTAATAAACTATTCACTTTCCATTTTCCAATTGCCTTCCTTTTTATTATTTTCTTTTCCAGGTTATTTTGTTCATTATTATTATTAAATTAATTTATCTAGTAATATCACTTGTGCTTTTTAACAAATTAGTTTAATTTGATCATTTGATCTAAATCATTTGATTTAATTTAATGGATTATTATTTTAATTTCTAATTATATTTTAAATAACCTCGCAGATTCACTTATGATTTAAATTAATTATTTAAACATGACTACTAACATTTGATATTTTCCACACAATCGAATAACACAATAATCAATGAAGCATACACAAATACTCACACAAAAGTTTAGAACAACCGACACGGAGGGGTATTACATCCTCCCCCCCTTAAAAATTGACATACTCCTGGAAGTCGAGCTCAATCATAAACATGGTAACACAACAATATCAATGATCATACGCACATCATCACCATAAATTAAAACATCGATTAAACATCATCAAGTAAACAACGAAAATTAAACAAACCAAAAATAAGGAAAGGATACCAACACAAAAATGGTGACGGGGTTGCAACCAGACCAATTTATCAACACTAAGACAGATGACGAACTAGGTTGGGGAAACTTTCTTTCCAACTCCTATGTTCAACGTCAAACCCATTGGGTGTATATAATGCTTGCCCTGTCCTAACAATGCAGGTGGAATCGAGACTTAGTTCCTGCAATCCTGCATGCAAACAAACGTTGTGCACAATACATATATGTCACAAATACATTGTGAGAGGAACTCCTAGCATAGTAGGGCACTCGCGAGCGAGTGATACCACACTGTCCCTCCCACCAAACTACTCAAAATAGTCAAAAAAATTCTAGTAACTCGTAAATAGTTTGCTTCTTATTAGTTAGGCAATGTTCGCATAAAGATATTAACCATAAACCTAATTCATCTACTATATCAAAATTAATTACTACTTAACATAATAAGTATCTATACCTGCATATTACAATTACATTACCTTCGTCACTATGCTTTCTGAAGCCAACTTCCTGTAATTCAAAAGCTACCATAGGACATTGCACATTAGTACCAATAATTCAAGTTGCATCTTATCCTCAAGATACCATATTCTTGCTAAAAATTATAAAATAATTATCCACAAAACCTCACATCTTCGTTAAAACTCATAATTTTCACACAAAGAACACCAATTCTCACATCAATTTCAATAAAAAGGGTAAAATTTTACACCTTCATAGATTCAAGAAAACATAATTCATCACTCAAGGACAACCAAATCAAAAATTCCATGCACACTTGACATATTCACACACATAAAACACATCACCAAGAAATACATCACACAAAACTCAACGGTCCATAGAGCATCCCCGACAGGAAGGATACCGGTGCATTGCGCACTACACCGAGGGTCCTATCCTTTCCCATCAGTTTCCTGCACCATCGACCCAACACCAGAAAATGGAAGAAACTCAAGACTCATGGGTCTAAGCACAAGGTTACATAGTGAGCACACATAGTGCCCAGTGTATGAACCTATGCTGTGATACCAATGTTGTAATGCCCTGCCATGCAAACCCCAAAGGACAATTACATAATAATTACGGCAATTTTTTTTTTTTTAAATTAACTAAACATAACATACATGCAATACACATTAAGTCATGACATGAATTTCATTTAAACAGATTCACTAACACATACATCCCTTGGGGTACACGAGGAGTCATTACAAGACTGAAATCCACACAACAACAATAAAGAATAAACTCCAAAGATATAATCCATCACAAAATAAACATTAACAAATAGAACACATACATGATAAAGCAATGATAAGAAACCATCTGAGTAAATACAACATATACATAATTAACTCAACACAATAATAACTGCCATGGCCAATAACCACACTAGGTTTAACATTACATTACAGTACAATGATTAAGAAGTACAATGATACAAAAGTGTTTCCAAACCATGAACGGAAACTATACAACAAGTATCATGATACAAAAGAAGAGATGAATACAAAGCATCATAACTGGCTCCAAGACAAGTACAACTCTGGAGTCACTGCAACCGCACCAATCCACACCTCTCGATCCTCGTCTAGGGACCCAATGGGGTGCTTAGCACGTTCCACCCGACCATGTGAGTCCGAAGACCCACCCCCCGTGCTAGGAGCTGACAAGAAGAGTCCTCAACCCAGAACATTCAAACATAGAATTACAAGACTCAACGCCATATAAAAGTATCATAAAACTCAAGAATTACAAAGACATAATCCACATCCATTAAAATAACTTAAAATCATAAATCTCATCACGTAAACCAAAGCAATGACCAATAACAAGTAACCAAAGAATGATCATGGAACACCTCCAAATAAACATAATACAATTCCAAATTGCAATTAAACAATTACAATAACATCATATCATAGTACCATAAGAGTACAATGTCATAAGTCAAATATCAATGAGATCATACAAAACCACGAAGTACACCAAAGATGTATCAAGGCAATAATCATAAATCAAGATAAATCCAAAAATCAACAATCTAAACCAACTCCCACAACCTACTTCCAGAGGAACACAATAAAGCAAAACACATGGGCAACTAGGGGAGAGTGTCATCACATAGTCCTACATGGGCTGTCCTGTGCTCTTCCTCCCAACTGGAGGTGCCGGTCCCATCTATGGCTGTCCTGTGCTCTTCCTCCCAACTGGAGGCGTCGGTCCATAGGGTGACTCATGCAGAGCCGTAAACCTCTCGTGAGGATGAGGTCACGACCTTGCCAACCACGGGCTTCTCAACCTTCCATTAGTCTGCGGAAGCACTAATGAAGACGAGGCATCCATTTTTTTTTTAATCTTGTAATGATATTACTACCCAACCCACCTAAGTTAATTATTAGGTTTTCACTTGATTACTAACTCACTCGTGGGTTATCCTGTGCCCTTCCCCTTAAACGGGGCGCCGGCCCCCACGAGGAGCCACTCTCCCTAGAAACCCCACAACATAAAAACCAAGGGTTGTACCATCATAATAAGAACATTATATCACAAAAGAGAAACATGCGAGGCATTACCCATCTCGCTATAAATACATAATCAAAGTCTCAACAATTCTCGTACAACCCTTTTCAAAATCATGAAACCAAAATACTCTCCAAATCAAGGCTCATAAAGAGAGAGAACATCAATTATCAATCATCTCAAGCCTCTGGAAGCCAAAAGAATGAAAACCCACAAACAAGGGTAAAATGAAGCAACAAGAGTATTTCTCCAATAATTCCAACACAAGGATAAAATTCCATCAAATATGAGAGTAGATCAGAAAAGCCATAAAAAGGGAAGATTCATCAAGAACCATCCACAAATCAACAAAGGTGTCACCTCGAATAGGAACACACAAAGGAAAATAAACCTTAAATCAAAATCACTTAATAAAACCAAAAGCCACCAACTAGGTATTCCATGGGAGACCTCACTTTTCTCCTCACAAGAACCCCTTATAGTGGTATGCAAATCACCTTTATAAGATCAACCACATAGCAATGATAACAATAATTGCAAGGCCACAAGAACTATTTTCAATTCAAATATAATGAGTGAATACATTAAAATAAGATCAACAACTCCATTCAAACAACATCAACAACTTCAATATGAACTAAATCAGAAATCCAAGGAAAACCTCTATTTTCCTTTCTCAGAATACCCATAACTAAAAGAACTTCTCAATTTGACTTATTAACAACTCAAGCAGAATCATTAATCATGACAAAGATAACATTAACCGATTTACCACTTAGGTAAAGAACAAAAGAAAACATATGGGTTCCCAATGAATAGCAACATAATTTAAATGAGGGAAAATCTCCAACTCAAAATCAACTCACAAAAAGTCACATCAAAAGGGTCTATCAAAACAATCCATAAAACCACACATTCAAATACAATATATCCATTCATTCAATAAGAAGTAACCTAAAACAATCTAAAAAGAACATTATTTTAAAGATCAAGCATTCCCAACATTTAAGGATAGCACAATATTGCGAAGTGAAGATTAAACCTAATGTTTTTAAGACATAAGACACTAATCACAAGTATACAAAATTAAAACGAATATGGTCCAATTTACACATTATACAACAATCTCCATTCCTAATTCTATCACTCTCCTATTGTCAAGATTACTTAATCCCTTTATAAAAAAAACAAGTTAATAACTTTACGATGATATAATTCAAAAAATTCCTTAATATTACTCAATTAATCATCTAAACTATTTAATCATTCTATTTCTTCTAATCTACAAAAAGTGATAACATTAAACTAGTATTAAGGCTTCCTTTATATCCTATCTCTTCTATTATTGAGACATCATTCAAGTTCATTCAAAGAAAATGAAGAGACATATTTTAATGTCTATCTCACTACACATTTATCACAATTGTAACTCCACTCCCCTAAAGCTATATGCATAAAACATACAACCTCTACTTCTATGAACATGCAACTTCCACATATTTCGCCTAAAGCCACAAGACACCATGATTCCAAGAACTACCAAAGTGACATTTAAACAAAAATAATTCACATTAAGATATACCAAAGTAACCCTAACCTCCTAATTTAATCAATTTTAAAACAAGTGAGAACACAATAATCCAACCCACTATATACAACAATTAACACGTAAGAATGACTTACATTTGTTAAATGGCTTAAAGGAATTCAACAATAAAAGAAATTATCTAATTGAAGAAAGAGTCCTCCAACTACCTAACGCAATAAAATCAACACATAACTAAATCTACTTATCTAAAATAAAATAAAATAAACCATTTGAACTCTAAATAAAATAAATTAGTAAGGCTAACCTTCATTTAAATTCTAAATCAAAATAAATAAGGGAAACAATTCTTTCTCAATTAATTCTATGCTTAACATATGTCCTTATAAAGGATAATAAAACAAAAGTTTGTTTTAGATAAAGGAATAATATTGTAAACTTATCTATTGCCTTACAACATAGATACCTCACATATTAGAAATTACTTTCATTTAAACAACCCTTTCTAAATACAATTAATTCACTTTTAATTATTATAACTATCCCAATTACATTTCCACTTGCTAATTGTTGCAATGATGAAAATAACATACAAATACATGGGTATATACATTTATATCTTTCATTGGTTTACTCTTAAGTTATAGTCATGATATACTTATATATACATATATACATATAATAAAATCAAAAAACAAATTTCATTACTCTAATTAATAAGTTAACAACAACGTAAATATACAAACATGTATAGATATATATTAATTGGGGAGGAAACGTTGTTTTTAAATACGCGGGGAGAGCATCTATATATATTTACATGTTATTGAAACAATAATCATATATATATATATATATATATTCCAACCAGACAGATATATTCCTACTGCCATAATCTATTTATGAAAATATTCTTTAATTAGAATAGAAACTCCAAAGAATTGGCAGAGATGGAAGGTAGACCTAGGCACAAGTTTAGGCTTAAATAAGAATAAAGATAGGTGTAGGAAAACAAAATTAGAGAGACAATATTCAGTCTGATTTCCTACGTTTTAAACCACAATCAGAAATAACATCAGTTTATCTGAGGAGATCAAATTCATCTGAAGAGAATGAGGTTGGAGTTAAACAAATTTGCAAAGGTATCAGGGGGATTATATAAATTTAGATTACCAGACTATGCGAAGGAGCTCATCTAAACACTGTATTCAATAACATCAATTTCACTCAGCTTCGACTGAACAGAGGTAATTGGCAAAGGCTTGAAACATTGCGCAGACCAAGAGAATTAAATAATCTGTTCATTGGTCCTGAATTTCTTCATTTGAACAATCTGCTCATTGACGGCATCAGAGAAGACACACGAACCAAGCTTCCTCCAAATTTGAGATGGTTACGGTTGCAAAAATGTGAGAAACCACTTTTCTTCAATCTTATGGATAATATTCAGGATTTTGATAATAAAAAAAGAGAGTTTAATTAAATCTATACACCCTACCATGTTCAAGTGCTACGGCTGTGACAGGTTGCCAAGTATATCAGAAAGTGAATATTGGAAATTGGAAATATCGCCATCTACTTGCATTATTATCAAATCCAAAATGTTGCAACTACGTTAAATTGACAGGAGAATTAAGCAGGTTATTTAAAACTTTAAACTTCCTATCAAGTTTAGGTGTCGGCGCGGCTGAGAGAGGATAGTAAAGAAATTAAAGAAATTATCTAAACCTTTAAGTTTCCTATATGTTCAGGTGCGCAGCTGTAACAGGCTGCCAGAGAATTCAGGCAAATATTTAAACCTCTAAACTTCTTATTATATTTAAGGAAAGATGCGAAGGAAATATAAGCCACTGTATTTCCTAGTTCCTACCAAACCTATGCAAAGCAGAAGAGATCATTTTCTCTAAATTTATTATGATATATTTAATGCAGTGCAGATATACACACTCAATAATCAGAAGAGAGTATGAGAGGCTTCGGCCAAATTTTGGAGCATTGAAGATTTCAGGCAAAACGTCCCACAAAAAGAAATTTCCCACTTAACCCACTAGAATACAAGATTCAAGAGATAGTCAGATATAAGAATGCATAGTAAGCGAACTACACATCGGATTGCAAATAGAAGATGAAACCATTCCAATTAATTCAGGCCATTATGCACCAAAATTTGCATAGATAATTGCAGTCATAATCTAATTCATGGAATCTTAAGACATTTACACCAACACTTGCCTTCTAAGGTGTATTCGCCAGGCAACCAATAATCAACCAAAGCAACGAACCGACAATTCATGGAATGAATTTGATTTAGCCAAGAAGCAATCTCTACCTACCCAAAGTATTTCAAAAGAGGTGTCATCATAAGTGCACATACCTCAGGTTGCGGCCCAAAACTCAAACCATGCTATTTCTCTCGTGCATCCTTCTCCAGAGGCAGCTTATGCAAAAGAGATCCCGAGCACACTTACTTCATCGCCTAGAGTTCATTTGCATTCGAATGATGCTGCCCTCTATTCCCCCTGACCTCTTCCTCCTCTCAAAACTAAATAAAGTTATTATTTATTTTCTTTATATTCTACAGTTCTCTTCGACTTCCAATAACTTGATAGGTGAAGTTTCTTTCTAGCTTCTCTTGCCTTTTACACTTCCCAAAAATCTTATCACGATTTATTTAATTAATAAACTATTCACTTTCCATTTTCCAATTGCCTTCCTTTTTATTATTTTCTTTTCCAGATTATTTTGTTCATTATTATTATTAAATCAATTTATCTAATAATATCACTTGTGCTTTTTAACAAATTAGTTTAATTTGATCATTTGATCTAAATCATTTGATTTAATTTAATGGATTATTATTTTAATTTCTAATTATATTTTAAATAACCTTGCAGATTCACTTATGATTTAAATTAATTATTTAAACATGACTACTAACATTTGATATTTTCCACACAATCAAATAACACAATAATCAATGAAGCATACACAAATACTCACACAAAAGTTCAGAACAACCGACACGGAGGGGTATTACAATTTACCAAAATGGACTGATAGTTAAGAAAATGATGACATTTTAAATAATTGATTTATTTAAAATGAGAGGAATATTAAATTGGCAATTAAATAATTAAATTTAATTATTTAATTTAGAAGATAAGATTAATTAATTAAATAAATATCAATTCATTTAATTATGACAGTTAGTGACATATTAAATAAATAAATAAAATTTATTTATTTAATAATCAGGAAGAAATATATGACAAAGGGGAATTAAATAAATTAAGAAATTTATTTAATTAAGGGAAGACTTAGACAATTAATGACTTATTTAATAAATAAATAAAATTTATTTATTTAATAATCATGAAGAATCAAAGGACATGAATTAATTAAATAACTATTAATTATTTAATCAATTGTCGAATGTGGACCAAGGACATAGTTAAATGTCATAATTATGTTAGGATGAAAGTGGTAAAAATGAAGCTTGCAGGCCTAGGTCATTTTTAGGTGTCTACAACTTGATATCAAATAAGGCATGAAAACTAACCATGAACATCAACAATATGAAAGGAATGACATACAACCAATGCCAAACAACAATCTCCCCAAGTGTTGACATTAACGACAACCAATTTCAAAAGTATTTATATGCAATTCTTCTAATTTCTTAAAAAATAAATTCCAACATTTAAAATTAAAAATTTAAATAATAAATTACTAATACTTACATATTCAAATAATGAGCCAAAATAGGTTGTGTAGGGTGCAATACACCCTAGACCAGATTCAATCATTTTAGGGACCAAAAGTTTCGAGTGAAAATATTAAATACATAGTTTGATTCCCCATGTTTGATTTTCCAACAATGTTTATAAAATAGGTAAATAATGCATAATTAGGTCCAAGCACATAGGGGGGCCTACATCAAGTGTGAGATTGTTAAGGGTGACAATTTTCATTGCTACATTTAGCCCCAACTATAGTGAGAGTATGAACTTATGCTTAAACTCAAACTAAAGTACAAATATGTCAAGAAAGGTTCAATTATCCAAATATTGAAGAGAGGATGACATTGAATCTAGGGGATGTGTTATCTCCTACAATTCAAGATCCTATGGGAAGACAACATAAGGATAGAGGAACACACCTATATGAGATGCAATAATAATGATAAACACAAAGAAAACATGTTGAAAAAACAAAACATAAGATAACATAATATAATGTAAACAAACATGATGCAAGCACAATGAAGACACATAAAAGACAAAAATAAATTTAGTACTAAAAGGACTCAACTCAATAAGCCAAAGAGACCTCAGTCTTAAATTTATCTCAAATACCCAACGTCATCTCTTGAATGTTATATCATATAGGGGAATGATCTCATGAGGATGGACAAGTTGTGTTATGCCAAGTCATTCATGAGCTAAACTAGATCCATTGGCTAGAAACTTGCATTATGCTAGGTTTCTATGTAATATGTTGGGTTCCACAAGACTAGAAAGTTACATTATACTAGGTATCTTGTGAAAAAAATGGCTCCATTGGAAAGAAAGTAGTGTTATTCTAGGTGGCCATGTTAATAGGGTTCTTAATTTCTTGAATGAAAAATTTTCATTATGTTGAATCTTTTACCTATTTTGCAAATCATGCCTTAGGGAGCACATAAAGTTTAACACCACAGGGGAAAAAAAATAAAATAAACTTAGGGGGTGTACAAAGTTTAATGTAATAGGGGACAAGCATCAAAAGGCCATGCCTCAAGGGGAATTATAAATAACACCACCACCAAGGGTGTATGTCAATAAATAGATCACAATATATTAAATGATGATACTCAATACATGGGAGGTCATGCCTTAGGTAGTATCAAGCATTGTATTACCAAAAATAAGACATAACATGTCATGAAAAGTCACACTTTACAGGGGTATATTATTTAATACAACCACAAAGGGGACACTAACATAGATTGAGGAGACCATACCTTTGTGAACATCCATTTATATTACAAATAAAGATGACACAATATGAGAAAAAAGGGTCAAACATTTGGGTATGTACAGGATCATGAGGGGCCAAAAAGTGGCAATATTATGGGTATTTGTAGGATATGTGGCTAACAACTTTTTTTTAACCCAAAATTGATGAAACGAAAAGGGTTTTTAGATAATATTCTCAGCTTTCCACCAATATAAATTATTCTTTAATTTGAATTTAATCAATAATTATTATTTATTTTCTATTAGAATTACAACTAAAGTCCTAATCAATAGGCTGATTCAAAAACATCTATAACTTTTAAATGGTATCACATTTTTTAAATCCAAAACATGCGTCACATTCTATGATTCACATACTATAGGATTAAAAAAAGAAAAATTAAATTTCATGAAGTTTTGACCAAGTTAAGGTGGTCAAACATACAAGTTTTATATTATTTAAAAGTTGTAATAAAAAAATCATAATTAATTATTTACTTAGAAACAAATTACAAAAAAATATGCATCACATTTGGACATGAGTCCTCTACTTATATATAAAATCTTATAAAGAAATATTATCATTTTATTATGGTTAGGGTGGTCAGACAGACTCCTACTTCTTATTTTTCCCTGAAATTTAAGTACTCTGCATTGAAATTTCAAATTTTCACCAAATAGATTTTATTTATTTTTAAATAAACCTAGTATTTTAGAAACTACATTCAATTTTCTAAAAATTCTATTCTTACATATTTTTGAAATAATATAGATAACTTATTCAAATTTTTACGTCAATTTGCCTAACACTGATTTTTCTGAATTTTTTGCCACTTAAGGGCCTATTTTTTCCATGATGATCCTGCACATACCCATTTAGGGAATGCATAATATCACCACTAAAAAGGGACCATTTTGATTAATAGTTATAATATGTAGGGTAACATTCCCCTTGAAAATGTTAGTGTACTAGCTACACATATTTTAAGGAGATAATGAAATATATAAATGATCCTTTATACAAGGGAATATACTTTATAAGAGGCTAACAACCCCTTGCCCCATAAGTGTAAGGGAAAAGGTGAGCCTATATGGATTATGTTGTATTTATCCTTAATGCTAAAATATGATTGTTCAAAAATCTTGTGTCCCCATGCATGGTAATGAGTATCCAATGATACTACAAACTACCACATATCAAGGACCAAAGTCATAGTTCTTGATTTATCATCTTAGTAATTTTCATCCTTACAAGGATCCATGTCATTTAATATCTTCTTTAAAGTAAAAAATTATTAGTTGCATGACCAAATAATCTATGATATGCACAAAAGGATGCATTTTTATTCTCATGGTGAACATCTCTTCTTTCTTACATAGAGCATAATTCAATGGATTTCAATTGTAAAAGTATTCATAAGGTACCCTCAATCTTAAAAAAAGGATATAGAGAAGATAATAGACCCTTTCTAAGGGGTCTATGAGGTTTATATGGTTTGGAAGATGGTGTAATTTTTTTATATGAAGGTGAAGTACCCTGATAACCAATTCCTTTTGTATCTTCAAATGGTATTTTCTCAAGGAGGATTTAAATTTCATGATCATTCTTTATGTCACAACCTTATTTATTAAGAATCTTAAAATATTATCCATAACATTGTTCTAAGCTAATGGGTGTACCACTCACTTTGTTTTCATAGGAAAAAGGATCATTCATGGGATCATCTCGAGTGATGTTTGCAATGTTTCTCATTTATAATAGTTGAGGTATGAATTGTAAAGAACTTTCCTTGTGTGAGGAAGAGAAAATTTCAATTGGAGGTATGTTGGGTGATGTTGATTTTTGATAAGGATGAGTAGGAAATACTGGTGAAGGATAAATTTTAATGATTGCTTTAGTGTAAGGTATTGTATTATTTAATAATTCATCCATGATTTCTTCATCTTTCCTTAAGATATCCTAATTAAGAAAATATGCATTGGGAGATGAAGGAACATGAGTATCATCATTTGAAGGAGAATTATTACCAATTACAAAACATGAAACATCAATCAAATATTTTAAAGAGGACACCATTTTACCAAAGCATTCATAACTTGTGACAATTTTATGCTTAATAAATATATGCACTGAGATATAGACCACTATAACACATTGAGTAGAGAAAATGCAAATGGATCTAGATAGAATATCTTGAGGGGTTTCTACCACAAAAAAAAAAAAGAGAAAAACAAGTTTGGACAAAGGCATAATACATCCTAGACCCATAAGGTACTTTTTCTAAGTTCAAAATTTAGTTGTGTTCTATAGTGTTTAAGTGCCTTGTTCTATTATTGTAAATAATTTTCTAGAACTTAACTGATTGTGATTTTACAATATAAAATATAATGATGCAAGCAATCCTTGACCAATGAATGCAATTGAAAATTCAATTTTCAAACTATAAAGTACAAAATTTGATGAATCGTAACTTGAAAAAATTGAAAATGTAAATCTTTTATGTTTTTGCCACAATGAAAATGCACTTTTTCCAATTTTTTATTATATACAAATAATTGCCTAAATGAATATTTTTCAACTCTTTGAAATTTTGATTTTAGACTGGATGTGACCTAATGCAAGTTTATCAATGCAAACATGAATAAATTCTATAGTATAATGACTAAATTTAACCCTAGATAAAAAATGCAATGCAATTTTTTACTTTTTATATTCTTTTATGAAAATTAGGTATACACTAATGATGAATGTGTAAGGGGGAAAATAAGCATATGGAAACCACAATGAAAACAAACAAAATATATTAAGGTAAGGACAATTCCAAACCTACTCATGAAATGAAGTTATAAAATAATGAAATCAATCAAGCAATGCAATCATAAATAGAACATAAATTGAATTCACAAATTAAAATATTACCATCCCATGTTGAATTGTAATTTGTATTGATGTTGGATTGTGTTGGATCAATATACGAAGCCTCCATTGTTGTGAGAAAGCTTCAAAAGGAATTTTAATGGTGATCAAAGTTTTATATTTTTGCTCTTAAAAATTAGATAGTAAATTCAGCATGACCTTTTTACACAAATTCTCTAGATTCTCCAATCAATTTTGAGAATGAAGAAGGTTGTTTCATAGATTTTAAGGTCCCAGATGAAAAATTGAGATTCAATAATGAAAGATCATGATCAATTTTTGAGAATCATTGAGAGGAAATAGATTGGCTAGTTAACTTCTCTAATTGATCCAATTAAGGATTTTAATTAGATAATCAATGAGATTATATTGGAATGATTCATGGGATTGAAGAAGTCAGATTGAGTGGTTAGTGGGATTGAGAAAATCGGGTTGAGTGGTTTCTGGGATTGGAGAAATTGATGGGATTGGGAAATAGATTGAGAGATTAATGAGCATGATTTATTCAATCAATATTTTTGGAGATGTACTAATTAATTAATATTGGAGATGAACATGCAAGTTGCATTTGACTTTGACAAATAAATATATATTTATTTTTTGACCATGTTGAGTGATTTTGAATAATTGATTTAATTATTCAAATTTAGGGAAGGGAACATGGTTTAATTGAATTATTAATAATAACAATTTAATTGATTTAGATGAATAAGGTATACTAGTGACATAATTAAATAACTTGTGTTTATTTAATTAATGAGGAGGAATAAAGTTAGGTTAGGACTTTATTAAATAAACAAGATTTATTTCATTAGTCGGAAATGATTATTGAGGATGAATTGATTAAATAGTCTTAAATTACCTAATTAATTGAAGAATATGAGAAATGATAATAATTCAATAAAAATGTTTATTTAATCATTTATGAGGAGAAATGATAATAATAGAAGGGTATCTTTAATACAATGTGCTTTTGTATCATTGTTTCAAAGAAAAATCAAATATTCCTACTCAAGAGTTACCTTGATGTGCCCTAGTGATGGAAGGATAGCATGTTCCCCCTTGAGAAATTTGGTGAAAATTCTAGATGATTAGCCAATTTTTTGACAAGCTGATGTTATGCATTTAACTACAAGGATTGACAGAAGAAATGTTGACTAGAAGAAAATTTTGGTAAGGTTAGAGATGGATAGAATTGTTTAGATTGTAATAATGACATGCATTCTAGATCACCATTATTACTACCTTTTGAAGCTTTCATGGAGGACTAAGTATTTTTTAGCAATCCTTATTGATATTGTAGATAGACATGATGCACCTAGGAATTAATGACCAAGGCAACTTTATATCTATTTTGTTGAATTTAACTCCACAAACAATGAGTATTCTCGCTCATACTAGACATATGAAAACCTTATTAGAGTGTATGGGTTATAATTTCAAAGCGTTTTGGACCATTGCGCAAAGAGGTATGAGGAAAAAAATATGAAAGGCCACGTGAGTTGCTCGAAATGACTTCCACACACACAAGGAAAGTATTCACCATGGTAGTATTACAAAAAATTCCAACAAATAGAGAAGAAAGAAAATCAATGATCAATGCCCCATTCCTTCCTCTCTAAATACTTGTGTACATCCTCAAGAGATCTTGTGAATCTGACAATAAGATAAACAATGTGGCTTTATCAATTTCCATGATTGTTTTGATATTTTAGGATTATCCATTAATGATGTCTATTGTAGGAATGATTTATCTATTAAGATATATGCTAGAATGTTGATGATGATTTTCAAAAGGAAAGGTAGTTAACACTTTGGCATTATTTTAGTCTGATGATTATGTAGTTGTTTTGATTCTTTTCTTGGAAGTTTTGGATTTTGATGTCTTCTTTGCTTTTTTTTTTCTTTTTCAAAGTGTGAGGGTGATGATTGTTTACTTTGGATGGAAAGTTTATTGTAGATAGGTGATAGTGGGGATAGGATTTTTTTGAGATTTTTTGAATTATTTGATATTTTTTTTGTTATTTTTGAATGATTTAGTTACAAATAGTGGGACCTAAATAGACTAACCGAGTGCCTTGAGGGATCATCAATGATAGCCTTGCCTACATGACAAACACAAAGACATCATAGTTTGACTATTTTTTAGGAGTTTTTAAAATCTTTTTGAATAGTTTTTTAGATTTTCATAAGATATTTGAATGTTTTGTTTTCAGGGACTAACCTAGGGCCTCTAGGGTTCATCAATGATGGCCTTTCCTATGTTATAAATGTAGAGGCTCATAGTTTGCTTAACCTTGAGAAGAGTACATTTTTATGTTTTTTTATTTTTTATTAATTTTAAAGACCATGATGGACACCTAAAGGGACTGGCCTAGGGCCTCAGGGGCTACTCAAAGATTATCCTTGCCAAAATTATACATCTAGAGACCATGTAGTTGATTCTTTGACTCAAAACATAAAATGTTTCTAGGATTTCGATGTTTTTGAACTTTGTTTTGGATTTTTTTATTCTTAATACTTTTTGACAATGATGGGATGAACAAGGGTCAAATCCGCTACTAGTTTTAGAAGGTTTTCCCTAGTTCAAGATAGGATAGCATTTATTAGGGTAGATGTATTTTGATGGTGCGACAAGTTTCAACAATTGATCGATTATTGAGCCATGGTTGGATGCATATTTTATTATGGGAAAAATGGGGTGAATGTGACAAGCAATGCTGATAGATATAGATGTAGGAATTATTCAAATGTAGTACATGTTTACTAGGTTTTCACCATGGTATTGAATCTAGAAACACCACAAAGTGCTTTTCACTTAAAGGATGTTTTATTTCTCTTTATTATTATTATTTTTTTCTTTTTTTTTCTTTTTTAGTTTTATTACTTGGGATATTCTGATGTGCTCAAGTGTAATTTTTGTTAGATGGGTTCTATTCAAAGGTTTGGCTAAAGTTTCTCCTTTAGGAATAGTGAACTAATGTACTCCAGAGCCATATCTTGTTCTTATGATAAAAGGACCTAACTAGTTTGGTTCAAACTTACCCTTCCTATCTTGATTTAGCTAGATATTATGATTTTATTTTATTACCAAGTCACCAACTTGAAATATTTTTTTCTTTATCTTTCTGTTATAGTTTTTCTTGAGCCGATTCTGATAAACTTGGAGAAAGTTTAATGTGCTCAAACATCTTTCATCTAGAAGTTCTAGCTCATTAAGTCTAGACACCCAATACTCATTGTTGATCATGCATTTTAGGGATACTCACAGTGATGAGATCTTGACTTTGATAGGTAGGATTTGTGTAGATCCATACACCAATGAAAAAGGTGTTGCACTTTTTGGTGTGAAATACTAGTTTGATAAGCCCAAAAGGTTGGGTTTAGCTGCAAATGCCAATCACAGTCAACATCATTAATAGTCTTTTTCAATATTTTTAGAATGGTTTTATTGGATGCTTTGAATTGATTATTTCCTTGGGGATAGTATGGGGTTGAGAATCGATGTTGGATAGAGAACCTTGAGCAGAGAGCTCATGGACATTTTTGTTTTTAAGAGGAGTTATGTTATCTATTATGATAGTTTGTGCAATTCCATATTGATAGATCAAATAATTCAAGATAAACTTGGGTATTTTTTTCCCTATGACATGTAAGTTAATGAGATGGATTTTTTACACTTTGTAAAGTATTATTTTGTATTTATAATGAATTTTTTCTCATTGGATAAAGTGGGAGATATTTTTCCAATCAATTCAAGTCCCCACTTCGAGAAAGGCCATGGTGTAGTTATAGGTCATAGCTCCTATGTTGTTGACATTGACAACACTTCCTCGAGTAATGAATGGGTTCTTACTACATTTAGGGCCAATAATACCCTATTCTCAACAACTTCTTTACTAGAGTAGGTCCTCTAGAGTGAGACCCACAAACACCTCCATGCACTTCCTGTAAGGAATTTTTTGCTTTATCCACATTGAGACACTAGAGTAACATACCATATAGACTACAATGGTATAGAGTATCTCCTAATATGATGAATCAAGAAGTTCTACAGACAAATTTTTTCTTAATTTGATTTTTCACTGAGCCAAGGGGTATGATCCTATGCTGGATGTAGGGAAATGTGTCTTGGTACCAAGGTAAGTTAGGACCAACAATATCATAGAAAAGTTCTAATTTTGGGATATCAAATGTTGTTATAAGTAGTTGCTCCATGAGGAATTCATATTTGGGAATGTTTTTGGGTATGTCTAGGAGTGAACCTATTGTTTCCATAACATCAATTGCTTTATTGTTGATTCTTGGAACCTGTTTAGAAGTGATGACCATAAAGTACTACTTGAAGTTCTCTACCATTCTTTTGTATGGAATGAGATTTTCATCCTTTGTTTTGTATTCATCATTTTCCTTCCTCATGACTAGCTAGGAGTTGTTGTATACTTGTATTTCCTTTATCTTTCATTCTATGACCATCTTCAATCTAGTGATGAGCACTTCATATTCATAAATGTTATTTGTACATGGAAATTTAGTCTTGTAAGATTTGGTATACTATCTTCCTAAGGTGTGAGAAATAGGATACCAACCCCTAAGCCATGTTGAGTGCGAGATCTATCAAAGTATAAGGTCCAATGACTTGACTAATTAGTTATAAGTATTCTTTCATCTTGAAATTCTAATAGTAGAGGTTGATGATCTTCTATTGGTGCATCTGCTAGTTGATTTGATATTACTTGTCCATTTGTGGCTTTTCTTTCAATCTATTCTATATAAAATTCACTAAGTATCATTACCCACTTAGAGATCCTCCTTATAAGAGCTGATTTTTCCAATAGAAACTTAAAGGGATCCATTTTTCACACTAGCTTTACTTTCCTGTTTAATATGTAGTGCCTAAGCTTTTATGCTACAAAGATAATAGATAGACATTCTCTTTCTGTGGGTGCATATTTTAATTCATATCCCACAAAGGTTAGGCTAATATAGTACACTACTCTTTCCTTGTTTTGATCAACTAGTTGCTCTAACAAAGCTCTTAAAGTTGTTGTTGTAGACACATACATGATCATTTCATTATCTTGAATTAGAGGGATCAATACTCGGGAAGTGAGAAAATAATCCTTTACCTATTGGAAAGCTTGGTCACATCTGCCATCCCATTTGAATGTTATGTCCTTATGTAGAAAATGGGTGAAAGGATGACACTTGTTTTCTAACTATGTAATGAACCTTCTGATGGATTGAAGCTTACAAAGTAGAATTCGTAACTATTTAAATGTTTTAAGAGGAGGAATTTCTAGGATATCTTTGAATTTGGCAGGATCCACCTTAATGCCTGATCTTGATATAATGTAACTCAATGATTTTCAAGATGTAATGTTGAATACACACTTCTTTGGATTGAGATGTAGGTAGTATTCTTCTCATTTGTCAAATACCTTGGCTAGGTTAGTGAGATGATCTTTCCTTTTGATTTATTTTGCTAATTTTTTTTCCACATAATCCTCCATGGTAATGTGCAACATATCATGGAAAATGGTGGTCATTATATTGGTGTAATTAAATTTATTGTACCTTGTCCTAGGTCATGATTACACCTTAGTTAAGTTTACTTAGGGACCACATAGGAAGTTGTTGGAGAATATCCACTTTTGGTGGACTTGACATGTCATTACCTCATCACTTCCACCTTTTGTGGAGTGATAGGTTTTCATTGTTGTCTCATGTCATAAGCTTACGACACTTGTCATAATCTTATGCCCTTCTATGTTCTCACCTTGGCTATATAACCAAGGGGTCTCTCTCATTGTAAACAATCATAATCATCTCATATCAATGACATTGAATACAGTCTATTCTTGTCATATTCTATTCTCTCTCTTTTTGTGCTTTCCATTTGGTCTATAGATCTTGGCATCCATAGATAATTATAACATGGTATCAGAGCAGGTTGGGTGCCATTGGAGAGTCTTATTCTGAAGAGAGATTCTAGATCTGAGGAGGTTCCATTTGTGGCTCTTTGTTGCAAGTTTATATCTGAGCTTACTGGTGCAAATTTGAGCTCACCATTATGTCTGTAAGGTTCGAGATAGTCAATTTTTCCCTTTGTTTTGTCCAAATTGGACATACGAGGCCAAATCTAAGAGGGTTTGAAGCTGAAGTGCAGTTCCTAGATCTAGAAGGTAGCTACAATTTTGGAGCATTTTGGGTCAAATCTGACCCTGCCATCATGTCCAGAAGGGCCAAAAACCCTAAAATCAACTGTCAATTCATCTGATTCAAAGCAAGTCATCCGGTGAGGCAAATTTTTTTGCCCGAAGAGCCGTACGGCCCCTAGGTCATCATAATTACCCGACAATACGATTTTCTGAAGAAAAAAATATATTATAATATTTTTCTGTAAATTTTTTTTTCAAATATTTTGTAAAATTTGCAGTTTTTTATATTTTCATTTTGTGAAAATTTTATTAAAAATGATAAAAAAAATCAAAAGATTTAAAAAAATATTTGAGGTACTTTGCAGTACCTGCTACATAGGTATCACAAACCTCAGTCTGTACCCGCAGGGCCCACAAGCAGCCACGTGGCTTGTTGGCCATGGCCCCCACAGTACCCCCACTGGTGGCAATTCAATAAAAATTTGGTGAAAAAATCAACTTTACCGGCACCAATAGACTTCAGAATATTCTGAGGTATCTTTTCATATTCCGGCGATGGCGATTTCAGGAATATTTTGATAGAAGCTAGCATATTTCGATACTTTTCCAGTAGGCTGGATTGATGGTGATAGTGACGGCTAAACGGCCATCAAATTTAACAAAGTAGACTGATGACGTCAGCAATACGCTAGCACAGTTTTGAAAAATTTCTACCCCTCACGGTTTGCATTTTGATTTTCATAGGCGAACTTTGAAGGCTAATATCTCAATCATTATGGCTCCTTTTTTGAGTAATTTTTTTTTTATTTGGGCTAATTTTTTTTTATACTGTGGCCTATTTTGGCATTTGTAAGCACCAAGATCAAAGAGGTCCCACTTTGCTATTTTGGGCAAGTGGCAATTGTAAACACACTACTGATAAAGTGCCAAATTAGATACTGCTTGGGGGATTCTTCTTGTGGTTGTGGTTGCATTCCTCTTAATTTGTGTTCTTGTTTCATCATGGAGCCATCTACAATTCCACTTCTAACACCTTACAACTATCTTAAATGGAAATCTGAAATGAACAAATTGCTAAGAGTAAAGAGATTGTATAGGATAGTTCATGGGCTTGATGGTGAACCAAAAAATGATGAAGTTAAAAAGAATAAGTGGTTGAATAGTTGTGAAGAAGCCATTGGCTATTTGTGCTTGTATGTCTCTCTGGAGTTGTTGTTTCACATTGAGCAGTTGGATACACTTATGGCTATGTGGACTACATTGTCAGAATTATTTGGGAAAACAGATGAAATTCAAGGACATTTGTTGGAGAATGAATTAATCAGTCTCAATCCATGCAATTTTGACAACATACAAGACTTCATCACCAAATTCAAGTCACTAAGAACATAATTGAAGAATTGTAAAATTGAGAAATCAGATACACAATTGATCTTAAGTGTTCTTTCAAAGCTAGGACCTAAATATTCAGTGTTTGTGTCTACTTTCTATGCTACAAAGAATGCCTTTGGGAGTGAGTTTAAGATGCCTTCCTTTGAATATTTTTCTATGCAACTCACTAGGAAGAAAGATAAGCTTATTCAAATGGGTACTTTGAAGTTTTCAAAATCACATGCCTTGGTTGCAAAGGATGAGAAGCCTTCAAGTGGCAAAGAAAAGAAAAAGAATAAGCCTAAGAAGAACACACAAGCCACATCAAATTCCATAGAAGAACATAAAGATTCATCTTCAAAAGAGAAATCGTCTAAGAAGGATGGACATGAAGAACATTATTATTATAAGAAGGATATTGATGAGTTGAAAAATATTCTCAAAAAGAATCACATTGATTTTCCTTCTAGAATGTCAGAATCATCTTCTTCTCCTTCTACTTCAAAACAGTCTAAAAAGGACAAAGGTCAAACATCAGGATATAAAGGACAAGCTCTGTGTGCTCATTCAAGTCCAGGATCAGGGAGATGGCTTCTAGATTCAGGAGCATCTCATCATATGGCATCTTCACAGACTATCGTATCTTCATTTCAGCCTTGTTCTATGTCTCCTATCTTGATGGGAAACAATACATATATGAATGTAATAGGGAAGGGATCTATTAGCATTGGGGAGAACACTTTTCAGGATGTCTTGTGTGTTCCTCATTTGACAAACAATCTACTTTCCATATATCAGATTACACATGGTGGAGATGGGAGAACTATGGAGTTCACTCTTGATTCCGTTATCATTTGGGACTTGGAGACTAGAGATGTCATTGCTACTGGGGTGGTTGATCATTCATCTCGGTTGTATTCCTTTGCACAGTTTGCTTCTAATGATGACAATGTTCCTTTGACTGTTGATCACAACTTTGATTCTGAGGAGACGTTTGGCTTTTTGAACTTGGGAGTACTCACATCAGATCTAGTACTTGAGCCATGCACTTCATCTCCTCCATATACTATTGTACTTGATGATACTTGTGTTGCTATAGTTTTGGCTCCTAGTGATTCAGTGCAGCAGGATCCTGATTGTCTTCCAGATATGACTACTTTGGATGGCTTCCTAATAGGTATTTCAGACTTGTTTGTGGAGTCTCATCTTGTGGATTTGGAGGACACCATTGATAGCATTCATCTTGTCTTTGATGAAGATACACCTTCTTCAATTGTTGTGAAGGAGCACTTTGACCCTCTTGTTCATTATCTACATGATCATTCTTCACAAATTGGCATGAGTGTGGATACTTTTGGACAGCATTTGGAGGAGGCTTCTTTGTCTTCAGAGGGGATATCTTTGTCTTTGGATAGTTCTCTACATTCATCTCTACTAGATGTTGGATTGTCCTCTTCAGCAGTGTGGCCTAGAACGCTTGATTGGAGTGTGTCAGCTTTCTGCATCGTCATGGAGACACTTGACCATACTTCAGAGACATCATCATCCATCATCCATATTTTTGACATCCTGTATACATCCTTGGTTTTGTTTCTTCCTAAGGGGAGGAACGTTGTTCGGCAAGATTGGATCATCTTCAACATTCAATGTCGAGCTTCTACCATTCTTGCAGGAGACTCAACATTGAGGGGGGGCAGTCTTGTCTCTCTTCTACTTCTCTCATATGGTCTTTTTTTCCTCACATGGGTTTTACCTTCTCATTCTTCATTGAGAGCATTTCTATTTTGTATTTCATCTCTCTTTTGAGGGGGAGTTTTTCCCATGAGGTTTTCTCCCTTTCCTCGCTTGTGAGTGATTGCATTGATTGCATTGTGTGTACATAGGTACCTAACATGGCCTCGTAGCCAGGATCCAGCTTTGCATCTTTGTGTCATTTGCATAATAATTCACTACTCCCTAAGTTGCATTTAAGGGGGTTTGTTGGTGTAATTAAATGTCTTGTACCTTGTCCTAGGTCATGATTACACCTTAGTTAAGTTTACTTAGGGACCACATAGGAGGTTGTTGGAGAATATCCACTTTTGGTGGACTTGACATGTCATTACCTCATCACTTCCACCTTTTGTGGACACATCATGTGATTATCTCTCCACCTTTTGTGGAGTGATAGGTTTTCATTGTTGTCTCATGTCATAAGATTACGACACTTGTCATAATCTTATGCCCTTCTATGTTATCACCTAGGCTATATAACCAAGGGGTCTCTCTCATTGTAAACAATCATAATCATCTCATATCAATGACATTGAATATAGTCTATTCTTGTCATATTCTATTCTCTCTTTTTGTGCTTTCCATTTGGTCTATAGATCTTGGCATCCATAGATAATTCTAACACATTACTTTTTTGTAGGTTTCCCTTGCATTCTTCAAACCGAATGGTATGACATTCCACCAAAAGGGTCCCCATTAATAGGTGAAAGTTGTTTTGTGTTGGTGTTTGGGGGCTATCTTTATTTGATTTTATTTAGAGAATTCATTCATTAGTGAAAGCATTCCATGCCTTGCAATTAGGTCTATAATCATTTCGATGTTGGGTAGGTGGAAGTCATCCTTAGGGAATTCCTTGTTGAGATCCCTAAAGTTTGTGCATATTTGTATTCCCCGAGTGGGTTTTGACTCTAGAGTACAAGGTTAGATACTCAGTTAGGATAGTTGATGGGTCTGATGAATCCCATGTCTAGCAATTTAAGAATATCTACATTGACCAAGAGTTCTATCTTTGGGTGTATCCTGTGTAGCTTTTGTTTGATAGGTTTAGCTTTAGGGAACACTATTAGGTGATCTACTACAAAAGTTGGATCTAGCCCCAACATGTTTGCATATGTCTAGGAAAATTTTATTTTGCATTCATTAATGAATGCCATGAAGTTGACCTTTTCCTCCAGATCTAAAGACATTTCCTAATATGCTATTTTTGGTGTCTCCATTGTTCCAATGTTGATAGGATCAGAACCTTCAACCAATAGTGCTGATTTTTCTTGATATTCTATAATCTGGAGATTGAATCCTCCATCTTCGAGTGCCTCAGAGAGATTTTCACTCTTAAAATTTTCAATTTATTATTGGAAATGGAGGATGCAATATCCTCTCCAAAAAATGCTCCTTGATCAAGCTCCATTACAAAACTAGCTTTATGATCTCCTCATGGTATATCAGTTTGAAGTCGCATGAACTCTATAACATCTTCATTGGTCTAGAATGAGTCCAAAATAGGTGTATGTTGTTGTTGCTCCCTATCTATTAACTATGGGTAAAGCAAGGGTATTTTATCATTGGTATCAACAAAGCTTATGATGGTCGTAGCTATGGTAGGTATATTGGATTTCTTAAGGTTCTATAGGGTATCTAGGTTATAATCAATAGAGGCACAAGAATCCCATTTATATTCATTGGAATATGTTTTAGTGTGGTATTCTTTAGATGTAGGTTCAATAGTGATGGTATTTATATTAAGTTTTTCAAACATGTTTTAGATATACAAGTAGTCATCTATATGGTCATAATTATTTGTTGTCACAAGAATGGTAGAAGGAGCTCCTTCCTCATAAGAGGTTATTTCAGTGCTTGGGGTAATCATGTCTAATGAACCATAACCTAATCCAAGAATCTTCTTGTTCTTTTCTATGATAATTGTTTCTCTTATACCTTGTGTATGTAAATGAAGGCCACCTTTTCCAGTGAAACCCATGCTTTTTTCTATCTAATATCCTTTATTTATTTTTATCAATAGGAAGGGGAGATAGTTGTTTCTCCCTTCCTTCTTCTTTGTATATCCATAAAGATAACACTTCTTTGAACATTTCTTCATTTTGCATGTCTCCCCACTTGGTGAAAATGGTGGGTTTGACTTCAATTGTAATAGCTTGAACATTTTTTATCTTTCTTGGTCCTCCATAAGTCTTTTGTGTTGGGGGAAGCATTCCAATGTAAAAGGATTGGTTGAAATTATTTTCTTTATAGCCCTTGTTAATCACTTGGATCTTGAGATTTGATTTTGGTGGCTCAGTTGATGGAGGTGCAGTGGAGGATGAAGCTAGTGATGATGGGTCAACATATGAAAAAAAGTGGAAAGATATGTCATTGCTAGGTATTTGAAAAATATTTATGTACTTCCCCAATTTTGTGTAGTAATGCAAAAGGTTCAGGGTTGAAATATATTGTAGCTTCCTTATCATTATAAGGAAATTTTATGCACTAATAGAATGTGGAAAGGACTACTTGTAAGGCATGGATCCTTGGTCATCCCAAGGTAAGGTTATGTGATAGCTCAAGATCTAGTACTTTAAATTTTGTCTCTGCTATCACTAGTTCTATTTGAATGGGAACTCTAATTGTTCCTTTTGTGTTTCTCTCCATATCATCATAAGCCCTTATGGTGACACTTTTGTTTTTATCTATTACATCATTAGAATATCCCAGTTGTTTTATTAATTTTTGGGTACAAATATTTAAGCTTCAACAGTTTTCTATTAGTACCCTCTTGACGTTATGTTTATGGACACAAACTTATAGATCTAGAGAGCTTGATTGTGGAAATATTTTTGTGGAAGGTATTTCTTAGAAAAGACTAAGTGATGGGTGGAGGTGATGTTACCAACCATGGTTTGAAACTGATTAGCATTAAGGTCATTAGGGACTAATTTTTTGATAAGAGCTTTCTCCAATATTTTCTTATGTGTTGGTGACAACTTCAAGAGCTCAAGGATGAAGATTAATGCAAGAGTTTTCTTTAATTGTTCCACTATTTTGTAGACATTTGATGGCTTAATTGTAGATTTTTCTTTGGGTGGGGGATCCTTGGATTGTGACTCTCCCTCTTTGTGTGGTTACATTACATTCAAGATCATTTCCTAGTATATTTACAACATTAATGGTATGATCGGCTTGAGAGATGTTTCCTATGAGTTTGTCATAGGGAAAGTTGGCTTTACAGTAAGCTTTCCATTTACCCTTGTCATTTCCCCTTGAATGGTTGGGGATTGGATCCTTGTAAATTTTAAGTCTTTATTTCTAGGATGATGTTCTATTTTGACCTCTCCTTTTTTTGTTAAATCTTGCATGATGTTTTTGAGCCTGATGCAATTATTGGTGGTATGACCCTTGATCTTATGAAATTAACATCGGTCATTCTCATTATACCAAGGGGGTTTGAAGTTTGTGTCTTCATAGATGGTTCTATTATTAATCTTGATAAGGTTTTTTTCTTAGTTTGCACAAAATTACCTCAAGGGGTTCTCCCAATGGGGTGAATTTTATTCTAAGTTGGTCATATTTCCTTTGCAACCTCCTTTGGTTATCCTATTCTTGATTTAGCTTTTGGTTATTTGTTGGTTGTTTTTAGGATAACTAAGTTGGTTGCTCTGAGGATAATTGAGCTGTTTGTTTGGTGCATTGTTTGTATTATAGCTTTTTTGTTTTGTTTGAACATTATTTTGTAGGCCATTGGAAGGTTGTATGTTTCATATAACTTGGCATCAACCACTCCATCATTGGTTATTCTTTTTTTCATTACCCATATCATTGGTTTGTTATTTTAACTAGAAACTTGGTCTTGATGGTTGTAGAGTTTAGTTACTCCCCTTCTAATGAGAGCTCTTTCAATGAGAAAACAATTTTCAATAGTCTCTTCAAAATTGCTAGGGCACAATGCGGTAATTTGGTAGTTAATGTCTACATGTATGTTGGAGACAAAGATGTCTACAAGATATTTCTCAAGAACATGCCATTTAAATTTGTTGGATTTGTGCCTCCATCTCTATAGATATGAAGAAAAATATTCCCCTTGACTTTGTTTAATTTGGCAGAGATTTGGGATTGTTATACCTTTCTCTTTTTTGTATGATAAATGATTGACATTTTTTTCTAACAACTCATCGATTGTCTTGATACAAGGCGATAAATGAGAAAACCACTCAATAGTATCCCCACAAAGACTTCATAGAAAATCCTCATTAAGTAGGTTTCATTACACTATAAATACATGCAAGTAATTGAGAATTCTCTCACATACTTTACTGGATCCCCTCTTCCCCTATATTTGTCAAATTTTTGTATTTCAAAACTCTTGGGGAAAGGTATAATAGATAATTTTTGATTAAAGGGATCTGGAAAAATATCTTATAGAGCATAGCTCTTCTTTGGTTTTCCAATTTAGATGCTCGATATTCTTTGGTTGAGGGTTTGTAGTTGTCTGCTTATGTCATTAGTTGGTGCAATTGATTGAGGATTTTATGCGACGTAGCCTTGTTGTCCTATGACATTAGGTTGATCATAAATGGGATGTTGTGTAGCTGTGGGACCTTAATGACCATGTGGTGTGTAAGGAAGATTGAGTCCTTTTTTTTTGTTGTAGGTATGTTGAGTTTGTGGTACACCCTGATATTGATTTTGAGGTTCTGCTTGGTATTGATTGTGTGGAACTCCTTGATATTGATTTTGAGGGATAACTTGGTATTTCATTTGAGGTATACCTTGTTGTTGTGGAATAGGAGTTTGAGTTTGGGTTTTTTGAATACCATGATGTTGTGTTTCGGGTACACCTTGGTGTTGTCGATTATGAGGAGTACCTTGGTAGTGCATTTGGGCTACACCTTGATGTTTTTGTTGAGGAATACCTTGATGATCCATTTGAGGTATACCTTGTTGTTGAGGATTCACTTGATGATGCATTTGGGGTATACCATGTTGTTGTGAAACTTGAGGAGTACCTTGATTGTGCATCTATGGTACACCTTGTTATTGTGGAACTTGAGGAGTACCTTGGTAGTCCGTTTGGGGTATACTTTGTTGTTGTAGATTTTGAGGAGTACCTTCGTAGTTTGTTTGGGGTAGGCCTTGTTGTGGATTTTGAGGAGTACCTTGGTAGTGCATTTTTGGTACACCTTTTTCTTGTGGAGCTTGAGGAGTACCTTGGCAATTCATTTGTGGTACACCTGGTTGTTGTGGATTTTGAGTAGTACCTTCCTAGTGCATTTGTGGTACACCTTATTGCTGTGGATTTTGATGAGTACCTTGGTAGTGAATTTGTGGCGCACCTTGTTGTTGTGGAGCTTGAGGTGTACCTTTGTAGTTTTTTTGGGCTACACCTTGTTGTGTTCACTTTTGAGTACCTTTGTAGTGTTTTTGTGGTACACTTTGTTGTTTTAGAGCTTGAGGAGTACCTTGGCAGTGCATTTGGGGTACACCTTTTTGTTGTGGAACTTGAGGAGTACCTTGCTAGTGCATTTTGGGTACACCTTTATGTTGTGAATTTTGTTGTGATTGCCCTTGTTGATATTCTATGTTATTTGAAGGGTCATAATATGATGTTTGTCATGGCATGTATTGTGCTTATGATGGGATGTTACCTTGTTGGTCCACTATTGGAAGGCTACCAATTTTCTACATAGTGTTGTGTGATGGCATGTTTTGAGTTGAATTTCCTTAATATTGTTGAGCTACCACTGCTTGCTCAATTTGTGATGGTTGCCTAAACAATCGGTTATCCATAGGTTGTCGTTTAGATTGATCATTTTTTTATGAGAAAAAATGTGGTATGTTGGGATCCACCATGGGTTTTGGTATCTATATAACCACTATTTTATCTCCTAATGGTTCAATGAGATTAGGATCCTTAAGAATCTCAACATTGAATTTTATGGGAAGTTTCGCATAACTTTTCCCTAGTAAAAGGAAATACAATTTTACATTCTTCCCAAGAATTTTTTCCATAAGTTTCTACATCTTATGATCTGGGGATAATTCTACTAGTTTTTCATTGGTATCTTCCTCATCAATATCATATTCTTCTTTGGTGTAAGCTTGAGAACTAGGAGGTTGGTTTTTTCTAGCAATTCCTTCTTGATAATTAAGAATTATTTCGTCCTCACTAGGTGGTTCATTTTATTAAGCATTAAATATTTTTTGTCCTTGAGGACTTGAGAGATCATCTAGATTTTAACCCCATGATCAAGGTTCCTCAGTAGTGGTGTTCTTCTTCGGTACACTAGAACTACTCTTTTTGTCTTCCATTCATTCTTTTTTGTTGACATTGATGGAACTTCAAATTTTTGCTCCTTATGATCCATTCCTACCCTACCTTATGTCGTTGTTCTTTCATGGTGTTGGAAATTTCTTAGGGGTTTTAGCTTTGGCTACATAATATTGTGGTACACCTTGTTGTTTTGGAGCTTGAGGAGTACCTTGGTAGTGCATTTGGGGTACACCTTTTTGTTGTGGAACTTGAGGAGTACCTTGGTAGTGCATTTTGGGTACACCTTGATGTTGTCAATTTTGTTGTGATTTCCCTTGTTGATATTCTATGTTATATGAAGGGTCATAATATGATGTTTGTCGTGGCATGTATTGTGCTTATGATGGGATGTTACCTTGTTGGTCCACTATTGGAAGGCTACCCATTTTCTACATAGAGTTGTGTGCGGGCATGTTTTGAGTTGAATTTCCTTAATATTGTTGAGCTACCATTGCTTGCTCGATTTGTGATGGTTGCCTAAACAATGGGTTATCCATAGGTTGTCGTTTAGATTGATCATTTTTTTGTGAGAACAAATGTGGTATGTTGGGATCCACCATGGGTTTTGGTATCTATATAACCACTATTTTATCTCCTCATGGTTCAATGAGATTAGGATCCTTAAGAATCTCAACATTTCAGTTTATTGGAAGTTTCACACAACTTTTCCCTAGTGTAAGGAAATACAATTTTACATTCTTCCCAAGCATTTTTTTGATAAGTTTCTACATCTTATGATATGGGGAGAATTCTAATAGTTTTTCATTGGTATGTTCCTCATCAATACCATATTTTTCTTTGGTGTAAGCTTGAGAACTAGGAGGTTGGTTTTTTCTAGCAATTTCTTCTTTATGATTAAGAAGTATTTCATCCTCACTAGGTGGTTCATTTTATTAAGCATTAAATCTTGGTTGTCCTTGAGGACTTGAGAGATCATCTAGATTTTAACCCCATGATCAAGGTTCCTCAGTAGTGGTGTTTTTCTTCGGTACACTAGAACTACTCTTATTGCCTTCCATTCATCTTTTTTGTTGACACTGATGGAACTTCAATTTTTTTCTCCTTATGATCCATTCCTGCCCTACCTTATGTCGCTGGTCTTTTATGGTGTTGAAATTTCTTAGGGTTGAGGTTTTATCTTTGGCTACATAATATTGTGGTACACCTTGTTGTTTTGGAGCTTGAGGAGTACCTTTGTAGTGCATTTGGGGTACACCTTTTTGTTGTGGAACTTGAGGAGTACCTTGGTAGTGTGTTTTAGGTACACCTTGATGTTGTGAATTTTGTTGTGATTGTCCTTGTTGATATTCTATGTTATTTGAAGGGTCATAATATGATGTTTGTTGTGGCATGTATTGTGCTTATGATGGGATGTTACCTTGTTGTTCCACTATTGGAAGGCTACCCATTTTCTACATAGTGTTGTGTGATGGCATGTTTTGAGTTGAATTTCCTTAATATTGTTGAGCTACCACTACTTGCTCAATTTGTGATGGTTGCCTAAACAATGGGTTATCCATAGGTTGTCATTTAGATTGATCATTTTTTTGTGAGAACAAATGTGGTATGTTGGGATCCACCATGGGTTTTGGTATCTATATAACCACTATTTTATCTCCTAATGGTTCAATGAGATTAGGATCCTTAAGAATCTCAACATTGAAGTTTATGGGAAGTTTCGCATAACTTTTCCCTAGTAAAAGGAAATACAATTTTACATTCTTCCCAAGAATTTTTTCCATAAGTTTCTACATCTTATGATCTGGGGATAATTCTACTAGTTTTTCATTGGTATCTTCCTCATCAATATCATATTCTTCTTTGGTGTAAGCTTGAGAACTAGGAGGTTGGTTTTTTCTAGCAATTCCTTCTTGATAATTAAGAATTATTTCGTCCTCACTAGGTGGTTCATTTTATTAAGCATTAAATATTTTTTGTCCTTGAGGACTTGAGAGATCATATAGATTTTAACCCCATGATCAAGGTTCCTCAGTAGTGGTGTTCTTCTTCGGTACACTAGAACTACTCTTTTTGTCTTCCATTCATTCTTTTTTTTTGACATTGATGGAACTTCAAATTTTTGCTCCTTATGATCCATTCCTACCCTACCTTATGTCGTTGTTCTTTCATGGTGTTGGAAATTTCTTAGGGTTGGGGTTTTAGCTTTGGCTACATAATATTGTGGTACACCTTGTTGTTTTGGAGCTTGAGGAGTACCTTGGTAGTGCATTTGGGGTACACCTTTTTGTTGTGGAACTTGAGGAGTACCTTGGTAGTGCATTTTGGGTACACCTTGATGTTGTCAATTTTGTTGTGATTTCCCTTGTTGATATTCTATGTTATATGAAGGGTCATAATATGATGTTTGTCGTGGCATGTATTGTGCTTATGATGGGATGTTACCTTGTTGGTCCACTATTGGAAGGCTACCCATTTTCTACATAGTGTTGTGTGCGGGCATGTTTTGAGTTGAATTTCCTTAATATTGTTGAGCTACCATTGCTTGCTCGATTTGTGATGGTTGCCTAAACAATGGGTTATCCATAGGTTGTCGTTTAGATTGATCATTTTTTTGTGAGAACAAATGTGGTATGTTGGGATCCACCATGGGTTTTGGTATCTATATAACCACTATTTTATCTCCTCATAGTTCAATGAGATTAGGATCCTTAAGAATCTCAACATTTCAGTTTATTGGAAGTTTCACACAACTTTTCCCTAGTGTAAGGAAATACAATTTTACATTCTTCCCAAGCATTTTTTTGATAAGTTTCTACATCTTATGATATGGGGAGAATTCTAATAGTTTTTCATTGGTATGTTCCTCATCAATACCATATTTTTCTTTGGTGTAAGCTTGAGAACTAGGAGGTTGGTTTTTTCTAGCAATTTCTTCTTTATGATTAAGAAGTATTTCATCCTCACTAGGTGGTTCATTTTATTAAGCATTAAATCTTGGTTGTCCTTGAGGACTTGAGAGATCATCTAGATTTTAACCCCATGATCAAGGTTCCTCAGTAGTGGTGTTTTTCTTCGGTACACTAGAACTACTCTTATTGCCTTCCATTCATCTTTTTTGTTGACACTGATGGAACTTCAATTTTTTTCTCCTTATGATCCATTCCTGCCCTACCTTATGTCGCTGGTCTTTTATGATGTTGAAATTTCTTAGGGTTGGGGTTTTAGCTTTGGCTACATAATATTGTGGTACACCTTGTTGTTTTGGAGCTTGAGGAGTACCTTTGTAGTGCATTTGGGGTAGACCTTTTTGTTGTGGAACTTGAGGAGTACCTTGGTAGTGTGTTTATGGTACACCTTGATGTTGTGAATTTTGTTGTGATTGTCCTTGTTGATATTCTATGTTATTTGAAGGGTCATAATATGATGTTTGTTGTGGCATGTATTGTGCTTATGATGGGATGTTACCTTGTTGTTCCACTATTGGAAGGCTACCCATTTTCTACATAGTGTTGTGTGATGGCATGTTTTGAGTTGAATTTCCTCAATACTATTGAGCTACCACTGCTTGTTCAATTTGTGATGGTTGCCTAAACAATGGGTTATCCATAGGTTTTCATTTAGATTGATCATTTTTTTGTGAGAAAAAATGTGGTATGTTGGGATCCACCATGGGTTTTGGTATCTATATAACCACTATTTTATCTCCTAATGGTTCAATGAGATTAGGATCCTTAAGAATCTCAACATTGAATTTTGTGGGAAGTTTCACACAGCTTTTCCCTAGTAAAAGGAAATACAATTTTACATTCTTCCCAAGCATTTATTCCATAAGTTTCTACATCTTATGATCTAGGGAGAATTCTACTAGTTTTTCATTGGTATCTTCCTCATCAATATAATATTCTTCTTTGGTGTAAGCTTGAGAACTAGGAGGTTGGTTTTTTCTAGCAATTCCTTCTTGATAATCAAGAAGTATTTCATCCTCACTAGGTGGTTCATTTTATTAAGCATTAAATCTTGGTTGTCCTTGAGGACTTGAGAGATCATCTAGATTTTAACCCCATGATCAAGGTTCCTCAGTAGTGGTGTTTTTCTTCGGTACACTAGAACTACTCTTTTTGCCTTGCATTCATTCTTTTTTGTTGACACTGATGGAACTTCAAAATTTTGCTCCTTATGATCCATTCCTACCCTACCTTATGTTGTTGTTCTTTTATGGTGTTCGAAATTTCTTAGGGTTGGGGTTTTAGCTTTGGCTACATAATATTGTGGTACACCTTGTTGTTTTGAAGCTTGAGGAGTACCTTGGTAGTGCATGTGGGGTACACCTTTTTGTTGTGGAACTTGAGGAGTGCCTTGGTAGTGTGTTTTGGGTACACCTTGATGTTGTGAATTTTTTTGTGATTACCCTTGTTGATATTCTATGTTATTTGAAGGGTCATAATATGATGTTTGTCATGACATGTATTGTGCTTATGATGGGATTTTACCTTGTTGGTCCACTATTGGAAGGCTACCCATTTTCTACATAGTGTTGTGTGCTGGCATGTTTTGAGTTGAATTTCCTTAATATTGTTGAGCTACCACTACTTGCTCAATTTGTGATGGTTGCCTAAACAATGGGTTATCCATAGGTTGTCATTTAGATTGATCATTTTTTGTGAGAACAAATGTGGTATGTTGGGATCCACCATGGGTTTTTGTATCTATATAACCACTATTTTATCTCCTAATGGTTCAATGAGATTAGATTCCTTAAGAATCTCAACATTGAATTTTATGGGAAGTTTCACACAACTTTTCCCTAGTGTAAGGAAATACAATTTTACATTCTTCCCAAGCATTTTTTCCATAAGTTTCTACATCTTATGATCTAGGGAGAATTCTAATAGTTTTTCATTGGTATGTTCCTCATCAATATCATATTTTTCTTTGGTGTAAACTTGAGAACTAGGAGGTTGGTTTTTTCTAACAATTCCTTCTTGATGGTTAAGAAGTATTTCATCCTCACTAGGTGGTTCATTTTATTAATCATTAAATCTTGGTTGTCCTTGAGGACTTGAGACATCATCTAGATTTTAACCCCATGATCAAGGTTCCTCAGTAGTGGTGTTTTTCTTAGGTACACTATATCTACTCTTGTTGCCTTCCATTCATCTTTTTTGTTGAAATTGATGGAACTTCTAATTTTTTCTCCTTATGATCCATTCCTGCCCTACCTTATGTCGCTGGTCTTTCATGGTTTTGGAAATTTCTTAGGGTTGGGGTTTTAGCTTTGGCTACATAATATTGTGGTACACCTTGTTTTTTTGGAGCTTGAGGATACCTTGGTAGTGCATTTGGGGTACACCTTTTTGTTGTGGAACTTGAGGAGTACCTTGGTAGTGTGTTTTGCGTACACCTTGATGTTGTGAATTTTGTTGTGATTGTCCTTGTTGATATTCTATGTTATTTGAAGGGTCATAATATGATGTTTGTTGTGGCATGTGTTGTGCTTATGATGGGATGCTACCTTGTTGCTCCACTATTGGAAGGCTACCCATTTTCTACATAGTTTTGTGTGATGGTATGTTTTGAGTTGAATTTCCTCAATATTGTTGAGCTACCACTGCTTGCTCAATTTGTGATGGTTGCCTAAACAATGGGTTATCCATAGGTTGTCATTTATATTGATCATTTTTTTGTGAGAACAAATGTGGTATCTTGGGATCCACCATGGGTTTTGGTATCTATATAACCACTATTTTATCTCCTAATGGTTCAATGAGATTAGGATCCTTAAGAATCTCAACATTGAAGTTTATGGGAAGTTTCGTACAACTTTTCCCTAGTGTAAGGAAATAAAATTTTACATTCTTAAAAAGCATTTTTTTCATAATTTTCTACATCTTATGATCTAGGGAGAATTCTACTAGTTTTTCAAGCTACGCCCTTAATATTAGTGTAAATCAGGTTATGAATAGTCAGCTTGTGGCTATCTTAACTCTCTATTAAGTCATATTATCATTAGTATATGGTTATGTAGTTGTTTAGGTTGGCCTAAGACTTATATAGGTGTGTATAAGTTGTCCTAGGTGATATCCTAGGCATAAATAGGTATATATAGGAGGTTGTGACTCTTATTTCATCATCAAGTTGTGAAGTGTGTTCTCATTAGAGATATTTGGAGGTTTTCCCCCTCGAAGTGTCTTGTTATTCTTATTTATTATCAAGTATTTGTAGCATATTTCATATCATATTCTTCTATTGTTCAAGTTATTTCATAACAAGTGGTATCAGAGCATGATCTTGGCACCGTAGAGGCAAGGTTTTTCTCAATTTTGGAGGTGATTTTGGGAAGCACATATCTTTCAGATTTTGGAAAAAAAATTTATGATTTTTAAAGGGTTTTTGAAGAACATATTGAAGAATATATAGTACATATTTTAGAATAATTGGAGCAGAATTGAGTGAATTATTTCAAAATTAGCATTTCTACACTTTTTTTTTGGAATTTGCATATCTCACACATCTTATCGAATTGGAGTCTTATTTTTATTGGGTTTTTGAAGACATACTAAAGGAGACTATAGTAAAAAAATTTAGAGAATTTAAGTTTTATTTGTGTGATTTATTTCAAAATTATTGATTTCCATCATGACGAGGCCTACAACAAGGGGCAAAAAGAATGTTGTCACTCTGGGGAAGACTCCTGATAAGGATGGGGTAACAATAGAGGATATTAATCCTAATGAGGAAATAAATAAGTTCAAGGAAGACATTTCCTCAATTAATATGGATATATGTGACCTAAGAGGAGATATATCAGATGTGCGAAACATGTTCAGCACCTACATGGTTGAACCAAGAAAGGAGTTCTCAAGCGACCAAGGTGAAAATTCTAGGTCGGCTACTATTGAAACAAGATTTAGTACTCCTATGGGATCTAGGAATTTATTTCCAAAGGTGGATATGTGCAAGTTTGATGGCAAGGATCCTCTAACATGGATAAACAAAATGGAGAATTTTTTTGAAGTACACCAAATCCCAAATGGAAAAAAAGGTCGCGATGGCTTCCCTATATCTAGAACCAGAACAATTCATTTGGTATCATTGGCATTACACTCATCGAAGGAAAAAGGGGCTCATCATCTCATGGTCAATTTTTACAAAGGAACTCCAAGCACAATAGAGCAATAGCATGATAGAAAACTTCTTCAGCTAGCTAGCTAAACTTCAACAAACAGGATCAATTAAGGATTACATTCAGCAATTCCAAAATCTATCCTTGAGAGTGGATACAATTACGGAGGAAAACATGAATGAATTATTATTGGGTGGTATCAAGGATCACATTCAACATGAGGTACGCATGTTTAGCCCTAGCTCCATAAACGAGTCTTTTATCTTAGCACACAGGGTAGAGGAGAAGTATTTGATTCCTAAGAAGCAAGGGGTTAATGTGATAAGAGAGAAAGGATATTCAACATAACCTACTAAGTTGACTCCACAAAAAATTGAGGAGAAAAGAGAAAAAGGGTTGTGTTTTAATTGTGATAGAAAACACAGTCGAGGTCATAAATGCAGTGAAAAGAAATTGTTCTATATTGAAGGTCTAAGTGAGGAAGAAGAGGAGGAACCCATACTAGAGGATGAAAGGGAGTCAAATGAGGAATCACATGATTCTCAACCAATCATTTCTTTTCATGCACTCTAGGGTTTTAGTGCTCCACAAACTCTCAAGGTGGTGGGGATCTTAAAAAAGTAGAAGGTAACAGTGTTGATCGACTCAGGTAGTACTCATAATTTCATCAACAAAAAGTTAGCTACTCATCTAAATTGTTTTATATATCCAGCTCTAGAGTTTCAGGTTTTGATTGTAGATGGTGGTATAGTTAGTTGTTCATGGAAGTTTCACAGCATTAAATTATCCATGGGAGATTATCAACTAGATACCCTAATGTATGCAATATCCATGGGTGTAGCAGATATTGTTTTGGGAGTACAATGGCTTACTACATTGGAACGATCGAGCTAAACTTCCAAGAACTATTCATGAGATTTCAATTAGAAGGAAGGCTAGTAGAGCTAAGGGGGTTGAAGGAAAAATAACCACAAATGGTAAGCTCTCATCAAATGCACAAGTTGCTTAAGAAAGGTGTGGATGGATTTGCGGCCCAACTATGTTCATTAGAAGTCTCTCAATCTAATGCTCCTACTCATCCAGATTTACAAGCTATAATTGATCATCACTCAGTTGTTCTTGGAGATATGCCTAAAGGACTTCCTCCTAAGAGGGATCATGATCATGCCATACAGTTAGTCCCAGGGAGCCAAGCATCGAACATAAGGCCTTATAGGTATCCAAACTTACAAAAGAGTGAGATAGAAAAAAATGTTGAAGAGATGCTTGATGCAAGAATTATCAGGCATAACCAAATTGCTTACTCCTCGCCGGTGGTGATGGTACGTAAGAAGGATGATACTTGGTGCATGTGCCCATATTATAGAGTGCTCAACAAGTACACCATTAAAGATAAGTTTCCTATTCTAGTCATTGATGATTTGCTAGATGAATTGAATGGAGCTATGTATTTTACCAAGTTAGATCTTAGATCTGGTTATCACCAAATTCAGATTAAGGAGGAAGATATTTGTAAGACAAGATCTTGGACTCATGAGAGTCCTTATGAATTTTTGGTGATGCCATTTGGTCTTACCAATGCACCATCTACATTCCAAAGTTTGATGAATTCCATTTTTAAGAAGTTCTTGAGAAAGTTTGTGTTAGTATTCTTTGATGATATATTGATTTATAGCAAGAATTGGGAAGAAAATTTACAACATGTGGACCAAGCATTACAAATACTTGAAGATCATAAACTCTACGCTAAGCCATCCAAGTGTGCTTTTGGTCTTACAGAGGTGGAGTATTTGGGACACATAGTTTCGCATGGAGTAAAGGTGGACCCTAACAAAATTAAGGCTATCATGGAATGGCCTATTCCAAAAACCATTAAGAAACTAAGGGGTTTCTTGGGATTGATAGGGTACTATAGAAGATTTGTGAAGAATTATGGCTGTATAGCAGCACCTCTCACTACTCTATTGAAGAAGGATTCTTTTCATTGGAACAAGTCTGCCAATACAACATTTGAGAGATTGAAGGAGGCTATGTGTACAACTCTGGTGCTTTCCACTCCTAACTTCACCAAGGAATTCATTGTGGAATGTGATGCTTTTGGAAATGGGATAGGAGCAGTGCTCATGCAAGAAGGTCAACCAATTGCTTTTGAGAGTCATCAATTAAAATGTAAGAATCAACTAAAACCTATTTATGAGAAGGAAATGCTAGCAATACTCCATGCAGTGAAACAATGGAGGCCTTATCTATTGGGTAGACACTTCAAGGTTAAGAAAAATCATGATAGCCTAAAATATTTTTTGGAACAAAGACTATCTTCTGTAGAGTAACAAAAATGGGTCACTAAGATGTTAGGATATGACTTTGAGATTGTATATAAGAAAGGGAAAGAAAATATTGTCGCATATGCACTTTCAAGGAAGGATGAGAAAGATGAAGCCTTATTGTGTGCCCTTTCAATATTACAAGAAAATTGGGTGGAGGAAGCCAAAGAAGAGTGGAAAAATGATGTTGCAATAATTAAAAAGTGATCCTAGTATTTCAAATAAGTTTAATTGGAAGGGAGATACTCTTTGGTATAAAGAGTGTTTGTATCTCTACAAGAATTCCACTCTTAAACACAAAATTCTCATAGAGTTGCATGAGTCTCCAGTGGGTGGTCATTTAGGATTTTTGAAGACATATCATCGAGTCAAGTAAGACTTTTTTTGGGAAGGGCTAAAGGGTGATGTTCAAAAATTTGTGGCTAAATGTTTGGTTTGTCAATGACATAAACGAGAGATAATTAAGACACCAGGTCTCTTGCAATGCTTATCTATTCCTAGCTAGCATTAGGAAGAGGTATCCATGGACTTCATCATGGGGCTTCCCAAATCTAAAGGTCATAATGTCATCATGGTGGTAGTTGATCGCCTCACTAAATATGCACATTTCATTGCATTATCACATCCTTTTATAGCAAGTGCAGTGGAAAAATATTTTTTGGAGAATATCCAAAAGGTACATGGTACACCTAAGGTTATTATTAGTGATCGTGATCCTATCTTCACTAGTCACTTTTGGAAAGATTTATTCTCATGTTTGGGTACTCAATTGGCTCATAGCTCTTCATACCACCCTCAATCAGATGGGAAAACTAAGGTTGTTAATAAGTGTTTGGAAGGATATCTACATTCTTTCACTTCAGAGAAATAGTCCCAATGGGTAGATTGGCTACCACTTGCAGAATGGCAGTATAACACTTCTTTCCATAGCTCATTAGAAATGTCTCCATTTTTGGCACTTTATGGATATCATCCTCCTTCCATCACATCATCAATAAAGGTGTCCCCAAGAGTTTAGGCAGTAGAAGACCACTTGCTTCATCAATGACAAGTATTTTCAGGACTCAAGGAGAATTTAGCCATGGCACAAAATTGAATGAAACAACAGGCAGACCAACATCGTAGTGAAAGAAGTTTTGAAGTTGGGGATTGGGTCTTCTTGAGATTGCAGCCTTATAAGAAAATCTCACTAAAGCAACAAAAAAAGAATAATAAGTTGTCTCCAAGGTATTATGGTCTATACCAAATCATGCAAAAGATTGCTAGTGTTGCCTACAAGCTTGAGTTGCCACCAACAAGAAAGATACATCCAGTTTTTCATGTTTCCTATTTGAAGAAAGTCATTGGGCATAATATTCCCACTCAAACAAAAATACCAGAGCTTGATGAAGAAGGAAGAATCATTTTGGAACTAGAGTGCATTCGTCAAACATGCACAAAGAAGCAGAGGAATAGAACTCTCACTGAGTATCTCATCCAATGGAAGAATTTACTAGTTGAAGATGCCACATGGGAGGATGAGGAGTTCATTCAGAAGTATCAAAACTTGCTTAGCATTGAGGACAATGATTCTTTGAAGAAGGGGAGCATGCTACGCCTTTAATATTAGTGTACATTAGGTTATGAATAGTCGGCTTGTTGCTATCTTAACTCTCTATTAAGTCATAATATCATTAGTATATGGCTATTTAGTTGTTTAGGTCGTCCTAGGTAATATCCTAGGCATAAATAGGTATATATAGGAGGTTGTGAGTCTTATTTCATCATCAAGATGTGAAGTGTGTTCTCATTAGAGATATTTGGAGGTTTTCCCCATTGAAGTGGCTTGTTATTCTCAGTTATTATCAAGTCTTTGCAGCATATTTCATAACAAATTTCTTTAATATTGTTGAGCTACCACTGCTTGCTCAATTTGTGATGGTTGCCTAAACAATGGATTATCCATAGGCTGTCATTTAGATTGATCTTTTTTTTGTGAGAACAAATGTGGTATCTTGGGATCCACCATGGGTTTTGGTATCTATATAACCACTATTTTATCTCCTAATGGTTCAATGAGATTAGGATCCTTAAGAATCTGAACATTGAAGTTTATGGGAAGTTTCACACAACTTTTGCCTAATGTACAGAAATACAATTTTACATTCTTCCCAAGCATTTTTTCCATAAGTTTCTACATCTTATGATCTGGGGAGAATTCTACTAGTTTTTCATTGGTATGTTCCTCATCAATATCATATTCTTCTTTGGTGTAAGCTTGAGAACTAGGAGGTTGGTTTTTTCTAGCAATTCCTTCTTGATGATTAAGAAGTATTTCATCTTCACTAGGTGGTTCATTTTATTAAGCATTAAATCTTGGTTGTCCTTGAGGACTTGAGAGATCATCTAGATTTTAACCCCATGATCAAGGTTCCTCAGTAGTGGTGTTTTTCTTCAGTACACTAGAACTACTCTTGTTGCCTTGCATTCATATTTTTTGTTGACATTGATGGAACTTCAAATTTTTTCTCCTTATGATGCATTCCTACCCTACCTTATATCACTGGACTTTCATGGTGTAGGAAATTTATTAGGGTTGGGATTTTAGCTTTGCCTACATGTAAAACCCTTGTGTTTATTTTACAACATGGTTGGGATCTTTTTCACTGTTACTTTTTGAGGGGTTTTAAAATGACCTATGTTCTATCATTTCATCTAGGCTTGGTCCCTTTGGTCTTAATTTTTATTTCATCCGCAAGTTTTATTTTCCTAATTATTGGTTTTCCCTATGTTGCATCATTTAAAAACAACTTATGTTGTTGTTTACCATTGACCTAGTGATGACCCCTTGTCCTTTTAATAAATTTTTTATTTTGCAAAGGGATAAAATTCATGCTACCGTTGATCAATTTCCTTCAGATATTAACAGTTTCCTGCCATCACGTGATGACCTCACCACAGTGCTTTCGTTGATCACAATATGATGGGCGGGCACCATGTGCCCTTTTTTGGCATGGCCGAAGGAGATAAGTTTGTGTGCCATCGATCAATTATTGTCAGATATCAATGGTTACTCTCCATTGCATGATCCAAAGTTGCAAGATTTTTACTGATTGTGATATCACGAGCAGGCACCACATGTCTCATCTAATGAAGCTGAAAGAATAAAGGAAATACTATGGTAAATTAATTAGGTTTTCATAGATTAAACGGTGGGTTACTAAAGTGTTCTTGAGATGCACATGTTTTGAATCAATGGATATGTTATAATCTTGACAAAAAATTGCTCAATGGTTAACGATAATGCTAGAAACTCTGTTGAATGAACAAGATCACTGATCTATGATTGCCCACCATCGCGTGATCCAAAGTTGCAGGATCTTTACTGATCACAATATCATGGGAAATTTCCATGTGGACTTCCTTGGTAGTGTATGGTATGGTGGGCCCCTTATTGCCATGTTGGTGACTGTGTCAACTTGTTTTGAAGATAGTCATTCGATGATTTTATCTAATTGTAGGATCAATGGATAGAATTTAAATCTGCATCAAATATGGTTGGATTCATTCATGCAGTGCACGAGTGAGCTTTAATGGTGGATGAGACACCTATTGGCATGATTTGATCAACATAAAATCAATTCTCCTACTTTATTTGTATTATAAAGCATTCAAGTATTTTGTGGAGCAGTTTCAGAGCCGAAAGTGAAGTTGTGAATCATTGCAGCCAGAATTTGGGATTTTTGTGAACAAGTCGTGAGTTAATTTATGTGTCTTTTGGTCATTCTACACTTAAATTTTGGAAAATATTTGTTGTTCTTGTCATTGATCTTGTTGATGAATGTGTTAGGGCTATAGTTTAATTATAGTTGTGAGAAATTGCAGTGGTTTTTTCTGTAATTTTCTATCTTTGGTTAGTCCTAGCTATTTGAAGTATAATGTTCTAAAGAGGCCCTAGTTTTTCCAAGATGGCACCATCCAAGAAGCATTCTAGCCAAGTTGATTATTTAAAAAGAAACCTATACGATGATTTTCTGGATCAGTTGCCCTTGTCAATGAATGATAGAAAGAAGGCATTGGTTCTGATGCAAGGGAAAATCCTAGGGGAAGGGTTAGTATATAATTTCTCTAACATAGCCAATGCTAGGGTTCCTCTCATAGGCTTGGAAATGTTCAGATTGTGGTATGGATAGAGGAATTTTCCTCACCCCTTTTCAAATGGTTGGATGTATGATTTGGGAAAGTTGGTGGTACAAAATGTGTTCCCTGATGTAGACCTACTTAGGGAAATGGCTACAAAATATGACCCTATCACATGAGTAATTAGGGATAATGATGGAAGGGTTTTATTAATCACTAATAGAGAAGAGGTCTAGCAGATTTTTGACTTGAGTGAACTGAGTGAAGACTTGGTTCCTATCAATCTTGAGGAAATGAAGTAGGAATATGGAAAGTTGAAGTCTCTTTTTAGAGCTAAGTTGCTTCCACCTCATATGGGTAGGGCAGGAGGTTCAATATTTCATATCAACCCCATTGACTAGGAACCTGTCAGATTAAATTGTTTTAAAAATCATTTCCTGGCCACTTTCTATTCATTGTGTCATATTTTTGGTTTTAGTCCTGGTGTGGTGATGCCCAATACATACATGTTCATGGAGGTGCAAATACAACACCCTAAATTCTTTGTGACATATGACTTTGCTTCTTTCTTGGCTGAGAGGCTACATGAAGGGCTGTCAAAGTTGCATAAAAATGATATCGACACTCAATTATTTTTGTATTCTATGATGATGCATATGTTCTTGTTCAAGAATGTTTATTTCTTCTCTAAAAGGATGAAATTAAGGCAATCGGTTGATGGAGAAAGATTTCTAGTATAGATATGGGCTGTAGATTTATCTTGCAATAAGGAAAGCACCAGTTATGTACAATTTGATAATTTCTTTGCTTCCAGATTGAGGGCTATATTGATGGTGAATGTACCTAGGATCCCTGAGGAATTACATGATTTCCTCAAGCCAAAGGGGAGGAAGCCAGAATTAAAAGTTTGCAATAACTAGGGTGACATTATCCCATACCCAGTCAACACTATTTTGAGGGTATATGGTTTTCAGGGAGCCTCTCATATACTACAATACAATGTGCCACCAAGAGTGAGGTTTGTAGAAGTTATGTGGTAAATAGGTTGTATTCATAAGGACAACCTCACTGGAAGGGGTAAGGGAACATTTTTCCTAGATTATATAGTGGTGTCTCATTTTGCATTTTCAAAGGGAGGTTGGGTGCATTTTGAGAAATTCTTTAAGAATTATCATTTGAGGTGTGGTCCAAAGTGGCAACATGATCCTAAGGGTTTCTTTACCCTTTTTAGACAAAGAATAAAAGCTGGAAAGTTTGTGCATTAATTCAACTTTCTTGAGGACCTGATTAGAAATGAGTTTGACATAAATAAATAGGAGTTGAACAAGGATAAATGGATAGCTTATAATAAGCTATTAGATATTGTGCACAAAATGGATCCGAAATATGATCCATTGTTGGAGTTCAATCCCCACCATAAGAAAATTAATTTTCTAATAGAGAACTTCAAAGAGATTATGGGCACCTTAAGAACCAAGAAGATAAACTTAGAAGTGAGTCTAGGTGTACAAGAACAAGGTTCCAAGCCAATTGAAACAAGGCCAGCATACCAGCCTACAAAAAGGTGGCCCATTTATATGAGGAAAAAGGATAGCAACAATGATGAGGAAGAAGTGGAAAGAAAGGGGAAGCAAATAATGAAGTTTCCTTCACAACTAGGTCCAAAATTCAAAGTGCCTAGGGCAATCAAAATCATTGATTTAGAATCATCACTAGAAGATAGTCCCTCATTTCCACCATCTAAGCCAAGCCTTAAAAGACAAAGGATTGATCAACAACAGGAGGATTTGATGGATGAAATTATTGTTACTGATCATGACATGCAAGTTGGTATGCTTTCCCCTCCTAGACCAGCTAAATTTGTTTTATCTGATTTAGATATGAAAGGTAAAAGTGTACAAGATGCAAGAATCAAAGCATGCAAGGAGTTTCTAGATGACTATACATTTGTAAAAACTCTTATATTCTTGCAATTGGTATGGAGGATGAAATTTGAAGAATATCAAGATAAATGTAAGAGAAGAGAAATAAGGCCTGATAGGTTAGACTAGGAGAATGATGAGGAGGTAAAAGCTGAATTAATGGAAGAATTCAAGAGTATCACTCCTGAAGAAGGAAGGAAACTGATGAGTCAAGCTGGTGTATTGATTCTCCCTAAATGGGAAACTATAAATGTTGTAGCATTTAATGCTATTCTAAAGTCAAATCATCCCTTGCAAGACTCTGAAGAAGAATTCAAGGCAACACTTCAAGACTCTGCTTTCAATGAAGAGTATGAAACCTTGGCAATTTGGGCATTGGCCCCACAAGGGAGAAAACTAGATGTTTCTAATATTAATCCAAATTTTAGAAGAGGATTAATAATAAAGAGAGCTTCAGAGACCCCAACTACTGAGGGCACTAATTTGACTGTGAATGTGCCCAAATTGGCCCAAAAGACTACTGAAAGGGAGGAGGCTGAAAGGAAGAGCATAATGGAGAAGTATAACCTTTTGATTGAGGAATACAACAAGATGCGTTAGAAGAATGTTGAGTTGTGGAATGAGGTGGAAAGGTTTAGGTATAAAAAAATTGAGGAGACATCAAGTGCTCTAGGGACCATTACATTACCTTCAACAGTAGGGTTAGTGCCTCCTGCTTCTCCAATTGTTTCCACACTAGGGGATCCCAATTAAAATCTTTCCCTCACCCCTCCTTTAGAACAAATTGATGAAGAAACAAAGTGCTCTATTGATCCTACAAAGAAGCAACTCTTGCAAATAATTGATGAATTACAAACATCATTAAAGGTAAGTGAGGAGCGATCTCTTTCAAGGAAAAAGGAGATCGTTACTGTTGTTTTGAGGCATTTAAATGAAAAGGTTGATAGTAAATTGCTATCTATACATTCTATATATTCTTTATTGTTAGATGCAAGAAATAATATTGATAGGGATCAGGAAGTAGTGATACCATTGATTGAAAATTGGATCACTAGCGCCAATGATTTGGATGTCATGTATAGGGCCTCAAGGTTTGATACAAATAATAGGCCCTAATCATTAAAGCTTACTCAAGTATTAGTTAAGTCATTGCAGTGTTTTAAGACCGTACCAGATGATTCGAGTAGGAAGATTAGGGAGTTGGTGAATAATTTCAATGATTGGGGTAACACATTGTTACATAATATAATTGATGACCAAGGGAAAAATAGGTCACTCTAGCAGTGGCAAGATCAAGAGAGTGAGGTCATCAATGATCAAATTAATTTAATTTGTGATGACTCAGATTATGCTTTGTTGGTGAGCTATATGGATAAAATTATTAGTACCAACTCATTTTTGGAATATTTTGAAAGGGATGCAAATTAGGTAGTGGTAAAATACACACCTTATAATGCCAAGGTGAATGAGGTAATTAGTTTTGGCTGGCCGACAGATGAAGAATACTAGAAATGGGTAACTAAATATTTGACTAAGGAAGAGTAAAGGAATGGACTACTAACAGGTGGGAAATAATATGTTGTGGTTACAACAGTTTCTAGTTTTGCTTTGATGGCAGTCTCGGCATGGGTTTCTTATGGTTTTTGTTGTTGCATCAACTTTCCTCAATAGACATGATGAACAAGAATATTCTCCAAGGTGATGGCTATTGTAACAATTTTTGGAATATCACCAAGTGCTCCAATTGACTGGTGACATGTGTACTTTTTGGCCCGATGCTTGTTTGCTCCTTCATTTTCTATAAGAATGATTTCAAGGCCAAAAGTACGGATTAGCAAGTTAGATAATTTTTGGTCAAGTCTAGGTCAAGTTGCAGAGTAAATTGTAAAGTCCAATTGTTTTAGAGAGAAATGCAATTTAGGTTTTGAGTTCATGGGGATTTAATGTTGTATAACAATACTAGCATTTGAGTTGAAATGATAAATTCAAGCTCATGTCTCTCCATTGTACATGCATATCTAAACTTTGAATAAAATAACTAAGGGTTGTTTTATCCATCTCACTATTGTGGTGTGTATGATTCTATATAGCTTTAATTCAAGGAATTAATTAAAATGCTTGAATGGGATTGCACGAAGATGTGTTATGTATAAGGATTTGTTAAATAGTATTGAGTTAGAATACATATTGATGAGATTACAATGCAATGTTGTCAATGATTTCATATGTTGTGTTAAATCTATCATATACCCCTAGATGCTTATGAATTTGACTCCTCCAATGGATAAATGGCATTGATCTAAGTTGTAATTATCCGTATGACTTAGTATTTGTTTGTCTTTTCCTAGAGCTTGCTACAAATTGCAACTCAATGACTATCTTATCCTATGTATTGTGTTTAGTTATCTAATGCTCTAGGTAATTGATATTATCGATGAGTAGCTGATTCTGTTCGATATTATCCTATCGTGTTGAGCTATTAAATGAGATTATCCACTATTGTTAATGCCATTTATAATAATGGTGCAAAGGTTGTAAATACATTAAGGGATCACCCTACTGGGTCTTGCAGAGCCCGAAGTGTAGGAGGATTTTTAAAGTCCTCGTCAGTTGGTCCAGGTCCTTTGAGCTTCCCTTGATTAGAATTGGCAATTCCATAGGTAGATTAGAAGATAAACCTGGTTACATTGTAAAAACACAACCAACAAAATGGCGACTCTACCAGGGAAGCTAATTTTAATATCTCTTGTTAGTGTGTCGGTTGTCCATTTTGCATAGAGTTTTCATAAGTATTTTTGTGATTTGAAGGTTGAGCCTACAATTTTGTTTTAGGTTTGTCCACTTCTCTAATTTTCAGAAGTGTTAAGAGTTATGTTGTAAAGAACTTTTGTGTGTTGTTAGTATGAGGTTCCAAATGTTTTTAAATTCCACTACGTGTCTTTAGGTATTTGGTATTCCCAAGAAAATTGGGTGGCGACTCTGAAGTCTTTGCACTAGTGTGCATTTTATTTTGAAAGGTTTATTATAAGTGGAAACAATTTTTAGACAAGTACGAAGAATGACAAACACTAGATCATTCATGAAGAATCATCTGGAACAGAAACTAGAAGGTGAACTTCCTAGAGTGAAGAAGAAGGACTAGATAAAGAAAAGACCAAAATCTAGTACTACTACTCCCGTGTCACAGAACTTTGTACACCAAGGTACAAGTAAGCTTTTACACCCTATCCCTGAGAATCTTGAAGAGGTGTCTAGAAATTCTAAGTCAGACAGTGGTGGATTTTTTGATTCATTATTTAATACACTGGTTCAAGAAGATGTGAAATGTCAAAATAAAGGGTTTGTTACTGTCAAATATGCTAAAAAGAGAAGAGGAAAGAGTAGAAGTTGAAGCCATCACAGAGAATGCACTAGTGATGTGTCTCCTCCTCCTGCTGAAAATGATGTAAACCCTTTATTGTCTGAACATGTACTAGAAGGGGTCAATTAAATAGATCTAGATGATACATTGAGTTCTGATGTGACTTTGCCTAACCCTGATGATGTTTTTGGAGACATTCATTCCTTGAAGCAGGAAATCCAAGAGCAAGTTGAGCTTAGGGTGAAAAGAGAAAAAGAAAGGGAAGCAGAGTTGAGGAATGCTATGATTGAAAGGGATAGGTTGATGAGAGAGTTAGTAACAATGAATTTCCTAAACCAAGAACCTAAACCAAGTGTTGAGGGTTTGGTTGTACAAAGGATTGCTAATAAGGAAACAAAGCATGTGTATAAAAAAAACCCAGTAGGCCACATTGATGTCCAACCCAAACCTACTGACCCAAAGCCCTCAAATCATGTTAAGTCTCAACTGAGTAATACAAACCTTAAGCCTATTTTGGATAAGGGTAAGGAAAAGGTTGAGGGGATTAAAATAAATGAGAAAGTAACTCCCCATTCCACTCAACAAGATGTCCAGCCACATGTGTCATTTCAGATAGAATCTTCCTTAGAAAAGGCTAAAAGGGAGAGTGAAGCTTTGGCAGAAGAGTTGGAGAGAACATAGATTGAGGCTACAAATGCAAAAATGAAGAGGAAAATAAGTTTCCTAAAGATGTCAAACATGGATGAGGCTACACAAGCTGCAACCTCATCAAATCACCTAGATGTTTTAAACTACGATCCTAAAATTAGTCCATACCCCACCATAAATAATTTTGGCCTAAAGAATCATGCAACTAGGTTTGTAAATCCAAATTAGGATGGTTCTAGGGTACAAGATTTAGGGTCTAGTGTTGATTCTCAAAATAATGAAGGATTATTTCAACAATGACCTATACAGTTGGAAAGGTATAGGCCATTATTCTTTCATGGTATTCCTGGCTATCCAAATCCCATCCCTGCTGACTTGAGAGAAAAGATGAGTAAGTTTTCCAACAATAATGCTGTGACAACAGAGGAACACTTGAAAGATTTTATGGATATGCTAAATGATTATGAGGTAGAAAATGGAGATGTAATGAAATTGTTTGTACAATCTCTGGTAGAGGATGAAAGGGATTGGTATAGAGGTCTATCTAATGCTAGTATTGGTTCATGGGATGAGTTTGAAAAGTGTTTCAAGGAGTAGTATGGTGATAAAACTAATGCAAGTTTCATGCTAAATGAGTTTAATAACATCAAGAAGTCATTGAATGAGCCTATGATAGAGTTTAATTTAAGATTTTTGAAAGCAATGTATAAGTTGTTCTAGGTTTTAAGGCTTGATGAAAATGTTTGTTTAACTACTTTTTTTATGCTTTTGATGCTAAAATGGCATATCTCCTAAGAGATAAAGACCCTCAGACTATGAGGGATGCATTTAGGGTGGCTATAAATATTGAAAGTAACAAAAGAGCTTCTGGGAAGTATGGTTGGAGAGAAGAACCTACACTTTTAAAAAATCTTAAGAATAAGACCGACAAGGTTCCAACAACAAAGCCTAAAGATGATGAAAAGTGGGAAAAGGTTTACAGTACTTTGAAAGGGGTATGTGCAGGATCATGGTGGGCCAAAAAGTGGCAATATGATGGGTTTGTGGCTGACAACTTTTCTTTTACCCAAAATTGATAAAATGAAAAGGGTTTTTAAAGGAGATTCTTAGCTTTCCACCAATATAAATTATTCTTTGTAACTAAGGGATTTCTTTTAGGTTTTGATTAGGAGTGTTAGCAACAAACAATAAATGACAATGAAACCCAAAGATCTTACAAAACACAAAGGAAGTAAAACACAAAATGATTATACCTGATCGCTGATACCTCCATGATTCACTTTTGTAATACCTTCTTACTTGCTGGATGATGTTGCCCTCAGATTCGTCGTGCGAGCAATCTACAAATGTCTAAGTCCTACACCAAGCTTTGAATGATTTATGCAATGTCTAAATGCCTATGACTATGACAATGTCTATGAAAATAATGACTACTAATGCCAAATGACTATAATGACTATTAAATTAAAAATGAAGTTGTCCGATCCTGAAATTATGAGCAAAATTGTCTTTTATAGAAAACACAATTTTGAGTGGACGGATGAGATTAATTGATGACAAGAACCTAAAATGAAAGGTCCAGATTAAGTCTGAGAATCCCTAATTAGGGTTAGGGAAAATTCATTAATCGAACGGTTAAAATAATATCTCAGATAATTGGATCGACGGTGGAGAATAAATGAGACAAATTAATTAGAAAACAAAGATTTTCAAAAATCAAGAAGATAAAGATTGTTTGATTTGTGAGATTCGAAAAATCAAGAAGATAAGATTTGAACTGAAGATCAGATTTGGAAAATCAAGAATCTGCCCGATTACTTGATTTTTGGAAGATTAGTTACCATTTTGAATTAAATTAATTCAAAATAATGATTTTAATGAGATAATAAATAATCTTTTCATTATTTATCAAAATGAAGATTAAGATTGTGATGACATTTTAAATAATTGATTTATTTAAAATGAGAGGAATATTAAATTGGCAATTAAATAATTAAATTTAATTATTTAATTTAGAAGATAAGATTAATTAATTAAATAAATTAATCAATTTATTTAATTAAGATAGTTAGTGACATATTAAATAAATAAATAAAACTTATTTATTTAATAATCAGGAAGAAATATATGAAGGGGAATTAAATAAATTAAGAAATTTATTTAATTAAGGGAAGACTTAGCCAATTAATGACGTATTTAATAAATAAATAGAATTTATTTATTTAATAATCATGAAGAATACAAAGACATGAATTAATTAAACAATTATAAATTATTTAATTAATAATTGAATGTGGACCAAGGACATAATTAAATGTCATAGTTATGCTAGGACGAAAGTCGTAAAAATGAAGCTTGCAGGCCTAGGTCATTTTTAGGTGTCTACATTTTTCCCCTCTTTGTCATAATGTCGCTTGTCGCATTGTGACAAAGAAGATAAGTCAACAATATGCCCCAGTTCAAAATAAGATGAGGAAGAATGACAAGGAGGGTTATGGTATGCCCCCTCAAGAGGAAAGACGGGTTCTAAGAACATGGGTGTGCTCTCAAAATTAATGAGAAGACTAGAGTATGAAGAGAAAAAGAAATGTTAGTGCAAAAGATATGGATGATGATATGGATGCAATGCCTATATGAGATGGGTGAGAGAAGATGACAAGATAAAAAGATATGCATGTTAGTTCCTAGACTAAATCCTTCAAAACATTGCCATAGGACTAATATTTATTGTTGTTAATCATCATTGGGCGGTAAAAATGACACAAATGGACAACAAACACCATGATATGACGTAGACCAAGGTGTGCAAGGTCATCCACTTGAAAAATAGATAGTCACAAACAAGGAATGTCCTAACTCATACTAAGGGCGAAGTTGCCCTAGTCTTTTTGTCAAGACAATCCACAAACAACAGTCAAAGAAAATAAAATAGGCCAGGAGACGTCATCGTACCTCTAAATCCTTCATGGGATATCCTCGAGGTAGCTAGTAACATGACCAAAAGGACAAGATAGTAAAAATATAAGACAAAATAGCCAAAATAGTCAAAAGATAAGACAAGATAGACCAGAAAGATAACAGCCATATTTTGTTTGCCAATGTTTGTTTGCCAAAGATTGAATTCTTGTCCGTTTGACAGTTTTGACAGTTTAATAGCTTTGCCAATTTGATGGTGTTAACAGTTTAACAGAGCCTATTGTCGGGAAGGACACATCCTGAAAAAGGCAAATGACATTTTGATGAGGTCTAAATCAAAGAAGGTCACATCTTGAAGAGGACCAAAGAGTGATGAGATTGACATTGTTTTGACTAATAAGTTTTGGCAAGTTGACTGATGTTGACTGTATGATTCATTGGACTGTGCTGTCTAATTTTGACCAATTTTGACATTGACATTTCGACTGACTTTCTTGTGTTTGAGTTTGACTACGTCTGACTTATTTGACCGATGTGACAATTGTGAAAAATATCATGATTTTATTTGGACCAACCTAAAAGGATTGACCTAATGTCTCAGGGACTCATCAGCTGATGGCCTTGCCTATGTAGCAAATGCACAGAGACAACGTAGTTCAGACAAATGACAAAGACTGGTTGACCTGACTAACTTTGACAAGAGATGACACTACGTTTGCGTTCTTCGAGCAGTATGATGTTTTGTTTGTGGTTTTCTTCATTACGTTTTATGATTTTTAGGTCTTTCTTCTGGACTTTTTACAATGTTTTTGGTCATTTTTTCAAGACTTTTTACGATGTTTTTTTTGTCCTTTTTTTCAGGACTTTTTGTGATGTTTTTGTCTTTTTTTAGGACTTTTTGCGATGTTTTTGTCTCTTTTTTTCAAAACTTTTTGCCAATGTTTTTTGTCTTTTTTTTCATTTTATGATTTTTTTGGATTTTGACATTTAAGAGGATTGTGACAAATGCATATGACTGATGCCTACACATGAGAATCCAAGGACAAACATGATTGTGCCCCTAGTCAAGCTAAATACCAATTATCATGTGATGACAACATTGTTTGACATGGGAAGGACGCATCCCAAAACAAAGTGAGGATGATGACGATAATGTGATGAAAGTATGGAGGTCTACAGCCAGGCCAGAAATGCAGTCAAGTAAAATTTTGGATAATGTGCTTGTATGAATTAGACTCATTGCCTTTGGAATGACTTGGTTAGGACTAGATGGGATGATGATTATCCTTAGACCATTTGACAAGGGAAAGCCAAGATAGGTGATAGGCATGAAAGGATAGGGGTGGCCTTGGTAAAGGATGGGAGACATGAGACTAAGGGAATTGTCATATGATTTTCAAGGACTATGTCGTATAAGGACAATAATACTATGACGGTCAATGACATGATGTTTCGTGAATCACGTATGACCGAAGGATAGACATGTCAAGAGTTTTCCCAAAGCATGATTTATGTGTGCCAGTTTTATGTCAAGACCAAGGTAGGTGGGACAAATGAATGGAAATGATAGGGCTTAGATAGACGTAAATGTCATGAGGAAGGCATGGGAAATGAGACGACTTGCCCCCAAGTATAAAATTCCACATAGATGATTTATTTTACACATGACGCCTGTTTGTTAGGTTTTCATCATAGTACTTATCCATGGCACTTGTTTGCCAGGTTTTCACCATTGGATGAAATTTTTCTCTTTACTATTTTCTTGACTTTTTGATTTTTTTTATGTCACCAAGATGCCTATTTGCCAGGTTTTCATCAAGGTGATGATTTTTATCATTTTTCAATTTTTTATTTTTATTTTTATTTTGTAGATAGCTTAGATGCTTTAGATGACCACTGACTATTCTGAATCCATTGACGATGCCGATGTAGAGACTGGTGCAGTGATATGCCAATAATGTCCTATCTGAAGTAGTTTTGTCAGGATTGTAGCGCTTGTATACAACTGATCGATGTCATTGATGTCCTTTCTGATACTAGAGTTGGCCTTATAAGAATAAGCACATCACGATAGAGTGCCATGAGAGTCCTTGTGGTAAAGAGTTTCTGCCAAGATGTGATGGATTTGTGACATGGGATCATTGGACTTTAAACGAGATGTAGGGTTATGACGAATGATGGTAGATGTGGAGAGATTGTTTGGACATTTGGATGAATAACTTTTTATTTTCCAAACTTGGGATGGTGGATGACGGATTTTGGAGGGATGGTGTTTGGAACCATCACTTTTATATGGCTTGATTGATGACCATTTTAAAGGAGGTGGACATGTGTTATATGTGGGAGTCCTCTTGTCTTGTGGCTCCAGATTGTGATTGACTTTTGTATTTGACTTGGTGTCTTTGTTTGATCCATCTTTCTTTGGGATCCATTTTAATTTCATTTGTTCACTGCTCCTTTTGTTTGATTCAATGGCCTTTGACATTTGATTTTGATCTTTTGATTTGTAAGACTTTTGTTTTTGTTGGTCCCAAAGGGGAGGTTGATTCATGATAGAATGATGGTTTTTGGTGTGGGTGGAGGGGGTTTTGGCAACAACCTTATGACAAGGATTTCTCATGGACTCCATTTTTACATTTGTATTTGACAAAGTTGCCCCCAATATCGAGGAGGTACCACTGACATCGTTTGATTTTCTGTCTAAGGAATACCCAAGACCTTGATGTCTATAATTTGCCTGAAGTTGTATTGGTTCTAGAATTCCTTGCTCGTGTATGCGTAGTCCTTTGCCTTGATATTGCATGCTTTGACAGATTCTATTTGCAATGGGGTATTTATTGTTTTGAAAGCAAGATGCTAACCCATCATGATGTCTATGGACACTGTCACTTGTAATATTTCCATCTGCAAGAAAGCCTGCTCTGACAAAGATAGATGACCCTAGTTGATAAAGTGTCTTAGTTTCATTGTCATGTTGGACATATTCCTGACCGATATCTTTGGTCTGATTGTGTGACATCTCAAGTTCAAATGATTCTATTGGTACTTCCAAGTCAATGTCGAAGCCATCATTATTTTTAGTGTCATAGAGCCCAATGGTTTTAGCTATAACTTGATCATATGCAAGCATGTCCCTAGTGGAAGATTCTTGTTCTGGAGGAATATCGTCTATGTGTCCCATGGAGGCAAGTGTCTCATCGTGGGAAGTGTCAATAGTCGAGGCTTGTATAGGGTCAGCAAGTGTTTGATCATGAATGGCATAAAGGTCAAGGAGTGGATAATTTTGGATTTCTTTGTCCATGGTAGGGTCTTGGTCCAAGATGGGGTTGTCATGGATTTGGATTTCTTGGTCAATGGTAGGGTCTTGGTCAAAGATGGGGTTGTCAAAAATAGGGTCATAGGATGGACTACCATGTTCTTGACATGAGGGTGACATTATAATGTCATGCTTTGGGATTTCATTTTGACATGCATCCTCAAGTGTAGATAGACTAATGAATGATAGACTAGGACAGGACGTGGGGACTTGGACGGGACTAGTATGTGAAGGACTAGGATATGACATGGGTACTTGCATTGGACTAGTATGTGAAGGACAAGGGTATGACGTGGAGACTTGGACCGGATATGTCATGGAGTCTTGGACTGGATTAGGATGTGACGGCATAAGATGTGACATGGCTACTTTGACCGAATATGCCATGGAGTCTTGGGCTAGATTAGTGTAAGGTTGACTAAAATGGGACATGGAGACTTGGACAGGATCGATATGGTATGATGTGAGGACTTGACATGCATTCATAGATGGTGGATAGGGCATGTAGATGTTGATAGGATTGATAGGTGAAGGGTCATAATATGACGTGGAGTTTTGGAATGGACTAGTTGATAGTTGGCTTCCCTTGTCAAGGTCAGGATAAGGGTGATAAGTGGACGGTTGTTGTGAATTACTGGTAGGATTTATGTCAAGTGATTGTTGATGGTGAGGGTAGACTAATGGAGGTGGCAAAATATTTATGTCAAAGCCTTGTGGTAGCTTATCCCCTTCGTCCAAAAGCATGGCTAGATACCTTTGAGGGTCACGTAAGACTAATTTTTTTACAAAGGAGAATATATCAGGATTTTGCGCTGCAGCTTCTATGTCTTTGACATATACTTGTCCATTTTGGTCTCTTTGTATGAATGGTTCAAAAATGTTTTGTGATGAAGATATCATGTTCATGGGAGATTGCATGTTCATGTTGTGAAATGGGTCATAAAAAATCCAATGTTGGTTTGTGTCATAAGTGTTATTATCGATGTTGGGATTGAAATCTTGTCCAAAGTTTTCCATTTGTCGTTGTTGTCTTTGAAACCTAGTCTCAACTGTAAAAGGGATTTGCTCAAGTGAGGATGATGCCAATGACAACTAAATGTGAGGATGATACTAGCCTATGTTTTTTTGGATTTTTTGGATAAAGGATGACAATGCAAGACTATGTTTTTGGATTTTTTGGATAAAGGATGACAATGCAAGACTATGTTTTTGGATTTTTGACAATAAGGGATGCAATATGACAATGTTGTCTAGAGAAAATGACTAATGCCAAAGGACAATGAAGACTAAGATGACAAGTTATGTCACTATTTTTTTTGTATTTTTGGAATAAAGGATGACAATGCAAGACTATGTTTTTTGGATTTTTGACAATAAGGGATGCAATATGACAATGTTGTCTAAAGAAAATGACTAATGCCAAAGGACAATGAAGACTAAGATGACAAGTTATGTCACTAATTTTTTTGTATTTTTGGAATAAAGGATGACAATGCAAGACTATGTTTTTTGGATTTTTGACAATAAGGGATGCAATATGACAATGTTGTCTAAAGAAAATGACTAATGCCAAAGGACAATGAAGACTAAGATGACAAGTTATGTCACTAATTTTTTGTATTTTTGGAATAAAGGATGGCAATGCAAGACTATGTTTTTTGGATTTTTGACAATAAGGGATGCAATATGACAATGTTGTCTAAAGAAAATGACTAATGCCAAAGGACAATGAAGACTAAGATGACAAGTTATGTCACTAATTTTTTGTATTTTTGGAATAAAGGATGACAATGCAAGATGATGATGACATTTTCCTAAGGAAATGATTAATACAAGATGATAAGGTTGTCAAGGCTAAAGTGCCAAATGAGGACTAAGATGATGATGTTTGACTAAGGACTTAATGTTATAAAAGCAAAGTCTAGGTTCAAAATGATGACTAAGATGAATCATGCAAAGTCTAAGTTCAAAATGAGGACTAAAATTGTTTTTTTGATGAATGATGAGTTGTCCAAGGTCGATTGTTTGTGTCCAGATTTGTGACTGTTGTGTATATTGTTTGAATAATCCAACAAGCACTTGACAAGCACAATGTTTTGAATGTAACCAATCGCACATCAGATAAGTACAATCCTAGGTTAGGCCATGACAATATTCACTAGATTCCATGCGGGTTTCCCCAACCGTATATCTGTAGTGTGTGAATTTAGAAGCTTGGCTGCATGGGCTCCCCCTTATAGTGCACTCTCTTCTCAGGCCAACCAAGCTTCCAACCCCCATGAAATTCCCATAGCGAGCTCATCACATCTACTACAAACTGCGAAAGTGTGGATGCCTTCACACCGACCGGTGCTGCACTAGCAAAAGAAGGATTTTGGCTTACTACACAAATTTTTTTAGTTAGGGACCCCTATTCGAGTGGACATATATGGGGCAAGAGATTAATCACTATTAAGGTGGCACTCCAGCCTGAAGAGGTTAAGTTCAATAGGGTTTAAGGGAGTACAACTTCATCCGTATGACACATCCACACTCGCAATCTTAGGTTTTCTCTTAAGATTTATATTTATATACCGGTCAGGGGTAGCTTGGCGTTAGATCCGTTATCGGTTTGAGTCGCGTTGGGGTGATGAAATCCCCAAGCAGACCCAATTTCTAGAGTTAGTAACCATTTCTCTTACACCCAAGATCGCTCGAAAGCGCAAAGGGAGAGGATACTCTAATCACTAAGTCAGAATAATAACAGATAAAAATGGGTCTAATTTTTTGATCACCAGGTTTTCACCAAGTGAGAGCTTACTCCCCTACCATCTTACAAACACATTCAGACATAGAAAATAGAGGTTCGTTTTAATTGCACCAAAATAAAATGTGTTACACCACTAAAAATGTAAACACATTGTTTTGCTATTTGGCCTTTGACAAGCAAACATACAAGACAATCCATTAGTAGTTTAGTGTTTGTCTTCAACCCACGAAGAGTAACCGCCAATAAGCTACAAAATCCTGATTAGTAACAAAAAATAAAAATTAAAATTTATTGATAGCAGCAACTTAAAATAGTGATAACCTGCTCAAAACTTAACAAAATTTTAAGTGGTAGATATCTATGGAAAGCTAAATTATAGACCTTCAAAACCCAGAACACGTTTTCCATGATTCTACACAAAAAAAATGTTATAGACAAAAGAAGATTCAGGTTTCAAAAGCTAAATTAAAAAAATAGCGATTAGTAAAATAGCCATAACTTTCTCAAATCTTAATGAAATTTAAAACCGTTTGCAGTTCTGGAAAGCTGAGACCGAGATCTACAAAACTCAGAAAAATTTTTAAATGATTCTATTTGTCCATTTTTCTGTGCTCAAAAGATGGTGACGGGATTTCATATGACTTCTTGGCTGTAACCTGCAAAACAGTGAAAACAAACAAGAAAACACAATTTTTTCTACAAAAAGTCGGGTTCACCAATGTAACTAAGGGATTTATTTTAGGATTTGATTAGGATTGTTAGCAACAAACAATAAATGACAATGAAACCCAAAGATCTTACAAAACACAAAGGAAGTAAAACACAAAACGATTATACCTGATCGTCGATACCTCCATGATTCACTTTTGTAATACCTTCTTGCTTGTTGGATGATGTTTCCCTCAGATTCGTAGTGCGAGCAATCTGCAAATGTCTAAGTCCTACACCAAGCTTTGAAGGATTTTTGCAATGTCTAAATGACTATGACTATGACAATGTCTATGAAAATAATGACTACTAATGCCAAATGACTATAATGACTATTAAATTAAAAATGAAGTTGTCGGATCATGAAATTATGAGCAAAATTGTCTTTTATAGAAAACACAATTTTGAGTGGATGGATGAGATTAATTGATGACAAGAACCTAAAATGAAAGGTCCAGATTAAGTCTAGGAATCCCTAATTAGGGTTAGGGCAAATTCATTAATCAAACGGTCAAAATAATATCTCAGATAATTGGATCGACGGTGGAGAATAAATGAGACAAATTAATTAGAAAACAGAGATTTTTGAAAATCAAGAAGATAAAGATTGTTTGATTTGCGAGATTTGAAAAATCAAGAAGATAAGATTTGAACTGAAGATCAGATTTGGAAAATCAAGAATCTGCCGGATTACTTGATTTTTGGAAGATTAGTTACCATTTTGAATTAAATTAATTCAAAATAATGATTTTGTGAGATAATAAATAATCTTTTTCAGATTATTTATCAAAATGGACTGACAGTTAAGATTGTGATGACATTTTAAATAATTGATTTATTTAAAATGAGAGGAATATTAAATTGGAAATTAAATAATTAAATTTAATTATTTAATTTAGAAGATAAGATTAATTAAATAAATAAATTAATCAATTTATTTAATTAAGACAGTTAGTGACATATTAAATAAATAAATAAAACTTATTTATTTAATAATCAGGAAGAAATATATGAGAAAGGGGAATTAAATAAATTAAGAAATTTATTTAATTAACGGAAGACTTAGCCAATTAATGACTTATTTAATAAATAAATAGAATTTATTTATTTAATAATCATGAAGAATACAAAGACATGAATTAATTAAACAATTATAAATTATTTAATTAATAATCGAATGTTGACCAAGGACATAATTAAATGTCATAGTTATGCTAGGACGAAAGTGGTAAAAATGAAGCTTGTAGGCCTAGGTCATTTTTAGGTGTCTACATTCTTTACTTTGAATTTAATAAGCAATTATTATTCATTTTCTATTTGAATTACGACTAAAGTCCTGATTGATAGGCTGATTGAAAAACAACTATAGCTTTCAAACGATATCACATTTTTTAAATCCAAAACATGTGTCACATTTTATGGTTCACATCCTATAGGATTAAAAAAAGAAAAAATGAATTTCATAAACTTTTGACCAAGTTAAGGTGGTCAGACATACAAGTTTTTTTTTTTTTTTAAAGTTGTAATAAAAAATTCATAATTAATTATTGCTTAGAAAAAAATTATAAAAAAATATGCATCACATCGGGACATGAGTCCTCTACTTATATATAAAGTCATATAAAAAAATGTTATCATTTTATTATGGTTAGGGTGGTCAGACAAACACCTACTTCTTTTTTTTCCCTAAAATTTAAGTACTACTACATTGAAATTTCAAATTTTCACTAAATATATATTTTTTTTTTTGGAACAAACCTAGTAGTTTACAAACTACATTCAATTTTCTATAGATTCTATTCTTACATATTTTTGAAATAATATAGTTAACTTATTCATTTTTTAATGTCAAGTTGCCTAACTCTGTTTTTTCTAACTTTTTTGCCAATTAAGGGCCTATTTTTTCCATGACGATCCTACACATACCCAAAGACGTAAAGCAAACTATTGCTAAGAAAGAGAATGGTATAGGAAATGAAAGGAAATCCTTTAATTAAAATGATAGGCAACCTAGATTGAAAAATTATCCTTACAATACAAATTGGAAAGATGGAAAACCAATCTTGCCTAGCCAGAAGCTTAAAAATGATCAGCATATGCCAGACCCCTTGCAGAAACATTCAATGAGTCTAGTACTAGATAGACCATCGTGTGAAGTGTGTGAACATCCACATGATGAAAATTATTGTGGTGTTGCTCAATTTCTTGTTGCTAAGGAAATAGAGGATGCTCATGAGTAGACATCAGAATATGAGCATGATGATGTAGATGTTTGTATGGCTAGATCATACATTGATGAAGTAGAATGTTCCTCTGATGATGAAATATAGGGAGTTGATGTGGATAATCAGAGGCAGAGAAGTGACATGTATCATCAATAGGTTTTTTCTGATGAGGAAGGTGATTTTGATCATAATGTTTGCAATATGGAGCAGGCTAAAGATTCATTATCCTTAAGGAGACCATTAGAAGAAGAGATCGCAAGATTGACTAAAGAAATGGCTGATCAAATGAGAAGTTCACTCCAATTGAGAAATAGAATTGTGGGTGGTGAGCAGGGTAAACCTGTTGGCTTGTTTATTAAAGAGTAAAAGGATAAAAACAAATGTGTTAAGGTTGACAACAAAAAGGATGTTGTAAAAGTCAAAGAAGTTATGAGTGATAAGGTTTGGGCAAAAAGGAAAAAAGCCCCAAAGCCTCAAGAAGGTGTGGCTTCATCACTGGTGAAGACCAAGGTGATTACAAAGGTAGTTGAACCTATTGTAGAGGATAAGAAGCAAAAGAAGCTAGGAGGAAGTAATCAGCTAGAGAGAAAGGAAAATGATGAAGGTATGATGTCTAATTTCCCTAAATATACACTTGTGGATATGTTTCATGTTATTTCTTAGGTTAAAGTAACTTTACCTTTGCTAGAAATGATGAGAATAAATGAACACAAAGAAAATACAATAGATTTGATCATAGATGTTGCTGGTAATAAGACTAAACAAGGAAGTGGTAAAGAAGTGAAGGATAAAGAGAAAGAAAAGGAAGTGGAGGGAATTGTGTCACAAATTCCCTATGTGTATTTAGGAAATTCTATTAACATATGCCTTGAAAATATAACCCCTTTTTTCTTAAGTGTGGATATAAATGGGAAAACTTTAAAGAATTGTATGATAGATTCGGGGGCATCAAATAGTGTTATGCCAATCAAAATAATGGAGGCAATGGGCTTGACAGTAGATACTGCTCAAGGTAAATGTTATGATATGGATTCAAGAGAAGTGCTAGTTGTTGGAACTATCAGAGCATTTCCTTATAAATTCACTTAGTACCCTAACAAGGATTTAGTCATGACTGTATTAGTTGTAGACATCACACCTCATTTTGGGATGCTCTTGTCAAGAAAATGGAGTGCATCAATGGGGGGTAATATGCAATGTGATTTGTCATTTGCTACTTTCTCCATTGATGGTAAGGATGTTAAAATTGAAAAAGAATCAAAAGTACCTCATATGATTGAGCATGGCCTGATTGAGAATATGACATGTTTTATTGATAGTGGTATAGATAAATTTTGGGTTGAGGAAATCCCTAGAAATTGTGATAAGCCTACTGCATTGATGGATATAGAAATAAAACAATTGTCAGAATCTGATGACTTGTGGACTACGTATTTTGATGGTGCAAGTTCAAAAGAAGGCTCTAGTGTAGGTGTTTTGTTACGATCACCAAGTGGAAAGACATTTAGGTTCTCTTTCACTATGTTATTTGAATGCACAAATAATGTGGCAAAGTATGAAGCCTTGTTATTAGGGTTGAGATTGGCTGAAAAACATAGGATCAAGAAGCTCAAGGTAATTGAAGATTCTAAGCTTGTGGTTTTCCAAGTTAGATCCAAGTTTGTATCAAAGAACAAGAGGTTGAAATAGTATAGGAATGTTGTTTGAGATGAATTAGAGAGCTTTGATGCATTTGGCATAGGATGGATGGAAAGAGGTAAAAACAAAGTGGCAGACCTATTAGCCAACATTGCATTAAAACCAGATGATATGACTTATGCTGGAATTTCAAAGGTCGAGGTGCAAACTAGGCCATTTGTCCCTAATAATATAAAAAATTGGTAGGTTTTTGATAATGATGATGATATATTAAGGTTTTTGATTTGTGTGGGAGAGTATGAAAATCAAGAAATTGACTTTGGAGCTTTAGTTAAAAATGTTCATGGTAAGGATACTATATTTGGAAATGAGGTCATTCAGTTAAAGACAAACACAATTCCCAAGGGTCTGGTTGTATTAGAAAGAGTGTTTTATAATCAAGATAAGACAAATACCAATCATATTTTTTCTCACCATGATGACTTGAAAGAGATAAATCTTGGAACAGAAGCATCCCCAAAGGTGTATATTGGAAAGAAAATGTCACCAAAGGTGAGAAGAATGCTAATTGACTTATTAAGGAAGTTTAGGCATGTGTTTGCATGGTCCTATGATGACCTTAAGGCATATAGGGATGATCTTTTCCAAGATGAGATTCCTTTGCGTGATGATGCCAAGCCATTTAGACAAAAATAAAGGCCTATTAATCCCACCTTGGCCCCCAAAATGAAAGAAGAATTAATGAAACTAAGGGATGCAAGAATCATCAAGCCAATTAGACATTCATCTTGGGTATCAAAATTTGTACCAGTAAGGAAGAAAAATGGAGACATTAGGTTGTGTGTAGATTTCAAAAATTTGAATGTGTCTTCATTAAAAGACAATTATTTGTTACCCAATATGGAAGCCATGTTGCAAAGGGTTGTAGGTTGTGAATTGATGTCTATGATGGATGGATTTTCTGGTTATAACCAGCTTATGGTCAAAGATTCTGAGCAGTTTAAGACAACTTTCACCATACCATGGGGAACATATGTTTATGTAAGAATGTCATTTGTTCTAACAAATGCATGGGCTACTTTTCAAAGAGCCATGGATGTGGGGTTCTCAGATTTCATTCATTTGTTTTTGGTGATTTACCAAGATGACTTGACAACATATTCTAAAAAGGAAGAGGATCATTGTGAGCATCTGGAGAAGATATTCATTAGAGCCTTAGAGTATGGTATTTCTTTGAATCTAAAGAAATGTGTGTTTGGAGTACTAGAAGGAAAATTATTGGGACATATAGTTTCCAAAGCTGGAGTAAAAATTGATCCAAAGAGGGTAATTGCAATTGATAAAGTTCCACAACCTTGAAATGTCAAAGGAATACAATCTTTCTTTGGAAAAATAAACTTCTTAAGGAGGTTTGTGAAAAAAAATTCTGAGATAGTTCGCCCTATTTCCAAAATTCTCAAGAAAGGAGTGAAGGTTGAATGGGATAAGGAGTCTGTGTAGGCTTCCCAAGACATTAAGCAATCAATAAAGGAGGCTCCTATGTTTAGAACCCTTGATTTTTCCAAACCTTTATAGATTTTTTTATTTGCTTCTTTCCACATGATTGCAGCTGTGTTGTTACAAAAGAATGCAGAAGGTTTTGAACAGCCTATAGCCTTTTTCAGAAAATCTTTACAAGCTGTAGAGCTTAAGTATGATATAAATGAAAAACATGTGTATGCATTGGTAAAAGCAGTAAAAGCTTTTAGGCCTTATTTTATGGGAGCTACTATAATTGTATATGTACCTAGTGTTGCTATTAAGGATATTTTCACACAGTAGGAAGTGTCAGGAAGAAGGTGTAGGTGGATAAATATTATCCAAGAATTCAATATTGAGGTCCAGATTACCAAACTGGTGAGAGGACAAGGATTGGCCAAGCTCATGGCCCAAATTAATCTAGAAGAAAATCATATAAATTTGCTAGAAGTTGAAAATAGATCACACATATGTGATATGGAGAATTTTGAATGGTATAGAGATGTGATATATTATTTGCAAAAATTGAAATGTCCTAAAAACTGGAGTGAAAATGAGAAAATAACATTGAAGTTACATGATATCAAATATGTTATCGTAGATGGAAAGCTCTAGTGGAGAAATGGAGAAGGTGTTATGCTGAACTATGTTGACCAAGATCAAGCACAAGAACTTCTAAGTGAGATGCATGGAGGAAATTATATGGCTAAAACAACTGCACATAAGATAATGAGGGCTAGATTTTTGTGGCCTACAGTTTTTAAGGATACACACCAACTAGTGAAGACATGTGATGCTTGTCAACATTTCTTTGGTAAGTTAAAGTTTTCTAGTTACTTGCCTCTAAAACCAGTTATAGTACAAGCTCCATTCTACCAGTGGGGTATTCATTTTGTAGGAGAGATAACATGTAAATCTAGTGGGGGACACTCATGGATATTGGTGGCCACTAATTATTTCACTAAGTGGGTGGAAGCAATTCCAACAAAGAAAGCCACTAGTAAACTGGTAATTGACTTCTTGATGAGAAATATATTCACTAGATTTGGATGTCCAGAAAGGATTGTGTCAGACAATGTAATGTGTTTTAGATTTGATGGATATATAGAATTTTGTGAGAAGCATGGCATCCAAATTTCTTGTCCACCGCCATATCACCCCCAAGGAAATGGACAGGCAGAATCAAGCAATAAAAGCTTGATGAAGATGATTAAAAGAATAATGGATCAGAATAAAAGGGCTTGGGATTCTAAGCTAAGATTAGCAGTCTGGGCAGATAGGGTAACTGTGAAGAAGAAAATATGTTGTGCCCCATTTGACTTGGTTTATGGGATAAATGCCAGGTTGCCCCAAAACAACTTAATGGAAATATACAAGTTTGTCCAGATGTATGATAAGGAAATTGATGATGAGATGCAATTGAGAGTGGAAGCTCTTATAGAATTAGATGAAACCAGGAGGGAAGCACAAAAGAGAAATGAAAAGTTATAGTTGCAAGTAAAGAATTTGTATGACAAGAGGGAAATTGCAAGGAGTTTCAAAGATGGAAATTTGGTTTTAATGTGGAATGCCAAACTGGAAGATAAAGGAAAACATGGGAAATTTGATGTAATCTAGTTGGGTCCATTTTTTATTAATGGTAAGTGGGGTGAAAATTCATACTTCCTCCAAGATATGACATGGGATATTCTTGAACTCCCAGTTCATGGACAGTTCTTGAAGTTATACTTCACTTGAAGTATTCTTTTCCATGAACAGTAGTTTAAGTTTGTATATTTTGTATATATATTTTATATAGTTGGGTTGTTTTGTCTGAATAGTCCCTTTTTGGTCATCTCTGCATCTTTGTCTACTCCACCTGAGATTCTAAATTCACACTTCATTCTAGTGGAATGAACATCCCCAACTAGAGCCACTGATCGAACTTCAATTTTTTTCTCCTTATGATCCATTCTTTCCCAGCTTTATGTCACTGGTCTTTCATGGTGTTGGAAATTTCTTAGGGTTGGGGTTTTAGCTTTGCCTACATGTAAAACCCTTATGTTTATTTTAAACCATGGTTGGGATCTTTTTTGCTGTTACTTTTTTGTGGGATTTTAAAATGACTTATGTTCTATCATTTCATCTAGGCTTGGTCCCTTTGGTCTTAATTTTTATTTCCTCTATGGGTTTTATTTTCCTAAGTCTTGGTTGGCCTCATGTTGCATCATTTAAAAACAACTTGTGTCATTGTTTACCATTGGCCTAGTGATGTCCCCTTGTCCTTTTAATAAATGTTTTATTTTATAGAGGGATCAAATTTACACTACCGTTGATCAATTTCCTTCAAATATCAATGGTTGCCCGCCATCGCGTGATGACCCCACCATAGTGCTTTGGTTGATCATGATATCATGGGCGGGCACCATGTGTCCTTTTTTGGCATGGCTGAAGGGGATAAGTTTGTATTTCATCGATCAATTATTGTTAGATATCAACAGATACCTACCATCATGTGATCCAAAGTTGCAAGATCTTTACTGATTACGATATCACGGGCGGGCACCATGTGTCTCATCTGATGAAGCTGAAAGAATAAAGGAAACACTGTGGTAAATTAATCTGGAGTTCATACATTAAACGATGGATTACTAAATTGTTCTTGACATGCACATGTTTTGAATCAATGGATATGTTATAATATTCACAAAAAATTGCTCGATGGTTAATGATAAGGCTGGCGACTATGTTGAATGAACAAGATCACTGATCTATGGTTGCCCGCCATCGCGTGATCCAAAGTTGTAGGATCTATATTGATTGTGATATCACGGGCGATTTCCACGTGGACTTCCTTGGTAGTGTATGGTATGGTGGGCCCCTTATTGCCATGTTGGTGACTGTGTCAGCTTGTTTTGAAGGCATTCGTTTGATGATTTGATCTAATTGGAGGATTGAATGCTAGAATTTAAATCTGCATCAAATATGGTTGGAGTCATTCATGTAGCATGTGAGTGAGCTTTAATGGTGAATGAGACACCTACTCGCATGATTTGATCAACATAAAATCAATTATCCTACTTTATTTGTATTAAAAAGCATTCCAGTATTTTGTGGAGCAGTTTCAAAGTCGAAAGCGAAGTTGTGAATCATTGAATCCAAAAATTGGGATTTTTGTGAACAAGCCGTGAGTTCATTTCTATGTCTTCCAGTCATTCTGCACTTAAATTTGGAAAAATATTTGTTGTGCTTTTTATTGAGCTTGTTGATGAATGTGTTAGGGCTATAGTTTAAATAAAGTTGTGAGAAATTGCAGTGTTTTGTTCTGTAATTTTCTATCTCTAGTTAGTCCTAGCTATTTGAAGTATAACAATGTAAGGAGGCCCTAGTTTGTTTGAGATGGCACCACCCAAGCAACATTCTGGCCAAGTTGATTATTTGAAAAGAAACATGTACGATGATTTCTTGGATCAGCTGCCCTTGTCAACGAATGATAGAAAGAAGGGATTGATTTTGATGCAAGTGAAAATCACGGGGGAAGGGTTAGTATACAATTGCTCTAACATAGCAGATGTTATGGTTCCTCTCACAGGCTTGGAAATGTTCTTATTGTGGTATCGACAAAGGAATTTTCCTCACCCCTTTTCAAATGGTTGGATGTATGATTTGGGAAAGCTAGTGGTACCAAATGTATTCCCTGATGTAGACCTACTTAGGGTAGTGGCTACAAGATATGGCCCTGTCACATGGGTAATTAGGGATAATGATGGAAGGGTAACAGATAAGAGGTCTAGCAGATTTTTGACTTGAGTGAACCGAGTGAAGACTTGGTTTCTATCAATCTTGAGGAAATGAAGCAAGAATATGCAAAGTTGAAGTCTCCTTTTAGAGCTAAGTTGCTTCCACCTCATCTGGCTAGGGTAATAGGTTCAAGATGTCATATCAGCCCCAGTGAATAGGAACCTTTCAGATTAAATTGGTTTGAAAATCATTTCCTAGCCACTTTCTATTCATTGTGTCAGATTTTGGGTTTTAGTCTTGGTGCGGTGATGTCCATTGCATAAATCTTCATTAGGGTGCAAATACAACACCCTAACTTCTCTATGACATATGACTTTTCTTCTTTCTTGGCTGAGAGGATACATGAAGGGTTATCAAAGCTATAGAAAAATGATACCGACACTCAATTCTTGTGGTATTCTATGCTGATGCATATGTTCTTGCTCAAGAATGTTGATTTCTTCTCTGAAAGGATGAAATTAAGGCAATCGGTTGATGGAGAAAGATTGCCAATAGAGATATGGGCTACAAATTTATCTTGCAATAAAGAAAGCACAAGTTATGTGCAATTTTCTTCTAGATTGAGGACTAGATTGATGGTGAATGTACCTAGGATCCTTGAGGAATTACATGATTTTCTCACGCCAAAGGGGAGGAAGCCAGAATTAAAAGTCTTCCATAACTGGGGTGACATTATCCCATACCTAGTCAACACTATTTTGAGGGTATATTATTTTTAGGGAGCCCCTCATATACTACCATACAATGTGTCATTAAGAGTGGGGTTGACAAAAGTTATGTGGCAAATTGGTTGTATTCATGAGGACAACCTCACTGGAAGGGGTAAGGGAACATTTTTCCTAGATTATATAGTGGTGTCTAATTTTGCATTTTCAAAGGGAGGTTGGGTGCATTTTGAGAAATTCTTTGAGGATTATCATTTAAGGTGTGGTCTAAAGCGGCAACATGATCTTGAGGGTTTCTTTACCCTTTTCAGACAAAGAATAAAAGTTGGCAAGTTTGTGCATGAATTCAACTTTCCTAAGGACCTGATTAGAAAGTAGTGATGCAGGTTGGTATGCCTTCCCCTCCTAGACCATCTGAATTGGTTTTATCTGATTTAGATATGAAAGGTAAAAGTGTACAAGTTGCAAGAATGGAAGCATGCAAGGAGTTTCTAGATGACAATACATTTGTAATTACAACTGTATTCTTGCAATTGGTATGGAGGATGAAATTTGAAGAATATAAAGATAAATATAAGAAGAGAAGAGAACTAAGGCCTAATATGTTAGACCAGTAGAATGATGAGGAGGTAAAAGTTGAATTAGTGGAAGAATTCAAGAATGTCACTCCTGAAGAAGGAAGGAAACTGGTGAGTCAGGCTAGTGTATTGATTCTACCTGAATGGGACATTGCATATGTTGTAGCATTTAATGCTATTCTAAAGTCCAAGCATCCCTTACAAGACTCTAAAGAAGAAGTCAAGGCAACACTTCAAGACTCTGCTTCCAGTGAATAGTATGAAACCTTGGAAATTTAGGCATTGGCCCCACAAGGGAGAAAACCAGAGGTTTCTGATATTAATCCAAATTTTAAAAGAGGATTAATAATAAAGAGAACTTTAGAGACCTCAACCACTGAGGCCACTAATTTGACTGTGAATGTGACCAAATTGGCCCAAAAGACTACTGAAAGGGAGGAGGTTGAAAAGAAGAGCCTAATGAAGTATAACTTTTTGATTGAGGAATACAACAAGATGCAACAGAAGAATGTTGAGTTGTAGACTGAGGTGGAAAGGCTTAGGCATAAATAGATTAGGGAAACATCAACTGCTCTAGTTACCAATACATTACCTTCCATAGCAGGGTCAGTGCCTCCTGCTTCTCTAATTATTTCCACACTAGGGTCTCCCATTCAAAATCTTTCCCTCATCCCTCCTTTAGAACAAATTGATGAAGAAATAGAGTGCTTTGTTGATTCTACAAAGAAGAAACTTTTGCAAAGAATTCATGAATTACATACATTATTAAAGGTAAGTGAGGAGGGATCTCTTTCAAGGAAAAAGGAGATTGTTATTGTTGTTTTGAGGAATTTAAATTAAAAGGTTAATAGTAAATTTCCATCTATACATTTGTTATATTCTTTGATTTTAGATGCAATAAAGAATATTGATAGGGATCAGGAGGTAGTGATACCATTGATTGAAAATTGGATCCCTAGGGCCAGTGATTTGGATGTCATGTATAAGGCCTCAAGGTTTGACACAAATAATAGGCCCCAACATTAAAGCATACTCAAGTATTAGTTAAGTCATTGTAGGGTTTTAAGACCTTACCAGATGATTTGAGTAGGAAGATCAGGGAGTTGGTGAAGAATTTCAATGATTGAGGTAACACATTGGTACCTGATATAATTGACGAGGAAAGGAAAATTAGGTCACTCCAACAGTGGCAGGATCAAACAAGTGAGGTCATCAATGATCAAATTAATTTAATTTGTGATGACTCAAATTATGTCTTGTTGGTGAGTTGTATGGATAAAATTATTAGTACCAACTCATTTTTGGAATCTTTTGAAAGGGATGTGAATTTGGTAGTGGTAAAATAGACACCTTATAATTCCAAGGTGAATGAGGTAATTAATTTTGATTGATGAAGAATACCATAAATGGGTAACTAAATATTTGAATGAGGAAGAGTAAAGGAATGGACTACTAATAGGTGGTAAATTAGATGTTGCGGTTACAATGGTTTCCAGTTTTGCTTTGATGGTAGTCTTAGCTCAGGTTTCTTGTGGTTTTTGTTGTTGCATAAACTTTCCTCAGTGGACATGATGAAAAAAACTATTCTCCAAGGTGATGGCTATTGTAACATTTTTTGGAATATCACTAGGTGCTCCAATTGGCTAGTGACATGTGTACTTTTTGGCTCGATGCTTGTTTACTCCTTCATTTTCTATAAGAAGGATTTCAAGGCTAGAAGTATGGGTTAGCAAGTTAGATAATTTTTGGTCGAGTCTAGGTGAAGTTGCAGAGAAAATTGTAAAGTCTGATGGTTTTAGAGAGAAATGCAATTTAGGTTTCGAGTCATTTTGTAATAGGTTTTGAGTTCATGGGGATTTAGTGTTGTATAACAATACTAGCATTTGAGTTGAAATGATAAATTCAAGCTCATGTCTCTCCATTGTAGATGCATATCTGAACTTTGAATAAAATAACTAAGGGTTGTTTTATCCATCTCACTGTTGTGGTGTGTATGATTCTATTTGAGCTTTAATTCAAGGAATTAATTAAAATGCTTGAATGGGATTGTAGGCAGATGTGTTCTGTATAAGGATTTGATAAGTAGTATTGAGTTAGAATACATATTAATAAGAATACAATGCAATGTCATCAAGGATTTCATATGCTATGTGTTAAATATATCATATACCCCAAGATACTTCTGAATTTGACTCATCCAATAGATAAATGGCACTGATCTAAGTTGTAATTATTCGTATGACTCAATATTTGTTTGTCTTTGCCTAGAGCTTGCTACAAATTGCAAATCAATGACTATCTTATACTATGGATTATGTTTAGTTATCTCATGCTCCAGGTAGTTGATACTATCGATGAACAACTGATTATATTTGATATTATCCTATCGTGTTGAGCTATTAAGTGAGATTATCTTCTATTTTTTATGTCATTTATAATAATGGTGTAGAGATTGTAAACACATTAAGGGATCACCCTCCCGGGTCTTGCAGAGCCTGAAGTGTAGGAGGCTTTTTAAAGTTGTTGTCAGTTGGCCCGGGTCCTTTGAGTTGCCCTTGATTAGAATTGGCAATTCCATAGGTAGATTAGAAGACAAACCTAGTTAAATTGTATAAACGCAACCAACAAACATCTCATTATTTTCATAAACAAGCTCAAGATCTTGGTGATTTTTGTGATCACTAATTATGAAATGGTATGGTGTTTTATTTTTGTGATTTTTTGCTAAATGAAGTGTGAATATAATGTGTGAAAATTGTTTAGTCAAAGGTTTTTGATGCTTTGATATATATGGATTGTATGTTTGATGCTCAAGACCCTAGAGTATTAGTGATTTTGGTCGATTCTTTGATATGACACTAATCTTAAGACACAAGGTGTACAAGACTTTGGACTGATATTTTTCTCTATTTTTTAGGATATGTTGATACGCTTCTTGAGCTGGCCTTGAGCTTGCAAGGAAAGGTTGATGATAATATCCTATAAAATGATAGAAAGAGGATAATCCAAGTTTTTGTGTTTGATTTGCATCTAAAAACTAGGTTGATTTTTTTGATTTGTTGATGGATATGAAAAGCTGCTCATATGGTTTATTGTAGATCTAATTGTTTATGTTTCAAAGGATGATGGATTAACTAGTTTTGGGCAAATTCTGATATGCACTAGAATGCATGACAATATTAGTTTCTTTTCAAGATAGTAGCAGCAATTTTCATGATAGTAGCGACAATTTTTAGGATAGTAGTCGTTGTTGTTTCAGAACAACTGTGGAAGTTTTAGTAAAATCAGTCTCTATTTAAATTTGTGAGTAGTAAATAGAGAGGACAATAGTCACAATTTTAGCAATAGTAGTGAAAATTTAAGATGATAACAGCAATAATATGGAACAAAAGTGCCAGAAATGACAATAGCAACTCTATTTCCAAAATTTTCAGTTTCTTGACAATAGTTTGTTGGATAGTTTTGCAAGTTTGATACGCTTGTTTCATTTGATGTTTTTAAAATTATGAGTTATAGAGATTTATAAAGCACCTCAAACTAAGTGTATATATTGAGCATATGTTTTAATGAAAAGATTCCAAAATAGCCCAAGTTTAAACTAGTAACAACATTAGAAAAAATTCAAGCATTATTATCCCCAAGGTAGATGGCCAATGGTAGCACTTTTAGGCCAAAAACTTGGAATCTTCTTTGACTCAAGGGTAGGTACACCCAAACTGATGTATACACTTAATTTTTTCAAGAGTGAATAGATAGGGGCCTCTTGGAATGGAAGGATAACCCAAATTACCCTTTCCTTGGAAAGCTACAAGTAACTTATGCTAAGTCAAGGATTTCAATCTCAACTCAAGGGAATTCATATGGTGAGTAAAGTATCTTTAGGGTACGGTGCACATCCCTTACACTGAACCATGTTTCCAAGTAGAATATCTCAATCAATAATGTGGAGAAACTACCATAAAGTTTTTGGTCACTACTCAAGAGACTCAATGCCTAGATAACATCCATCAAGCCACTTAAAGCTTTAACCACTCCTCCTAGGGGACTAATTATACCTCACACATATGTGGATACCTCCCCATTCTGAATGGTATTGTCAACCAAGTAATTTCTAGTTAGACCCAAGTTCTCACCAAAGCCACTTTATATAGAAGTTTGAGAGAAATACTACTTTATTTCTCCTTGAGTTATCTAATATGAGATGTATCTTAAGGTAGGCCCATTATAAAGGTGATGATGTAAAATAAAATTGTGAAACCCAAAGTGTTTCTCTTCACCGAAGATCTTCCAAAGACATAGGGGGAGAGGATACACACTTGGTTTTCCAAACATGGTAAACATGGTAGAAAATCTATACTAATTTTGTTTTAAGCCCAAAAGTGAATTCTGTAAAGATAACAATTCACTTTTTAGATCCGCCAACTTCAAAATGTTTGAGACTTCAAGAAAGAAATGCTATTACAATAAGAAAAGATGATTTGTTCAATTTTATGCACCAAATTAAAACATGAAACATTTGTAACCAGGTTTTAATACACCAAAGTAAACATCTCAAGTTGTGTTGTTTGTTTTATTACACCAATAGAAAAATGGGTTCATTTTATTATACCAACTGAAAATATGTTCATTTTAATAGCTCTAAAATGAAAACATTTGATTTGTCTTATCGATTTTTAGGTACACCAAAATCAAATGTGAGATTTGTAAGTTCAATTTTAGGAGCACAAAAATGAGATGCGAGATTTGTAGGTTTAATTTTAGGAGCACCAAAATGAAATATTTTAACTAAAAACTCTTTGAAAACTGAAAGGCCTTGGACCATTCACCAATTCTACACGAAAACCATTAGTTGTTCATATGAAATCATGCCATAATCCTCTAAGGGTTGGACCAACAATGTAAGAAAAACCTCACAAGAACAAAAAAATTTAGTGGTTATGGTTAGTTAGATTGAAAATCCAAAAAAAACTTTGCAAATTGAAGCAGAAACAAAAATTATAACAATAGTTGACTTGTTGAGTACTATAAAGCAATTTTTCCTTTAATATTTTTGTTTTTTGGCCTTTATTATTTTTCCACTTCAAGATGAATCCATGGTCAATAAGAGAATACTACTCCTAAAGGAACACAATATTCCATGTTTTGGTTGTGTGACTTTTGTATATTATTTTCCTTTTAGATGCAAGCTAGGGCATGTGTCAGCTATGTGAGGTTTTTCTTCAAAGTTATTCTCACAATTTTGAGATTACTCGCTTGCTTGACATGCCATCTATTCACTTCAAGTAGTTTGTTTTTGAGTAGGGTGATCCCATAATAGTGGTTTACAATTTTTGCCAAACTAGACAAGAAATTATTATTTTTAACTAAATCTTGATTACCTATAGTGGCTAAACTATGAGGAATTTGAAGATGAACAAACTAAGTCTCATCAAATTTTGTGAGATTCTAAATATATTTTTTTTTAAAATGTTGGAATCAAATTACACTTCTTTCCATCTCCCACAAAATTAGATTTTTTGAAAACAACATTTTAAAAAGTTATAGCATAAAATTTTTTCCATGAAGGATAAAATTCTAATTATTTAAAATTTAGATTTGTAACTCTGATATCTAGTGCTTCCACTTGGTTAGATAGTTTTTATTGAATATTTTTTCCTTAATCAAGTTTCAAAGTCAAGCGAATTATAATTTAGACATATGTGACTTTTTTGTATATGTCAAAATTTAATTTAATTTTTTGGATCAAAGACTTCAATATCTGGTGCACTCTATTTTTCAAAAATTTATAATATTCTATTTTTCCACATGTGAAGAACAAAGAAATTTATTTTTAGATGAAAAACCTATGTTTAATAAAACTTAAAAACAAATACATAACAAAACCAAAACATATTAAAATTATATTCATTGGATAGCTTGTTCTAAGGAATACCATAATAATTTAAAATAAATTTTAAATGAATTCATTTGATCCCCCAAAATTTAAATCAAAAGTGATTTTTATCAGCATTTTGATAGGTGTAAAGGAGACATTTATAGGTATGGTTTAAAACTAGCGAGGTTCTATCAAGGGGGTTTGATCTAAGGTGATTTGATCAAACCCTCTTCAATGGAATCCTTAAAATGGAACTTTTTAAGGCTTAAATCATTATATTTTCTAAAAATATGTGATTTCAGCTAAAATTGTTCCTCTCGAGGTGTAAACCACTATCATGAGTAATATCTTCGGGTAGAGTTTTTCAGAACATGGTGGGTTCCTTACGTTCAGGGCAGAACCTTCAAGTCGGTGTCATTGACATCTATGGTTGATCGATTAGATTTTGTGAGGTTGTGATTGAAATCTAATTGTTCTTTGATAGCTATCTTTACTAAATATCTAAAATATATTAATGAAGTAATTGGAACTTAATGAGTGAAGACTACTATGATCTAATCAAGGTCTAGGATTTGATTGTGGGATATCAGAACAATACATCTAGTAGTTTTTTCTTCTAGAATGTTTTCGGTGGTGCTCTCTTCTTCTGATTATAAATAGGATTGGGTGACATGGGTTAAAAAGTTAGAAAAAACATCAAGCCCACCCACATTAGCTCAACCTCCCTTAAAGGTGAAATAGATACCACCATTCAAACACAAGGTCCCACAAATTAGAATCCTCAACATGGTTGAGTAGTTGAAGAAGGTGCCCACTAATGTATCTATGTGGGGTGTTATATCAATTTTGAAAAAAAAATATGTTGCTCTAGAAAGCATTAAATAAGGAAGAAAAAATACTATAGATTGATGTGTCCATTGTGTAATCAAGTTAAAGAAAAATATCCCACATTGGACCCTTAATCTTCGATATTGCTGACATATGTGAATGTTGTGGATAGTGCAAAGGTGAAATAGGTAAGCAATCCAAATCCCACACCTTTCTTTTTAACACTTATTATGGGAGACAAGCTTCTACACAATAACATGATTTATTTGGGAGCTAGTACTATAGTCATGCCTAAACAAGTGGTTGATGCCTTGAAACTCAAGTATGAGCCTCTTGAGAAAGGAGTCATGTAATTATATGGTAAGAAAGTTTTGATCGTCATTCACATCAAGGATCTATCTTTGACCCTCTTCTCATTCCTAGTCCAAATGGCCACACAAGACATAGTTGTGATAGACATACCCTGAGTGTTTGGGATGTTCCTTTCAAGGGACTTTATAGCCAAACTGGGTAGATAGTTAGTGCTCGATTGGTCTCATTTGATATTATGGACCAAGCATGGAGAAAATATTAAGATCCTATATGAATCCTTACACCCAAAAAATATAGCAGACAATGCAGTTATATGCTTTGAAGCAGCGCATACCTCCTTCTCAAATTGGGAGACATATTGTGTAGAGTTGTTAGAAGATGAGGAGGAAATGTTGTTGGAATATGTTGTCATTGATGTCAAAAGGAGATCAGAGGATAAGTGTGTTGATCCTATGCAAAATCGTATATAGTTGTCATTGATGTCAAAATTACAAATCATGCAAGTGAGATTGTTGGCATAATGACAGCGGATGCTAGTGAGAGTAGTGGATCTAGCTCTAGAAGTACGTGGTTTGTTTGTTGGTGCAAAAGAGAAAGTTGCTTAATATGTTGCATAGTTGATAAAATGTGTCATCTCTCTGTAATGGTTGCTTCCAAGTCTTTTATGGTAAATTAGGTACCAAATTTGAAATGAGTCTCTTGAGAGCTTTCCAGAAAGGTATTATGCATGTTGAGAAAGTGAAGGATTTTCCCAAAAATGTATTATTTCTACTCTTGGGTGATAGGGTTTAATAGTTAAACTCTAAGGATACTTGTAGTCATGGTGCTTAGAATAGATTTCTTGTTTTTTGTTGACCTAGTATCAATGGTTGTCGATTGCATTAGGTGCAACTTATGTCTCTATAGTCGTGGAGGTGACTAACCCTTCTTCCTAGTGCATAAAAGTTATAAATCTCCATCAATTCAGTGGAAAATGGTTTATTTTCTTATTGTGGGGTTCTCAAGTTTTGAAACCCTCCAACTTAGCAACCTAGTCATATTGGTGACCAGCCCCATCACCTAGGTTGGTGGTGTCCTGAAAGTATGAAGATACAATTATATGTCAGCATGTCATAGGTTTGCAAAAGTTCACACCCTTTGACTAGAGGTTCTTATGTTCATACTTTTAGCGAGTTACCGATGGAGCGATAATGAGTAAGGAGAACTTTATCAAAGTGACAATGTGTGGTCAACAAGAGTTAATGGAGCTGTAGGATTCCAATTTTTTCTAATATATTTTGTGGGGTTCTCAAGTTTTGAAGCCTCGCAACTTGGCGACTTAGCTAATGGAGTGATAAGAAAGAGGGTTCTCTTTGTTGTTAGTGATGTCACAGGTTTCCAAGAGTTCATAACCTCAAATAAAAGGTTCAAGAGGTTGGGTTTTTGGAAAATTAGCAATGGAGTGATAATAAGGAAGGAAGGACTCTGAGTGGGACCCATCCATAATGATGAAGATGACACATGGCATGATCGGATTGAGTAAACAATAATGCAAATCCTTGTTGTAGATTATGATGGAGTGACATGACGATGAGGTGGAGAGGTGACATCATCAATGGCTTTTTTTGGCTTGACTAATGGTCATCAGTGAGACTTGCTCAGATGTCTCTTTGAAACATCAATGAATCTTTCATCAGTGAGGCATTTGCGTATTTCTTGGACTTTGAAGAAAGCCACTATGATAGGGTGATGGGAGTATGATGTCGACTATGGGATCTAGTAAGGTGGATGTGGCAGGGAAACTTGGTATGGTGAGGATGATGTGCATCCATGTTATAGCTAGAAAATGAATAAAAGGATGACACATGGTAGAAATCAATAGTGGTTGGTGACATGTAGTGTCACGGTGGCATGGGAACCACTTGTCTACAATAGCAAAGCTATCGGTGTGACAATGCCATATTGATGAGAGTTGAGTTAATGTCTCTTTGATAGCCCAATAGCTATTTCATCAATGTGACTTTGGTGTATCAGTAGGAGTCTAGAAAATGTCTATTTGATGGAGTGATAAGGTGAGAAGCTAGTGGGACCCAATTTTGATGAAGGCTAATAGGTGGAAAAGAACGATTGCTTGATATGATAATTCCCATTGTTGTTGTGAATTAGGTGACGATGACATTGAGGATAGATGACATGTGAGCCTATGCAAATGTTGAAGTGAGATTAGTATATCCAAGAGAAAATTTAGCAAGTATGTTTGATGTAATGATGTACAATGGACATAAGGCAGCAGTAAATGGATGGACAAGATCAACAATGCAAATCTGAAGAATGCTAATCTGACAGTGGCAATTTAAAGGTGCTGACAAGATCAATGGATAACTCACATCCTTGTTGTGAGTTGTGGGGAAATTAATAGATCCTACGTATGATGAGCAAGTAGCAAATTAAAGAGAATGGTAGATATCAATGAGACTATCATGGATGTCTCCTTGATAGTGGGATAAGCGAGTTAAGATTCATCAACATGATAGATACCTTTCAATGGGACTTGGCTAGAAGTCTCCTCGATAACTTGATGGTGTTCTATAGTGAATAACCCTAAGATCAATGAAGGAGATTCAAATGACCATTTATCCAATGGTTAGAATATATAGGCAGGACAGTGAATGAGGATCATAGGACTGTAGCGTGAAAGGAGAAGATCGATGGCTAGAGTTGAAATCCAAAGATTTGTAATGGCTCAACAGTGTGAATAAGGGTTCTTGACTAGTAATAGACATAGAGGAAGGAATTTATTGGTCTAGTGTCACTTTCCACCGACTTAATGAAGATTTGATCTTCAAGACGGTGACAAAGATAGTAGAGATGATCATGAACAAAATCATATTGAATGAGCAAATGAATGTATTAAATGCATATCAGATTCTAAGATTTGATAGAGAGCTAATTTGGGAAAACTCTCTAACAAAATTAAATGTTGAGTGGCTTAATTCAAGGTATGATGATGTCTGGTAAACTCTATAAGGTGGTTTAATGATGAGCTAGATAGTGGTGTGAGGCTCTAGGGAAGAAGTGTCTTTGATCCAGGTGGATCTAGAATACCTAAAAAAAAATCACAATCTCATAATCTCACAAAACTAGCCTCATCACATAGATCTCACTGACACGGTCTTGACACAACTTGAATGGGCTCAAAAGGAGTCCATATGCAGAAGTTATTCACAGTCAAAAGTCTAGTCAAACAGGTGAATCAAGCATTCAAAAAGGTGAAAAAATGATTATCTCAAATCCAAAAAAATATGACACCAATTCATAGTGCTCGTTGCACTGATTTTGGAACTATATTCGGTTTCGAAAATGGAGCTTGTATGTGAAAGTTATGGCTAGTCAAAGGTTGGTCAAAAGTTTGACTCTGGTTGACTTTGATGATGTCAACAACTAATGTGGTAGATAATGATGTGGTAGATAATGATGAAATGGAAAAGGATGACATGGATGAATCTGAGTAAGACATGTGGCAACTGACGAGGACACTAATGTGGCAAGTTCTGGATCAATCACCAATTGACAAGTGGCACAATGATATATTGACACGTGTCAAAGCAAGAGCAAGTGAAAAAGTGCCACATGGCACCTAGTGGTACGGCCAGTCTGTTTGCTAAAAATGAAGGTTGGGGGATTCAAACCTCCAACCACTCACCTCCTACTCTTCCTCATAACCATTGCACCACCAATATTTTTGGGATCTGAGTGTGCAAATACTGTATAATCTAATAATATCTCCATGACAAGGCCAAAAAAAGAGGGGATGGGTTTTGAACCCGCCACTTCCAACCTCCCATTTCTACTTCCTACCATTGTGCCAAACATCTAGTTAGCATGGATTTTGGAGGTGAATTTGTTTTATCAAATAGTTAAAGTCGAATCTTCTAAATTTAAAGAAAGGATTAACTCCTTATCTTTAAAAATTAATCCCTTAAAACTATAAAGCTCGAAAACATGAAATTTAAAGGGGCTTAAATATATTTTTAAGGATATTAATATATTATTTAAGGGATTAAAAATATTATATAGGAGATTTAAGAGGATTTTTATGATGTAAAGGGGGATTTATGGAGGTATTTTCACAAATAAGGGAGATTTGTAAAATTACATGTTGTAATTAGGAGATGTGGGTATATTTGCAAAACAATATGGTTTTAGTCCATATTAGAAAATAAATTGGTATATAAAGGGGATGTTTTGGCTTCAGAATTAAGCAAGTCTACTTGAAGAAATAATTCTAGTGTGAGAATTTTGAAGGAGAAGAATTACAAGGTGCTATTATACACCAAAAATCATAATAGTGAGAGAGATTGTGAGGAATTTTATGCAAGTTCTTGAAGCTTGATATTGTAAGAAGGCATTTTTAGGTGCTTGGCAATATTAATGAAAGTGGTACAACATTGAGAAGTGGACTCAGAGATGTATTCCTTTGAAGGAGGAACTCTGCTATCAACCTATGTCTGATATTTCTATCTTTTGTCTCATTCTTCTTCTATCTCCTGTCTTATTGCATTTCAGTTTATTTTCCAATTTAGTATTTGATTTCTAATTACAACATTTTAGTAATTAGTAATTTCATTAACTTATGTAAAGTGGACTCAATGGTTAAACAACATAGTCATGCAATTCTATTGGATCGGGAATAATTGTAATTAAGGTTAAATACATTTGAATTGTAAACCTCTAATTATAGATCAATCTTGCTAGTGAAGTTTGCAAGTGAAGGAAACCCTAGAAGAATATTTGAGGAGGTCTAAATAGTGGTGAGAATCTTGAGGAAGAGATTATAGAATGGTGGAGTTAAGAAAAAATGAAGACAATTTGAGAATTTTCTAAGTTGTTGTATCTACTAAGTGTTTGGAGTTAGCCAGTGTAGAGAGTGCTAAATAGAAGTATGTATTGCTAAGTGTTCAGTAGTAGCATATAGAGAGAGTGTGTAGCATAGGAAGATAGAACAAAAAATGTTCTAAGTGTAGAAGAGGAAAAGAGAGTAGCAGAGCAAACAAAGAATGTGCTTTTTGAAGTCCTAGACTATAATATATAACATCCTCTAGGTGTTTGCATTCATGGTGAAGAGAGTGTGCAGTGCAGTGAGATAGAACAATTATTTTCCTATGTTTAGAGAGAGTGTAGAGCAGGGGTGTGTTGTTGAGAGTGCAACTTCAGTAGTAGAGTGTGAGTTGCAGTAAGTGCAACAATGTACTGAATGTAATGATGCATTATAGGTTTTGCAGAATAAAGTCTATGCATATTTGAATCTATTATCATTGTACTGAGTTGTGGCTTAGATTATATTATTGTTGTATCCTTATGGTTTTAGCTCCTAAAATAGGGTGTTGTTGCATACTTGAAGTGGTTGCTTCTAAATTAGGTGGTTCATGCTTCCTTGGGTTGTAGCCCTAAGACATTGTAACAAATATTTGGATTGTGACGTTGGATTTGAGCAGTAGACTCAAGTTTCCTTATTCACTATGGTTTTTTCCCATATTGGCTTTTCCACATATATCTAGTGTTATGTGATGTTTTTGTTTCCATGCATATTTATGTATCACATGATTAATATTTGCACATTAAGGATTAAATAAAGTAGTCTACACAAAAAAAATTTAAGAGCTAAATTTTTAATATCTACTGATTCACCCCCCTCTCAATAGATCATTATGTTCCAAAAATTGGTATGACAGCCCTAGGTTCCCTAGGAGAAGCTTAATCAGCTTGGGTACATCCTGGTGTGTGAACACAAGAATGGACTGTCAAGAAGGATCATGTACAAGAGAGGTATTTCTCCTTGATGGATCAGATTAGACATGGTGGAGCTTCAAAATGAAGTTACATGTGGGATCCATAGGGTTTGATGTGTGGATGTCAATGTAATATGGATATACAACTTCTGCTACACGTCCAACTATTAAGGATGAAAAGATGGCATATGAGAACAATGATAAAGCAATGGATGCAATTCTTTGTGGGCTATCAAGTTTCATATTTTTCAAATTCATGCATTGCCAAAGTGCACATGAAGTGTGGAACAAGCTAAAGAGGATTTATGAAGAAATTGATGTTGAGGTGTAGTCACTAACTAAGAGATGTCATAGTAAATTTGAAAGTCTTAAGACAAGTGAAGATGAGAAATCTGCAAGTTAGTTCTCAAGTGAAGCTATGACAAGAGGAAATGAAGAAGAATCTACTTCAGGATTTGAGAAGAATGATGAAGAGGAAGCTGAGTTCATCACAAGATTGAGAAAAGGCTCCAGAAAATGTAGAGATAAATATGCTTATTTGGCTTCTAAATGTGTTCATAATAATATGAAAAACTCCAAGCAAGAAAGTAGTAATAAGAAAATGGATAAGGAGAATGTGCACACAAATTAAGAAGGTGGATCATCTAATGTAAATGGTAGATCAGATGATGAACATGGAAGTTTCTATGGGTGTGATCCATTTGGAATGACCTCTGATGAAGAGGATGAGAGGTCAGATAAAAGAGAAGAAGCTGAAATGTCTAATGAAGAAGAAGGAGAAGTTGGTTTTAGGGGTGAACTCATTAGTGCTCTTGATGAGATTAAAAGTTTGAAGAATGAAAATGAAGAACAAAATTTGCATGCATACAAAGAGATAGAAAGACTAACTAAAGGCCTTGAATATTCTAACCAAATGATAGTTAGTTTGAAGAAATTGGTTGAGGAAGCTAAGAGGATAGATGAGGTAGTTAGATCCAAACTATAGTATAAATCAAATGAATGCATGAAATTGGAAGAAATAGTGGCCTTGAGAAAAGAATTAGAGAAATCCAAGGACTAGATTGATAAAGGCTTGAAGTTGAAAGGTGGCTCTAAGACACTAAATGAATTTGTAAGATCACAAAATCCATCTAGATCGAGATCAAGACCAAGGGTGAAGATTGAACTTGGTGATGAAAAAGAGAAGATTCCTTCTACCTCTATAAAATTATTTAGAGCAGAATAAAGATGTTGCACAAATATAAAGGATTCATGCATAAGTAATACCAAAGAAAATGCCTCTAGAAAAGAAAAATCAGGGAAATTCACTACTGAGCTGAAGAAGACAAAAAAAGAAAAGAAGCTAGCTACACAAAATATGAAATTCAAATAAGAGAAGAGATCGGCTGTGATCAAGAAAAAGAACAATTATTCAATTCTTTCTTATTAGAAGAAGAGGACCACAACATATATGAAGATGGATAAATCAGTCCCAAGGCATGAAAGAAAAGGGAAAGACATTATGGGAGTTGATTTAGGAGGATTTACTAGGATGAGATACATAAAGAAGCCAAATCAAAGAAGACCTCCTCCTCATGTTTAGAGGAATATTATTTCCAGGTACTCCCCACGTGTTTTATTGGTTACTATTATACCTGTAATTAGTTTGGTCATAGGGCTAGAGAATGCAGAGCTACACTAAGAAGAAGCACTAAATATGTAAATAGAAATTCATTGCTCGTATAAGGAATATGTATGTGGTATTGAAGAAAAAGTGGTGTAAATGCTCTGTTGAGAGAAATGCTTCTTGACTGCAAGTTGGAGATAGACGCTTAGGGGGAGCTATTATGTTTATATTGTTTTCAAATTGGTATTAGACCATTATAAATTGCTTCATAACATTCATTGGTACAGAGTGCTAAAAAAAAAGCTTGTGAGAATGGTACAAGGTCTAAGGGGGAGTTGTTATAGGTATCAAAGTAGTTTTATACTTGATATAGTGCAGTATAGGATATCATTTGGTACAACAACATAAAGTGAACACATTCACAATTGGTATCAAAATAATAATTGATATCAGGGCATGATGTCACCGACTTGTTTTTGGATTATGATTCAATTGGTACAGAGCATGAATCATAATATCTACAATTGTTATCAGATTTTATTGGCATAGAGAATGTAATGGAACTTCAACTAGAATCAGATGTTTTTTATTAATTGGTACAAATAAGTTGAATCATGGTATTGCCATTGCAGTAAAAAGGCTGAATGTAGTAGTTGGTATGAGAGATTTTTTTTTTTCAATTGGTATCAGTCAAAGGGGGATCTAAGTCCCCTTCACCATTGCTAAGGAGAAGTGAAGGTTGCAATAGTATGATAAATTGAGACAAAGAAGAGAAGAAAGTTGTGACCCTTTTCCATTGAAGTCGAAGGCAGAGAAAATTATGTAAATGATTGAATATTTAAGAAAGGGGAAGAAATTTAAGCAAAGGAGTAGGAGAAGGAATGTCAAAGGAGGAGAATTAAGAACTTAGATGTTATAAAAGTATACAAATTCTTGAGTATCTAAGCAAGGGGAAGAAATTTGAGTTAAAGGAGAAGGAGAAGGAATTTCAAAGGAGGAGAATTGAGAGTTCAGATATTATCCATCATTGGTATCAGAACTTTGGAAGTTTGAGAATTTAAGTTTTTGCATCAATGACAAAGGGGGAGATTGTTGGAATATGTTGTCATTGATGTCAAAAGGGGATTACAAGAGAAGTGTGCTCATCCTGTGTAGAAGCGTATATAGTTTTCATTGATGTTAAAAATGCAAATCATGCAAGAGGTATTGTTGGAATAATGATAGAGGATGAGTGTGAGAGAAATGGATTTTTCTCTAGAAGTATGTGGTTTGGTTGTTGGTGTATAAGATAAAGTCGCTTAGTATGTTTCATAGTTGACAAAATGTGTCATCTCTCTACAATAGTTGCTTCTAGGTATTTAATGGTAAATCAGGTATTGAACTCAACATGGGTTTCTTGAGAGATGTACATAAAGGTATTGTGCAAGTCGAGAAAGTGAAGGATGTGCCTAGAAATTTATTATTTCTTCTCTTTGGTGCTAGGGTTTATTAGGTAAACCCTAAGGATACTTGCAGTCATATCATTCAGAATAGATATATATTTTGTTGTTGACTTGGTATTGGTAGTTTTTAGTTGCATTAGGCTCAAGTTATGTCTGTACAATCATGGAGGTGACCAACCCTTCTTCCTAGCACTTAAAGGTTATACATCTCCATTAGTTTGGCAGAAAATGGCTTATTTTCTTGTCGCAGAGTTCTCAAGTTTCAAAACCCTCTGACTTAGCGACTTAGTCATGTTGGTGACCAGCCCCATCACCTAGGTTGGAAATTTCTTGAAGGTATGAAGAGACAACTATATGTCAGCATATCATGGCTTTGCAAAAGTTCACAACCTTCAACTAGAGGTTCTTATGTTCAAAATTTTAGCAACTTACCAATGGAGCGAATAGGAGTAAGGATAAATTTATCAAAGTGATTGTGTGGTCGGTAAGAGTTAATGGAGTTGTAGGATTCTAATTTTTCCTAACCTATGTCATGGGGTTCTCAAGTTTTGAAACCTCCTGACTTACAAACCTAGCTAATGGAGTGATAAGGAAGAAGGTTCCCTATTTTGTTGGCGATTTCATGGATTTTCAAGAGTTCATAACTAGAAACAAAAAGGTTCTAGAGTTTCATTTTTTGGCAGCTTAGCAATGGAGGGATAAGAAGGATGGAAGAACTTAGAGTGGGACCCATCGATAATGATGAATATGACATGTGGCATTTGAGTAAATGGTAATCCATATCCTTTTTATGGATTACCATGTAGTGACATGGAAATGAGGTGCACAAGTGATGTCCTCAATGGATTTTGTTAGCATGACTGATGGTTGCTAGTGAGATTTGCTTAGTTGTCTCTTTGACATATCGATGACTCTTTCATTGGTGAGACATTGGTATATAGCTAGGACATTGAAGAAAGTATCTTAGATAGGGAAATTGGAGTATGATGTCGATTGTGGGACCCAATAAGGTGGATGTGGCAATGAGACCCAATATGGTGAGGATGATGTGCATCCATGTTACAATTAGAAAATGAATAAAAGGATGAAATGTGGTAGAAAGTGATAGTGGTTGGTGATATGTAATGTCACAATGGCATGGGAACCACTTGTCTACAACAACAAAGGTATCAACATGACAACACCATATCGATGAGAGTTGAGTTAATGTCTCATTGATAACCCAATGGCTATCTCATTGATGTGAATTTGGTGTATCGATAGGAGTCTAGAAAATGTCTCTTCAATGGAGTGATAAGGAAAGAAGCAAGTGGGACCCAATTGTGACGAAGGCTAATAAGTCACAAGGAATGATTGCTTGATATGATAATTCACATCGTTGTTCTGAATTAGGTTATGATAACATGGAGGATAAATGACATGTGTTGCTATGAAAATTTCAATGTGAGATTAGGTTATCAGAGAAAGAAGTTAGCAAGTCTCTTTGATGTACTGATGCACGATGGTCATAAGGCAACATTCAATAAATGGACAAGATTGACAATGCAAATAGGAAGAATTCTAATTTGATGGTGGTGATTTAAAGGTGCTAACAAGATTGATGGAAAATCACATCCTTGTTGTGAGTTGTGTGGCAATCAATAAACCCTACGTATGATGAGCAAGCAATAGATCGAAGAGAATGGTGGATATCGATGAGACTGTAATGGATGTCTCCTTGACAGTGTGATAAGTAAGTTAAGATTCATTGGCATGACATATACCTTTCGTTGGGACTTGGTTGGAAGTCTTTTCAAAATCCTGATGGTGTCTATGGTGAATAACCCTAAGATTGATGAAGTAGATTTGAATGACTACTTATCCAAAAGTTAGGATTTAAAGGCATGGTAGTGAATGAGGATCATAGGATCAAGGAACAAAAGGAGAAGATTGATGACCAAAGTTAAAATGTAGAGATTTGTAATGGCTTGAAAATGTGAAAATTGGTTTGTGACTAGTAACCAACACAAATGAAGGAATTTATTGGTCCAACGACACCTATGACTAATTGAATAAAGATTTGATCTTCAAGATGGTGACATAGATAATAGAGATGATCATGATCAAAATCAAATTGAATAAATAGAACAATGTATTAAATGCATATCAGATTCTAAGATTTGACAAAGAGATAATTTTAGAAAACTCTCTATAATCAAATTAAATGCCAAGTGGCTCAATGCAAGGTATGGCAATGTTTGGTAAATCCTATCAAGTGGTTTAATGATGAGCTGGACAGTGGTGAAGTTTTCAAGTGAAGGAAACCCTAACAGAAGATTTGAGGAGATCTAAATAGTGGTGAGAATCTTGAGGAAGATATTATGGATTGGTGGAGTTACAAAAAAAGGAAGACAATTTGAGAATTATCTAAGTTTTTGTATCTTCTGTGTGTGTGAAGTCGGCCAATGCATAGAGTGCTAAATAGATGTATGTATTGCTAAGTGTGCAATAGTGGCACAGAGAGAGTGTGTAGCATAGGAAGATACAATGGAAAATGTTCCAAGTGAAAAAGAGGAAAAGAGAGAGCAATAGAGTAGACATAGAATGCATTTTTTAAAGTTCTAGACTGTAATAAAGAAAATCCTCTAGGTGTTTGCATTCATGGTGAAGAGAGTGTGCAATGCAGCGAGATAGAAAAATGATCGCTCTATATTCAAAGAGAAGGAAAAGTAGGGGTGTGTTGTTGAGAGTGCAACTTCAATAGAAGCCTAGAGTGGGACCCATTTTCCATGGGTGGCAATGAGTCCCTCTTGGCTCCAATTTCAAAATAATTAAAATTTTCTTTTGGGTTTCTATTCAAAAATACCTTATTTCATCCTGTGATGTATTATTTGGTTATTAGGGCATAAGTGTGTATAAATAAGTGTTTTTACATCCATTTTAACCCCCATTCATCAATTTCAATAATTCACTCATTCATTCAAGCATTCAAGCATTTTACATCATTCAATCAATCAATCACTTGAGCATCATGGAGCAGCCATTGCCATATCTTTAGATTTCTTCAACAAGGTTGTGGTGAGTTTAGGACATTTTAATGTTGTTTATTCATCATTCCTTATTCATTTAAAATCATTTCTTCATTAAGGGTTTGATTACCAAAGTGGGATTTCACTAAGGAAAATCCCTATACTCTAACCCTTAACCATTTTCCCCCTTTTGCATGCGTGTTTGCAAACTTTTGCACGCAGATTTGTTAAGAAAATAGTTGTTGAAAGGTGGTCAAAAATTTAAAAAAAAAATTCAAGTCAACTAAACCCTATTTCAAGGTTGGAGACAACCTATAGCCCATTTTCTATAGATTTGACTCCGTCAACTCGACAAGAACATAAATGCAGATTTGGAGCTACATAACTGACCTTTGATTTCACATAATTTTGGAGGAGAGCCGATTCACCACTAGTTTTGAGTGAGTCCCACCTTAGGGATAAAAAGGGTGATTTTGTTAGATTCGAGTTCTCGACAGTCAAAAAGCAAATTTTAGGTGCTTTTGTCAGTAGCATGATTGATTTTCCATTAGTGGCGAATGAGTCCCACTAGTGATTTACAATGATTTTTTCCAAATTTTAGAACATTCTAGATTCATCATCTAATTCCCAAGTGCACTCTGTTTGACCTTGTTCAATTCTATTTGCATTAGTTTTCATTTCTATTTCATTTTCTGCATATTACATTGTGTTTTCAAACATTGCATATTTCATACATTTTTCATCAATAATCAATCAATTTCATTACTTAATTGCATCCAAATCATTACATTTAGTCATAGTTACATCAAACAATCATTTATTTGAGTGAACCACCACAATTTTGGTGTTTTATCTCTTCTTTTAAGTGAAAGATCCTAAGAGTGTAAGATTACATAGAACCTCAAAATTGTTGCTTCATTTTGGTGAAACTGCATATTGAACACATTATCTTTCTAATTTAAATTTCAACTTGCATCCTAGGTGTCTTTCTAATTTAAATTTCAATTTCATTTGCATCCATCAAAGGTGTCCTAATATTACATTAATAAATTTCAATCCCTAAGGTTTTCATCAAATAAATTAAATAAATATTACATTTATTTAATTCCTCACATGTCATTTTCATCTAATCCTAATCCATTTCCTAATCTCTTCATTAAGGATGTGCACATGCCTAATCCTTGATTAGGATGTGTCACATCCTCCAACTTTTGCAAGTTGGCTTTTAATCCTAATTAGCCCCTAATTATCCTCTAATTACTGATTAATTAAGCCTAATCATTCTCCAAGGAATTTTTAATTCCTTTTTATTCTTCCCTTCTTTTATATGTGAATTTTTAATTCACATTCCATCCTTCCAAGGCTTCTAGAATCTTGGACTTGTTCTATGTGAACCTTGGACTTGTCACAATCTCCACATGTGACCAAGTCCCACCTTTTTGGAGCCCACCTTTTACCCTCTAGATCATCCTATATCCCCAACCCTCCTTTCCTTTTCTCATGTAGATTTTTGAGGAATTCCAAAATTCCTCAAATGTCCCTTTCACTCCCACTTGGGGACAAGAAATCCCTTTTTGAGGAAATCTCTCTCACTCCCCCAAGGTGCATGTCCTTTCCACCTCATGTACCTTCTTGACACCTCATCTCCATCTCATATCCCTTGGCCACTTCACCCTCCACATGTCAAGATGTGAGGGCTTGTGGGTTCTCAACCCACCATAGCCCTTCATCTTGACCTTGTTGGAGAAATCTTGACCATTGAATTCTCTAGAGAATTCAAATTCTCCTATAAATACCCCCTCCTCAAGGGCATTTTTTAGAACACTTTCATTTGGAGCAACTTTATGCTGCCAATTTTCCTTTACAACACTTTTTGCATTCTCATAACTACATGCTGCCAATTTGAATCCTCAATCCTCTACCATCATCTAGCCACCTTTTTAATCATTTGCATCTCCAATCTTGCATTTTAGTCACTCAATCCATCATCTAAGGAGCACACAAATCATTCCAATCAAGGGCCAATCAAAGAGAAATCAACAGCAAGGAAGGTGAAATCGTTTGTGTCTTATTTAGTCCATTTTCCTTATTGTTTATCACTCTTTTGGCTAATCTTGAGGTGTCTTTGGTATTTTATCACTTGCATTTTAAGTTATTTTGCACATTTAGAGAGGGATAGAATATCAAGGTATACACAAATCATTAAAAGACTGAAAATATGTATTTGCATCCTCAGTTTGCATCTAAAAAGCATTAAAAAAGCTTTAAATTTTTTGAAAAACAAAAAAAACTCTCATACCTAGACTCTTTTGCCATCCTGGGAGAATCAATCCACCTGTACATTCTAAACAACATTTTTAGGCATTTTCTAAGTATTTTTTGCATTACAGTTTTCTATACTTACTTTCTATTATACTTTCCAGATTGTCTATTTTCTCTTCTTTCTTGCATCTTAGTTTATTGTCATCATGGCTTTTTCTTTTAACAATTTTTGGAATTCATTGAAATCCTTAGTAGACATGTCCAATTGTGCCTTTGGTTATTATCCTTATGACCTCGGTCTTCCTCATGCTCCTTCAACTCCAAATGAATTTCCTCCTCATGTTGTTGACATCATTGGAGAAGATGATGATAGCATGAACAAGTTCTTAAATTCATGCCTTAATAACCTTGAAGCCAATGCAACCTTTACCCATCCATGAAGTCACAAGATCTTCCTACTGTTTCACCTCCTAACATGTTTGGTTACTTACATTCCGAAATCAATGGACATAAATTCCCCTCAATAGGTGGACCTAGTTCCTCTACACAACCACATCCTCAACCATTTTATGATAACAAAGTTACAAACACACCAATCAACCTTGAAGAAACACATGGAAAATGCTTTAGTATCTTAAGCAAACAAGGGTGTAATACAACAATTGACCATGACATTCACAAAATTTTAGAACAAATACCAATAGAAGAAAACACAACAGGACTAGGATATCAAGATCCTTGTCATGCTGACAAGCCTCCTTTTGAATATTGGAGACTTCGAGATGATGGTATAGTTATCTTTGATTCCCCTCCTAACTTGAACATTCTCCTTCCCCATGAACAACAATTACCTGATTCTAACGACAAGGATGCTAGGATCCCCATGGTTCCTCTTCCTCCTTCCATTCATGAAAAAAGAGAATCTAGCAAACGAAAACAACCTTACAAATTGAAAAAACTCAAGTTTCCTATCCATCTGATGGAACTTCAAATTTTTGATCCTTATGTTCCATTCCTTCCCTGCCTTATGTCACTGGTCTTTCATGGTGCTGGAAATTTCTTAGGGTTAGGGTTTTAGCTTTTCCTACATATAAAAACCCTTGTGTTTATTTTACGCCTTGGTTGGGTTTTATTTCGCTATTACTTTTTGAGGGGTTTTACAATGACTTATGTTCTATCATTTCATATAGGCTTGGTCCCTTTGGTCTTAATTATTATCTCCTCCATGGATTTTATTTTCCTAAGTCTTGGTTGGCCCCATGTTGCATCATTTAAAAACAACTTATGTCATTGTTTACCATTGGCCTAGTGATGTTCCCTTGTTCTTTTAATAAATGTTTTATTTTGTAGAGGGATCAAATTCACGCTACCATTGATCAATTGCCTTTAGATATCAATGGTTACCTGCCATCGCGTGATCAAAAATTATAAGATCTTTCCTGATTGTGATATCATGGGTGGGCAACACATTCCCTTTCTGAAGGATGAAATTTGTGTGACCATTGATCAACTACCGCTTGATCTCAGTCATTCCCCGCTATCCCGCAATGACCCCACCACTATGCTTTGGTTGATCGTGATATCATGGGTGGGCACCACATGCCCTTTCTAAAGGATGAAATTCATGCGACCATTGATCAACTATAGTTTGATCTCAGTCGTTCCTCGCTATCCCACGATGACCCCACCACAGTGATTTGGTTGATCGTGATATCATGGGCGGGTGCCATCTGTCCTTTTTGGTGTGGCCGAAGGTGATAAGTTTGTGTGCTATTGATCAATTATTGTCAAATATCAACAGTTGCCCGCCATCGTGTGATTGAAAGTTGTGGGATCTTTATTGATTGTGATATCACAGGCAGGCACCACGTGTCTCATATTATGAGGCCGAAAGCATAAAGGAAATACTGTCCAACCTTAATACATTAAAAGGTGGATTACTAAAGTGATCTTATGATGCACATGTTTTAAATCAACCGATCTATTATAATCAAGGTGGGAAAGCTGCTTGATGGTTACTAATAAGGCTAACAACTATGTTGAAGGAATGAGATCATTGATGCTAAAGATCTATGATTTCCCGCCATTGCATGATCCAAAGTTGCAAAATCTTTACCAATCACGATATCGTGGGCAACCACCACATGCACTTCCTTGGTAGCATATGGTATAGTGAGCCCCTTATCGCCACATTAGCAATTGAGTTAGCTTGTTTTGAAGGTAGTCATTTGATGATTTGATCTAACTAAAGGATCAATGACTAAAATTTAAACCTACATCAAATATGGTTGGAGTCATTCGTGCAGCACACGAGTGAGCTTTAATGGTGGATGCGACACTTACTGGCATGATTTTATTGAAATAAAATCAATTCTCCTATTTTATTTGTATCACAAACCATCCAAGTATTTTGCGGAGAATTCTCAGAGCCGAAGGCAGAATTGCAAGTTTTTGTAGCCAGAATTTGGGATTTCTGCAAACAAAACCATGAGTTAATTTTTGTGCATCCCAATGAATTTGAGAAAATATTTGTTGTGCTTGTCATTGAACTTGTTGATAAACATTTTAGGGGTATAATTTAATTATAGTTGTGAGAAATTGCAGTATTTTGTTTTGTAATTTCCTATATTTGGTTAGTCCTAGCTATTTGAAGTATAACATTGTAAAGAGGTCCTAGTTTGTCCGAGATGGCACCACCCAAGCAACATTATGGCCAAATTGACTATTTGAAAAGAAACTTGTACGATGATTTTCTAGATCAGTTGCCCTTGTCAACGAATGATAGAAATAAGGGATTGGTTCTGATGCAAGGGAAAATCCTGGGGGAAGGGTTAGTATACAATTGTTCCAACATAGCCGATGCTAGGGTTCCTCTCACAGGCTTGGAAATGTTTATATTGTGGTATGGATAGAGGAATTTTCCTCACCCCTTTTCAAATGGCTGGATGTATGACATGGGTAAGCTGGTTGTACCAAATGTGTTCCCTGATGTACACTTGGTTAGGGAAGTGGCTACAAGATATGACCCTGTCACACAGGAAATTTAGGATAATGATGGAAGGGTTTTATTAAGCATTAATAGGGATGATATCCTACAAATTTTTCACTTGAGTGAACCGAGTGAAGACTTGGTTCCTATTAATCTTGAGGAAATGAAGCAAGAATATGAAAGTTGAAGTCTCCTTTTAGAGCTAAGTTGCTTCCACCTCATCTGGCAAGGGCATGAGGTTCAAGATTTCACCTTAGTCCCAATGAATAGGAACCTTTCAGATTAAATTGTTTTGCAAATCATTTCCTAGCCACTTTATATTCATTGTGTCATATTTTGGGTTTCAGTCCTTGTGCAGTGATGCCCATTGGATACATGTTCATGGGGGTACAAATACAACACCTTAACTTCTCTATGACATATGAATTTGCTTCTTTCTTGGCTGAGAGGATACATGAAGGGCTATCAAAGTTGTAGAAAAAATGATACATTCACTTAATTCTTTTGGTATACTATGTCGATGCATATGTTCTTGTTTAATAATGCTGATTTCTTCTCTGAAAAGATGAAATTAAGGCAATCGATTGATGGAGAAAGATTTCCAATAAAGATATGGGCTACAAATTTATCTTGTAAAAAGGAGAGCACTAGTTATGTGGAATTTGATAATTTCTTTGCTTCCAAATTGATGGCTAGATTGATGGTGAATGTACCTAGGATCCCTAAGGAATTACATGATTTCCTCCAGCCAAAGGGGAGGAAGCCAAAATTAAAGGTTTGCCATAACTGGGGTGACATTATCCCATACTCAGTCAACACTATTTTGAGGGTATATGGTTTTCAAGGAGCCCCTCATATACTTCCATACAATGTGCCACCAAGAGTGGGGTTTGCAGAAGTTATGTGGAAAATAGGTTGTATTCATGAGGAAAACCTCACTAGAAGGGGTAAGGGAACTTTTTTCCCTGCTTATATAGTGGTGTCTAATTTTTCCTTTTCAAAAGTAGGATGGGTGCATTTGGAAAAATTATTTGATGATTACCATTTGAGGTGTGGTCTAAAGTGGCAGCATGATCCTAAGGGTTTCTTTTCACTTTTCAGACAAAGAATAAAAGCTGGAAAGTTTGTGCATGAGTTCAACTTTCCTAAGGATTTAATTAGAAATGAATTTGACCTAAATAGGAAGGAGTTCAAAAAGGAGAAATGGATAACTTATGATAAGTTATTATATATTATGCAAAAATGGATCCCAAGTATGATCCATTGTTGAAGTTCATTCCCCATCATAAGATAATTGATTTTCTAACAGAGAACTCCAAAGAGATTATGGGAACCTTGAGAACCAAGAAGATAAACTTAGAAGTGAGTCTAGGTGTACAAGAACAAGGTGGTAGACCAATTGAAACAAGGCCAATGAACTAGCTTATAGAAAGGTGGCCCATTTATAGGAGGAAAAAGGATAGCAATAGTGATGAGGAAGAAGTGGACAGAAAGGGGAAGAAAATTATGAAGTTGCCTTCACAACCAGGTCCAAAATTCAAAGTGCCTGGGGCAATCAAAATCATTGATTTAGAATCATCACTAGAAGATAGTCCCCCATCATGACCATCCGAGCCAAGCCCTAAAAGACAAAGGATTGATCAACCACAGGAGGATCTGATGGATGAAATTATTGTTACTAATGGGGACATGTAGGTTGGTATGCCTTCCCCTCCCAGGCCAGCTGAATTGGTTTTATCTAATTTAGATATGAAAGGAAAAAGTGTACAAGATAAAAGAATGAAAGCATGTACGGAGTTCCTAGATGAAAATAAATTTGTAAAAACTCTTGTATTCTTGGAATTAGTATGGAGGATGAAATTTTAGGAATATCAAGATAAATGTAAGAAAAAAGGGAACTAAGACCTGACAGGTCAGACCAAGAGAATGATGAGGAGGTAAAAGTTGAATTAATGGAAGAATTTAAGAACATCACTCCTGAAGAACGAAGGAAATTGGTGAGTCAGGATGGTGTATTGATTCTTCCTGAATGGGAGATTGCAAATGTTCCAAGCATCCCTTGCAAGACTCTAAAGAAGAAGTCGAGGCAACACTTCAAGACTCTACTTTTAGTGAAGAGTATGAAACCTTGGAAATTTGGGCATTGGCCCCACAAGGGAGAAAACCAAATGTTACAGATATTAATCCAAATTTCAACGGAGGAATAATAATAAATAGAACTTTAGAGACCTCAAACACTGAGGCCACTAATTTGATTGTGAATGTAGCCAAATTGGTGCAAAAGACTGTTGAAAGGGAGGAGGTTGAAAAGAAGAGCCTAATGGAGAATTATAACCTTTTCATTGAGGAATACGACAAGATGGAATAGAAGAATTTTGAGGTGGAGACTGAGGTGAAAAGGTTTAGTTATAAAAATATTGGGGAGACATCAAGTGCTCCAGGAACTAGTACATTACCTTCCACAGTAGGGTCAGGGCCTCCTGCTTCTCCAATTGTTTCCACACCAGGGTCTTCCATTCAGAATCCTGCCCTCACCCCTTCTTAAGAACAAATTGATGAAGAAATAGAGTGCTCTACTAATCCTACAAAGAACCATTTCTTGCAAAGAATTGATGAATTACAAACATCATTAAATTTAAGTGAGGAGGGATCTCTTTTAAAAAAAAAGAGATTGTTACTATTGTTTTGAGGCATTTAAATGAAAAGGTTGATTGTAGATTACTATCTATACATTCTTTATATTCTTTTTTGTTAGATACAATAAAGAATATTGATAGGGATCAAGAGGTAGTGATACCATTGATTGAAAATTGGATCCCTAGGGCCAGTGATTTGGATGTCATGTATAAGGCATCAAGGTTTGACACAAATAATAGGCCCCAATCATTAAAGCCTACTCAAGTATTAGTTAATCCATTGCAAGGTTTTTAGACCCTACTAGATGATTTGAGTATGAAAATTAGGGAATTGGTGAAGAATTTCAATGATTGAGGTAACACATTGTTACCTGATATAATTGATGAGTAGGGGAAAATCAGGTCACTCTAGCAGTGGGAGGATCAAACAAGTGAGGTCATCAATGATCAAATTAATTTAATTTGTGATGACTCATATTATGATTTGTTGGTGAGCTGTATGGATAAAATTGTTAGTACCAGCTCATTTTTGGAATCTTTTCAAAAGGGATGCAAATTAGGTAGCAGTAAAGTACATGCCTTATAATGCCAAGGTGAATGAGGTAATTAATTTTGACTGGCTGACTGATGAAGAATACCAGAAATGGGTAACTAAATATTTTTTACTGAGGAAGAGTAAAAAGAATGGACTAATAACATGTGGTAAATAAGATGTTTAAGTTACAATGGTTTCCAGTTTTTCTTTGATGGCAATCCTGGTGTGGGTTTCTTGTGATTTTTGTTGTTGTATCAACTTTCCTTAGTTGACATGATGAATGAGAATATTCTCCAAGGTGATGGTTGTTGTAACAATTTTTGGAATATCTCAAGGTGCTCCAATTGGTTGGTGACATGTTTACTTTCTGGCCTTAAGCTTGTTTGCTCCATTTTCTATAAGAATGATTTCAAGGCCAAAAGTATGGGTTAGCAAGTTAGATAAATTTTTTTGAGTCTAGGTGAAGTTGCAAAGCAAATTGTAAAGTCTGATGGTTTTAGAGAGAAATGAAATTTAGGTTTTGAGTCATTCTATAATAGGTTTTGAGTTCATGGGGATTTAATGTTGTATAATAGTACTAGCATTTGAGTTTTAATGATAAATTCAAGCTTATGTATCTCCATTGTACATAAATATCTAAACTTTGAATAAAATAACTAAGGGTTGTTTTATCCATCTAACTATTATGGTGTGTATGATTCTATTTTAGCTTTAGTTCAAGGAATTAATTAAAATTCTTGGATGGGATTGTAGGTAGATGTGTTTTGTATAAGGATTTAATAAGTAGTATTGAGTTAGAATACATATTTATGAGATTACAATGCAATGTCATCAAGGATTTTATATGTTATGTCTTAATCTGTCATATACCTTTAGATGCTTATGAATTTGACTCTTTCAATGGATAAATGCACTGATCTAAATTGTAATTATCCGTATGACTCAATATTTGTTTTTCTTTGCCTAGAGCTTGCTACAAATTGTAAATCAATGACTATCTTATGTTCTGGATTGTTTTGTAGTTATCTCATGCTCCAGATAGTTGATATTCTCAAGGAATAGCCAATTCTATTAGATATTATCCTATCATGTTGAGCTATTAAGTGAGATTATCTGTTATTATTAATGTTGTTTATGATATTGGTGCAGAGTTTGTAAACACATTAAGGGATCACTCTCCCAGGTCTTGCAGAGCCCAAAGTGTAGGAGGCTTTTTAAAGTCCTCATCAGTTGGTCTAGGTCCTTCGAGTTTCCCTTAATTGGAATTGGAAATTCCATAGGTAGATTAGAAGACAAACCTGGTTACATTGTAAAAATGCAACCAACAAAATGGCAACTCTACTGGGGAACTAATTTTAATATTTCTTGTCAATGTTTCGGTTGTTCGTTTTGCATAGAGTTTTCATAGTATTTATGTGATTTGAAGGTTGAGCCTATAGTTTTATTTTAGGTTTGTCCGCTTCTTCTATTTTCATAAACATTAATAATTATGTTGTAAAGCACTTTTGTGTGTTGTTAGTACGAAGTTCCAAAGGTTTTTATAATCTGCCACATGCCTTTAGGTATTTGGTATTCCAAAGAAAATTGGGTGGTGACTCTAAAGTCTCTGCACTAATGTCCATTTTATTGTGTAAGGTTTATTATAAGTGAAAAAACTTGTGGACTAGTATGAAGAATGAAGAACACCAAGTCATTCATGAAGAATCATCTGGAACAGAAATTGGAAGGTGAACTTCCCAAAGTGAAGAAGGACTAGATAAATAAAAGACCAAAATCTAGTACTAGTACTCTCGCATCATAGAACCCTGTACACTAAGGTACGAGTAATATTTTACACCTTATCCCTGAGAATCTTGAAGAGGTGTCTAGACATTCTGAGTCAGACAGTGGTGGATTTTTTTATTCATTATTTAATACACTGGTTCAAGAAGATTTGACATGTCAAAATAAAGGGCTTGTTAGTGTCAAATATGCTGAAAAGAGAAGAGGAAGGAGTAGAAGTTGAAGCCATCACAAAGAATGCACCAGTGATGTGCCTCCTCCTCCTGCTGAAAATGATGTAAACCCTTTATTGTCTCAACATGTACTAGAAGGGGTCAATTTAATAGATCTAGATGATACATCAAGTTCTGATGTGACTTTTCTTGACCCTAATGATGTTTGTGGAGACATTTACTCCTTGAAGTGGGAAATCCAAGAGCAAGTTGAGCTCAGGGTGAAAAGAGAAAAAGAAAGGGGAGTAGAGTTGAGGAATATTGTGATTGAAAGGGATAGGTTGATGAGACAGTTCGAAACAATGAAGTTCCTAAACCAAGAAGAACCTAAACCAAGTGTTGAGGGTCTAGTTGTACATGAGATTGGTAATAAGGAAACATAGCATGTGTCTAAAGAAAATCTAGTAGGCCACATTGATGTCCAACCTAAACCTGCTGACCCAAAGCCCTCAAATCATGTTAAGTCTCAACTGAGTAATATAAACCTTAAGACTGCCTTGGACAAAGGAAAGAAAAAGGTTGAGGGGATTAAAATAAATGAGAAAGTGACTCCCCATTCCACTCAACAAGATCTCTATCCACATGTGTCATTTCAAATAGAAATTTCCTTAGAAAAGGCTAAAAGGGAGAGTGAAGCTCTAGTAGAAGAGTTGGAGAGAATAGAAATTGAGGCTGCGAATGTAGAAATGAAGAGGAAAATAAGTTTCCTAAAGATGTCAAATATGGATGAGGCTACACAAGCTGCAACCTCATCAAATCACCAAGATGTTTTAAAGGATGGTCCTCAAATTAGTCTAGACCCCACCATAAATAATTATGGCTTGAAGAATCATGCAACTAGGTTTGTAAATCCAAATCAGGACAATTCTAGGGTACAAGATTTAGGGTCTGGTGATGATTCTTAGAAGAATGAAGGATTCTTTCAACGACGACCTATAAAACTCGAAAGGTATAGGCCATTATTCTTTGATGGCATCCCTGGTTATCCAAATTCCATCCCTACTGACTTGAGAGAGAAGATGAGTAAGTTTTCTCGTAATAGTGTTGTGACAGTAGAGGAACACTTAAAAGCTTTCATGGATATGTTAAATGATTATGAGGTAGAACATGAAGATGTTGTAATGAAATTGTTTGTACAATCTCTAGTAGAGGATGCAAGGGATTGGTATAGAGGTCTATCTAATGCTAGTATTGGTTCATGGGATGAGTTTGAAAAGTGTTTCAAGGAGTAGCATGGTGATAAAACTAATGCAAGTTTCATGCTAAATGAGTTTAATAACATCAAGAAGTCATTGAATGAGCCTGTGACAGAGTTTAATTTAAGATTTCAAAAAGAAATGTATAAGTTATTCTAGGTTTTAAGGCTTGATGAAAATGTTTGTTTAACTACATATTTCAATGCTTTTGATGCTAAAATGGCATATCTTCTCAGAGATAAAGACCCTCAGACTATGAGGGATGCATTTAGGGTGGATATAAATATTGAATGTAATTGAAGAGCTTCTAGGAAAAATGGTAGGAGAGAAAAACCTACACTTTTAAAAAATCCTAAGAATAAGATTGAGAAGGTTCCAGCTACAAAGCCTAAAGATGATGAAAAGTGGGAAAAGGTTTACAGTACTTTGAAAGACATAAATAAAACTATTGCTAAGCAAGAGAAGGGTATAATAAATGAAAGGAAATCCTATAATAAAAATGATAGGATGCCTAGATTGCAAAATTATCCTTACAACACAAATTGGAAAGATGGAAAACCAATCTTGCCTAGGTAGAAGCTTAAAATGATCAACATACACCAAACCCCTTGCATAAACATTCAATGAATCTAGTACTTGATAGACCATGGTGTGAAGTGTGTGAACATCCACAAGATCAAAATTACTATGGTGTTGCTCAATTGCTTGTTGCTGAGGAAATAGTGGAGGATGCTCATGAGAAGACATTGAAATATGAGAAAGATGATGTAGATGTTTTAATGGATGGATCATACATTGATGAAGCAGAATATTCCTTTGATGATGAAATATAGGAAGCTGATGTGGATTATCAGAGGAAAAGAAGTGAGATGTATCATCAACAGGTCTTTTTTGATGAAGAAGGTGATTTTGATCATAATGCTTGCAATATGGAGTAGGCTAAAGATTCAATGTTCTTAAGGAGACCATCAAAAGTAGAGATTATAATATTGACTGAGGAAATGGATACTCAAATGAGAAGTTCACTTCAATTGAGAAATAGGACAGTGGGTGGTGATCGGGGTAAACTTGCTGGCTTGTTTATTAAAGAGCAAAAGGATAAAAACAAAGATGTTAAGGTTGAAAACAAAAAGGATGTTATAAAATTCAAAGAAGTTAAGAATGATAAGGTTTGGGAAAAAGTGAATGAAGCCCCAAAGCCTCAAGAAGGTGTGACTTCATCACTGGTGAAGACCAAGGTGATTACAAAGTTAGCTAAACCTACTACAGAGGATAAGAAGCAAAATAAGCTAGGAGGAAGTAATCAACCAGAGAGAAATAAAAATGATGAAGGTATGATGTCTAATTTGCCTAAATATACACCTATGGATATGTTTCATGTTCTTTCTCAGGTTAAAGTAATTGTACCTTTTCTAGAAATGATGAGAATAAATGAACACAAAGAAAAGATAATATCCTTGATCACAGATGTTGCTGGTAATAAGACTAAACAAGGAAGTGGTAAAGAAGTGAAAGTCAAAGAGAAAGACAAGGAAGTGGAGGGAATTTTGTCACAAATTCCCCCTATGTATTTGGGAAATTCTATTAACATGTGCCTTGAAAATATAACCCCTTTTTTCTTAAGTGTTGATATAAATAGGAAAACTTTAAGGAACTATATGATAGATTTAGGGGCATCAAATAATGTTATGCCAGTCAAAATAATGGAGGCAATGGGTTTGACAGTAGATACTACTCAAGGTAAATGTTATGCTATGGATTCAAGAGAAGTGCCAGTTATTGGAACTATCAGAGCATTTCCTTATAAATTGACTTAGTACCCTGAGAAGGATTTAGTCATGACCATACTAGTTGCAGACATCCCACCTCATTTTGGAATGCTCTTTTCAAGAAAATGGAGTGCATTAATGGGGGGTAAATGTTATTTGTAATTTTCTACTTTGTCCATTGATGGTAAGGATATCAAAATTGAAAGAGAATCAAAAGTACCTCATATGATTGAGCATGGCAGGATTGAGAATATGACATGTTTTATTGACAGTAGTATAGATGAATTTAGGGTTGAGGAATTCCCTAGAAATTGTGATAAGCCTAATGCATTGATTGATATAGAAATAAAACAATTTTTAGAATCTGATGACTTGTGGACTATGTATTTTGATGGTGCAAGTTCAAAAGAATGCTTTGGTGTAGGTATTTTGTTACGATCACCAAGTGGAAAGACATTCAGGTTCTCTTTCACTCTATTATTTGAATGCACAAATAATGTGGTAGAGTATGAAGCCTTGTTATTAGGATTGATATTTTCTAAAAAACATGGGATCAAGAAGCTAAGGCAATTGGGGATTCCAAGCTTGTGGTCTCCCAAGTTAGATCCAAGTTTGTATCAAAGAACAAGAGGTTCAAACAGTATATGAATGTTGTTTGGGATGAATTGGAGAGCTTTGATGCATTTGGCATAGGATGGATAGAAAGAGGTCAAAACAAAGTGGCAGACCTATTAGCCAACATTGCATTAAAACCAGATGATATGACTTATGCTAGAATTTCAAAGGTTGAGGTGCAAACCAGGCCATCTATCCCTGATAATATAAAAAAATGGTAGGTTTTTGATAATGATGATGATATATTAAGGTTTTTGAATTGTGTAGGAGAGTATGAAAATCACGAAATTGACTTTGGAGCTTTTGTTGAAAATGAGGTCATTTAGTTAAAGACAAACACAATTCCCAAGGGTCTAGTTGTATTAGAAAGAGTGTTTGATAATTAGGATAAGAGAAAGGCTAATCATACTATTTCCCAACCTAGTGACTTGGAAGAGATAAATCTTGGAACAGAAGCATCCCCAAAGGTGTATATTGGAAAGAAAATGTCACCAAAGGTGAGAATGATGCTAATTGACTTATTAAGGAAGTTTAGGCATGTGTTTGCATGGTCCTATGATGACCTTAAGGCATACAGGTAGGATCTTTTTCAACATGAGATTCCTTTGCATGATAATGCCAATCCATTTAGACAAAAGCAAAGGCCTATTAATCCCACCTTGGCCCCCAAAATGAAAGAAGAATTAATGAAACTAAAGGATGCAGGAATCATCAAGCCAATCATACATTCATCCTAGGTATCAAACTTGGTACCAGTAAGGAAGAAAAATGGAGACATCAGGTTATGTTTATATTTCAAAAATTTGAATGTGTCTTCATTAAAATAAAATTATCCATTACCCAATATGGAAGCCATGTTGCAATGAGTGATAGGTTGTGAATTAATGTCTATGATGGATGGTTTTTCTGGTTATAACTAGCTTATGGTCAAAGAATCTGAGTAGTTTATAACAGCTTTCACTACACCATGGGGAACATATGTTTATATAAGAATGCCATTTGGTCTAACAAATGCAGGGGCTACTTTTCAAAGAGCCATGGATGTGGTGTTTTTGGATTTTATTAACTTGTTTTTGGTGATCTACCAAGATGACTTGACAACATATTCTAAAAAGGAATAGGATCATTGTGAGCATCTGGAGAAGATATTCATTATAGCCTTGGAGTATGGTATTTCTTTGAATCCAAAGAAATGTGTGTTTGGAGTACTAGAAGGAAAATTATTGGGACATATAGTTTCCAAGGATGGAGTAAAAATTGATCCAGAGAGGGTAATTGCAATTGATAAAGTTCCACAACCCTGATGTGCAAAGGAATACAATATTTCTTTGGATAAATACATTTCTTAAGGAGGTTTGTGATGAATTTTGCTGAAATAGTTCACCCTATTTTCAAAATGCTCAAGAAAGGAGCCAAAGTTTAATGGGATAAGGATTTCGTCTAGTATTTCCAAGCCATTAAGCAAGCAATAAAGGAGGCCCCTATGTTAAGAACCCCTGATTTTTCCAAACCTTTAAAGATTTTCTCATTTCCTTCTTTCCACACAATTGTAGTTGTGTTGTTGCAAAAGAATGTAGAAGGTTTTAAACAACATATAGCCTTTTTCAAAAAATCTCTACAAGCTGCAGAGCTTAAGTATGATATAAATGAAAAACAAGCATATGCATTGGTAAAAGCAGTAAAAGCTTTTACGACTTATTTGATGGGAGCTACTGTAATTGCATATGTGCCTAGTGCTACTATTAAGGACATTTTCACACCACAGGAAGTGTTAGGAAGAAGGTGTAGGTGGATAAATTAGGTCCAAGAATTCAATATTGAGGTCCAGATTACCAAACTGGTGAGAGGACAAGGATTGGCCAAGCTTATGGCCCAAAGTAATGTGGAAGAAAATAAAATAAATTTGCTAAAGAGGATAATAGATCGCATATATGTGATATGGAGCATTCAGAATGGTATAGAGATGTGATATATTATTTGCAAAAAATGAAATTTCATGACAACTTGACTAAAAATGAGAAAAGAACACTGAAGTTCCATGCTATCAAATATGTTATCATAGATGGAAAGCTCTAGTGGATAAATGGAGAAGGTGTCATGCTGAAGTGTGTTGACCAACATCAAACAAAAGAACTTATGAGTGAGTTGCACGGTGGAGTTTGTGGACCACATTATATGGCTAAAATAACTACACATAAGATAATGAGGGTTGGATTTTGGTGGCCTACAGTTTTTAAGGATGCACACCAACTAGTGAAGACATCTGATGCTTGTCAACATTTCTCTGGTAAGTTGAAGTTTTCTGGTAACTTGCCTCTGAAACCAATCATAGTACAAGCTCCATTCTAGCAGTGGGGTATTGATTTTGTAGGAGAGATAGCATGTAAATCTAATGGATGCCACTCATGGATATTGGTGGCCACTAATTATTTCACTAAGTGGGTGGAAGCAATTCTAACAAAGAAAGCCACTAGTAAAGTGGTAATTAACTTCCTGATGAGCAACATATTGACTAGATTTGGATGTCTAGAAAGGATTGTGTCAAATAACACAACGTGTTTATAGATATGAGGAATACATAGAATTTTGTGAGAAGCATGGCATCCAAATTTCCTATTCATCACCATACCACCCATAGGGAAATGGACAAGCAAAATCAAGCAATAAAAGCTTGATGAAGATTATTAAAAGAATCCTAGATCATAATAAAAGGGCTTGGGATTCTAAGCTGAGATTAATAGTCTAGGCAGATAGGGTAACTGTGAAGAAGGCAATAGGTTGTGCCCCATTTGACTTGGTTTATGGGATAAATGCCAGGTTGCCCCAAAACAACTTAATGGAAATGTATAAGTTTGTCCAAATGTATGATAATGAAACTGATGATCAGATGCAATTGAGAGTGGAAGCTCTTATAGAATTAGATGAAACTAGGAGGGAAACACAAAAGAGAAATAAAAAGTTGTAGTTGCAAGTAAAGAATTTGTATGACAAGAGGGAAATTGCTAGGAGTTTCAAAGATGGAGATTTGGTTTTAATGTGGAATGCTAGACTGGAAGATAAAGGAAACATGGGAAATTTGATTCAATCTGGTTGGGTCCATTTTTGATAAATGGTAAGTGGGGTGAAGATTCGTACTTCCTCCAGGATATGACAGGGGATATTCTTGAATTTCCAGTTCATGGAAAGTTCTTGAAGTTATACTTCGCTTGAAGTATTTTTTTCCATGAACAGTAGTTTAGGGTTGTATATTTTGTATATAGTTGGGGTTGTTTTGTTCGAACAGTCCCTTTTTGGTCCTCTCTGCATCTTGGACTACTCCACTTGAGATTCTAAATTCTCACTTCATTCCAGTGGAATGAACGTCTCCAACTAGAGCCACTAATGGAACTTCAAATTTTTGCTCCTTATGTTCCATTCCTGCCCTGCCTTATGTCACTGGTCTTTCGTGGTGTTGGAAATTTCTTACAGTTGGGGTTTTAGCTTTGCCTACATGAAAAACCCTTGTGTTTATTTTATGCCTTGGTTGGGTTCTATTTCGCCGTTACTTTTTGAGGGGTTTAAAATGACTTATGTTTTATCATTTCATCTAGGCTTGGTCCCTTTGGTCTTAATTTTTATCTCCTTTGCAGGTTTTATTTTCGTAAGTCATGGTTGGCCCCGTGTTGCATCATTTAAAAACAACTTATGTCATTATTTACCATTGGCCTAGTGATGTCCCCTTGTCCTTTTAATAAGTTTTTTATTTTATATAGGGATCAAACTTGTGCTACTATTGATCAATTGCTTTCAAATATCAACAGTTTCCTGCCATTGCATGATCCAAAATTGCAGGATCTTTACTAATCACAATATCATGGGTGGACACCATGTTTCCTTTCTAAAGGATGAAATTCATGTGACCATTGATCAACTACAGTTTGATCTTAGTCATTCCCTGCTATACCGCGATGACCCCACCACAATGCTTTGGTTGATCGTGATATCATAGGTGGGCACCATGTACCCTTTCTGAAGGATGAAATTCGTGTGGCTATTGATTAACTACCATTTTATCTCAGTCGTTCCCCGCTATTCCATGATGACCCCACCATAGTGGTTTGGTTGATCGCGATATCACGGGCGGGCACAATTTATACTTTTTTGGCATGGCCGAAGGTGATAGTTTGTGTCATCTATCAATTATTGTCAGATATCAATGGTTGCCCGCCATTGCGTGATTAAAAGTTGCAAGATCTTTACTGATTGCGATATCATGGGTAGGTGCCACATGTCTCATTTGATGAGGCTGAAAGCATAAAGGAAATACTGTTCAACCTTAATACACTAAAAAGCAGATTACTAAAGTGTTCTTATAACACACATGTCTTAAATCAACAAATCTGTTATAATTGAGGTGGGAAAGCTACTAGACAGTTACTGATAAGGCTGGCGACTATGTTGAAGGAACAAGATCATTGATGCTCAAGATCTACAGTTGTCTACCATTGCGTGATCCAAAGTTGCAGGATCTTTACTAATCAAGATATCATGAGAAACCACCACATGGACTTCCTTGGTAGTGTAAGGTATGGTGGGCCCCTTATTGCCATGTTGGAAATTGAGTCAGCTTATTTTGAAGGTGGTCGTTCGATGATTTGATCTAAGTAGAGGATCGATGACTAAAATTTAAACCTACATCAAATATGGTTGGAGTCGTTTGTGCAATGCGCGCGTGAACTTTAATGGTGGATGAGATAGTTAATAGTGTGATTTGATCGAAATAAAATCATTTCTCCTATTTTATTTGTATCACAAATCATCAAAGTATTTTGCATAGTAGTCTCAGAGCCGAAGGTAGAATTGCTAGTTTTTGTAGCCAGAATTTAAGATTTCTGCAATTAAAGCTGTGAGTTAATTTTTGTGCCTCCCGGTCATTCTGCACTTGAATTTGAGAAAATATTTGTTGTGCTTGTCATTGAACTTGTTGATAAATGTGTTAGGGCTATAGTTTAATTATAGTTGTGAGAAATTTTAGTATTTTATTCTATAATTTCCTATCTTTGGTTAGTCCTATCTATTTGAAGTGTAACATTGTAAAGAGGCCCTAGTTTGTCTGAGATGGCACAACCCAAGCAACATTCTAGTCAAATTGACTATTTGAAAAGAAACTTGTATGATGATTTCCTAGATCATTTGCCCTTGTCAACAAATGATAGAAAGAAGGGATTGGTTCTGATGCAAGGGAAAATCCTGGGGGAAGGGTTAGTATACAATTGCTCCAACATAGCCGATGCTAGGGTTCCTCTCATAGGCTTGAAAATGTTCAAATTGTGGTATGGATAGAGGAATTTTCCTCACCCCTTTTCAAATGGCTAGATGTATGACATGGGGAAGCTAGTTGTACCAAATGTGTTCCATGATGTAGACCTACTTAGGGCAGTGGCTACAAGATATGACCCTATCACATGGGTAAATAGGGATAATGATGGAAGGGTTTTATTAAGCATTAATATGGATTATATCCAACAAAATTTTCAATTGAGTGAACCAAGTGAAGACTTGTTTCCTATCAATCTTGAGGAAATGAAGTAGGAATATGCAAAGTTGAAGTCTCGTTTTAGAGCTAAGTTGCTTCCACCTCATTTGGCTAGGGCAGGAGGTTCAAGATTTCATCTCAGCCCCAGTGACTAGGAACTTTTCAAATTAAATTGTTTTTAAAATCATTTTCTGGCCACTTTCTATTCATTGTGTCAGATTTTGGGTTTCAGTCCTGGTGCAATCATTCCCATTGCATACATATTCATGGGGGTGCAAATACAACACCCTAACTTGTTTGTGACATGTGAATTTTCTTCTTTCTTGGCTGAGAGGATACATGAAGGGTTGTCAAAGTTGTAGAAAAATGATACCGTCACTCAATTATTTTGGTATTCTATGTTGATGCATATGTTCTTGTTCAATAATGTTGATTTCTTCTCTGAAATGATGAAATTAAGGCAATTACTTGATGGAGAAAGATTTCTAGTACAGATATGGGCTGCAAATTTATCTTGCAATAAGGAAAGCACTAGTTATGTGCAATTTTATAATTGCTTTCCTTCTAGATTGAGGTCTAGATTGATGGTGAATGTACCTGGGATTCCTAAGGAATTACATGGTTTCCTCGGGCCAAAGGGGAGGGAGCCAAAATTAAAGGTCTACCATAACTGGGGTGACATTATCCCATACCTAGTCAACACTGTTTTGAGGGTATATGGTTTTTAGGGAGCCCCTCATAATCTTCCATAAAATGTGCCACCAAGAATGGGGTTTGCAAAAGTTATGTGGAAAATAGGTTGTATTCATGAGGACAACCTCACTAGAAGGGGTAAGGGAACTTTTTTCTCTTATTATACAGTGGTGTCTAATTTTTCCTTTTCAAAAATGAGGATGGGTGCATTTTGAGAAATTCTTTCATGATTACCATTTGAGGTGTGGTCCAAAGTAGCAGCATGATCCTGAGGGTTTCTTTTCACTTTTTAGACAAAGAATAAAAGCTGGCAAGTTTGTGCATGAGTTCCACTTTTCTGAGGATTTAATTAGAAATGAATTTGACCTAAATAGGAAGGAGTTGAACAAGGAGAAATGGATAGCTTATGATAAGCTATTATATATTGTGCACAAAATGGATCCCAAGAATGATCCATCATTGGAGTTTAGTCCCCACCATAAGAAAATTGAATTTTCTGTTAGAGAACTTCAAAGAGATTATGAGAACCTTGAGAACCAAGAAGATAAACTTAGAAGTGAGTTTGGGTTTACAAGAACAAGGTTCGAGACCAATTGAAACAAAGCCAACATGCCAGCCTAAAGAAAGGTGGCCAATTTATAGGAGGAAAAAGGATAGCAGTAGTGATGAGGAAGAAGTCGACAAAAAGGGGAGGAAAATTATGAAGTTTCCATCACAACCAGGTCCAAAATTTAAAGTGCCTGGGGCAATCAAAATCATTGATTTAGAATCATCACCAAAAGATAGTCCCCCATCACCACCATCTGATCCAGACCCTAAAAGACAAAGGATTGATCAACCACAGGAGGATCTGATGGATGAAATTATTGTTACTTATCACAACATACAAGTTGGTATGCCTTCCCCTCCTTGGCCAGTTGAATTGGTTTTATCTAATTTAGATATGAAATGAAAAAGTGTACAAGATGCAAGAATGGAAGCATGTAAGGAGTTTCTAGATGACAATACATTTGTAAAAACTCCTATATTCTTGCAATTAGTATGGAGGATGAAATTTGAATAATATCAAGATAAATGTAAGAAGAGAAGGGAACTAAGACCTGACAGGTTAGACTAGGAGAATGATTAGGAGGTAAAAGCTTAATTAATTGAAGAATTTAAGAACATCACTCCTAAAGAAGGAGGGAAATTGGTGAGTCAGGGTAGTGTATTGATTCTGCTTAAATGGGACATTGTAGATGTTGTAGCATTAAATGCTATTTTGAAGTCCAAGCATTGCTTGCAAGACTCGGAAGAATAAGTCAAGGCAACACTTCAAGACTCTGCTTTTAGTGAAGAGTATGAAACCTTGGAAATTTGGGCATTGGCCCCATAAGGGAGAAAACCAAATTATATAGATATTAATCCAAAATTTAGAGGAGGTTAATAATAAAGGGAGCTTCAAAGATCTCAACCATTGAGGCCACTAATTTGACTGTGAATGTAGCCAAATTGGCCCAAAAGATTACTGAAAGGGAGGAGGCTGAAAAGAAGAGCCTAATAGAAAAGTATAACCTTTTGATTGAGGAATACAACAAAATGCAGTAGAAGAATGTTGAGTTACAAACTAAGGTGGGAAGGTTTAGGTATAAACAGATTGGGGAGACATCAAGTGCTCCAGGAACTAGCACATTACCTTCCACAGCAGGGTCAGTGCCTCCTGCTTCTCCAATTGTTTCCACACTAGGGTCTTCTAGTCAGAATCTTGCCCTCACCCCTCCTTTAGAAAAAATTGATGAAGAAACAAAGTGCTCTATTGATCCTACAAAGAAGCAGCTCTTCCAAAGAATTGATGAATTATAGACATCATTAAAGGTAAGTGAGGAGGGATCTCTTTTAAAGCAAAAGGAGATTCTTACTACTATCTTGATGCATTTAAATGAAAAGGTTGATAGTAGATTACTATCTATACATTCTTTATATTCATTGCTATTAGATGCAATAAAGAATATTGATAGGGATCAGGAGGTAGTGATACCATTGATTGAAAATTGGATCCCTAGGGGCAATGATTTTGATGATATGTATAAGGCCTCAATGTTTGACACAAATAATAGGCCCCAATCATTAAATCCTACTCAATTATTAGTTAAGTCATTGCAAGGTTTTCAAGCCCTACCGGATGATTTGAGTAGGAACATTAGGGAATTGGTGAAGAATTTCAATGATTGGGGTAACACATTATTACTTGATATAATTGATGAGTAGGGGAAAATCAAGTCACTCTAGCAATGGTAGGATCAAGCAAGTGAGGTCATCAATGATCAAATTAATTTAATTTGTTATGACTCAGATTATGATTTGTTGGTGAGTTGTGTGGATAAAATCATTAGTACCAGCTCATTTTTGGAATCTTTTGAAAGGAATGCCAATCAGGTAGTGGTAAAATAAATGCCTTACAATGCCAAGGTGAATGAGGTAATTAATTTTGAATGGCTGACTGATGAAGAATACCAAAATTTGACTAAGGAAGAGTAAAAAGAATGGACTACTAATAGGTGGTAAATTAGATGTTGTGGTTACAATGGTTTCCAGTTTTTCTTTGATGGCAGTCATGGCGTAGATTTCTTGTGGTTTTTTTTGTTGAATCAACTTTCCTCAGCTGACATAATGAACAAGAATATTCTCCAAGGTGATGGCTATTGTTACAATTTTTAGAATATCACCAAGTGCTACAATAGGCTGGTGACTTGTGTACTTTATGGCCCGATGCTTGTTTACTCCTCCATTTTCTATAAGAAGGATTTCAAGGCCAGAAGTACAGGTTAGCAAGTTAGATAATTTTTGTCGAGTCTAGGTGAAGTTGTAGAGCAAATTGTAAAGTCTGATGGTTTTAGAGAGAAATGCAATTTATGTTTTGATTCATTTTGTAATAGGTTTTGAGTTTGTTGGGATTTAATGTTGTATAATAGTTCTAGAATTTGAGTTGAAATGATAAATTCAAGCTCATGTCTCTCTATTGTACATGCATATCTGAACTTTGAATAAAATAACTAAGGGTTGTTTTATCCATCTCACTATTGTGGTGTGTATAATTCTATTTTAGCTTTAAATAAAGGAATTAATTAAAATGCTTGAATGGGATTGTAGGAAGATGTGTTATGTATAAGGATTTGATAAGTAGTATTGAGTTAGAATACATATTGATGAGATTACAATGCAATGTCATCAAGGATTTCATATGTTATGTGTTAAATTTTTCATATACCTCTAGATGCTTATGAATTTGACTCCTTCAATGGATAAATGGCACTGATCTCAGTTGTAATTGTCTGTATGACTCAGTATTTATTTGTATTTTCCTAGAGCTTGCTACATATTGCAAATCAATGACTATCTTATGTTGTGGATTGTGTTGTAGTTATCTCATGCTCCAGATAGTTGATATTGTCAAGGAATAGCCAATTCTATTCGATATTATCCTATCATGTTGAGACATTAAGTGAGATTACTTGTTATTTTTAATGTTGTTTATGATATTGGTGTAGAGGTTGTAAGCACATTAAGGGATCACCCCCCTGGGTCTTGCAAAGCCCAAAGTGTAGGAGGATTTTTAAAGTCCTCGTTAGTTGGTCTAGGTCCTTTAAGCTACCCTTAATTGGAATTGGCAATTCCATAGGTAGATTAGAAGACAAACCTAGTTACATTGTAAAAATGCAACCAACACCATCCACCACCTAAATGTGAAAGGAGACTTCAACTTCTTTTATAAAAAGGAATTATACTCTTACCACCTTCCAATTGGTTGTTCATCTGTCCTAAAGAGTCTAACATACCATATTGCAAATATCATCATGTTTTTCGACACTGAACTGATGAATGTTGGACATTGAAGGACATACTGAACAAGTATCACTTCATTGATATTAGCTGCTTTCCTATCATCCCTTAAAAAAAATCTCGTTTTTGTCCCATAGTTGTAGAGTTTTCCATTCTCACTATTGCATGACCCTTCCCATCACCTACCTTGGCTTTTTCTTTTCCTTCACTCTATTGAGGCAAGAATTTTTTAGCCTTGTCCTCATAATGCATTTATCCATTGTCTCTTAACTATGTTATTCACCTTCCACTTATACTACTTGAGATTGAGAAGCCAATAACTCAGTTAATGGTTGACTTACATTTGCATTAGTAGCCCCTTTTGTATTTTCCTTTTGGTGTGATTTTATGTGCGTATTATGTTCCCTCATAATGTGTGTTTGATGTTCTCTCTCTCTTTGTGCACTTATGTGTTTGGTGTGTTCCTTTCTAGGGGGAAACTCCCTTCCTTTTGTTTTCTCTTTTGTTTACATGAAGCAGCCTTACTTGGAAAGACAAATCCCTTATGTGTTTGGTGTGTTCCTTTCTGGGGGGCAACTCCCTTCCTTTTGTTTCTCTTTCATTTACTTTAAGCAACCTTACTTGGAAACATATGACTTGGCATAGGGCTTTCTGAGTTAGCTTTCATGTATTGTTTTCTTTTTGTATTTTTCCCTTTCCTACTTTAAAGCAATTTCTCATAGAACGATGTGTAACAATTCCTTTAAAGTGGGGGCCATATATTTTCATTATTCATTTGCATTCTTAGTTCTTAGTGTAGCCTTGTCCCTTCATACAATGCATTTGTCACTTTGTGGATGACATTGGGTGTGATGCCTTTCATAAGTGTGATCTATCTTAGCATATTACATTCCTCTTAGTGGCTTGATGTGACCCACTATATCCCCTAAGTTGTGAATATTATATTTTTTTATTGGTCCTCTCTTGGAGACATTAGACACAATGTTCCCTAAGTTATAGACATTGTAGGAACTTAACAAGACTCATTTGAACATCTTTTACATTTTACATTTTATGTCTTTGCCACCTTGCATAATGCAACTTGCATTCCTATGGTACCATCCTACTTGTTCATGAGTTATGAGCATATGAAGCTTTGCTTGTCTCATGAAACACAAACCAACATTCTCCTTTGTGGTTCCTTGTTAAAGTTATCAAGAAGTATAACTTTGATATGGTTGAGAAGGAAACCAATTTTGTGGCATGACTTTCCCCATAGACACCTATGTGTTTGTGAGTGCATATCAACTAGTGTCTGTTGCTCAACTTTTGGGCCTTCTCACCCGATGGACTGCCAAGAGTTTTGTTTCCCTAGAGTGAGTATTCATTTTCTTTTTCAAAAAAACAACCTAGATCTGATTCACAACAAGTTGAACAAACAATCGAAGCTTGATCTAGCTTTTCCTTTTTCTCTTCCTTCTTTCATTCTCTTTCACACATGTGTTCCTTTGTTCTTATGTTTAGTTTTCCATGGGATCTTAATCCTTGAGGCTTGATTATCCCTCTTGATCATTGTTATTCCATCTTGCTAGCATAAGTGCATTTGGAATCTTCTCAATATGCATGGCTACTTTAGTGTGTGTTTAAAGAAAGTTCATCCTCTCACTAAAGTGGGGGATAAATGTACCATAGAAAAATGGATCATTGAAATTTTCATGATCTTTTAGATCTTTCTCTCATGATGCTTGTGATCTTTTAGTCTCCATTTTAAACCCTTGTCCCCATGAATGAGTAGGGTTTTATTCAAAAAGGTATGCAAATGTTATAATCGCAAGTTGACCTACTCTGTCGGTCACCAATTTCTTAAGTCACCTTTTAGTCCATATTTGCACATTGATTTACTAGCCCCTCTAGCTCGAAGCACCGATCATCAATTATTTCGTCGACTTTAGCCTTTTCCTTAAGTTGGATCTTAAATTATCATAGTGACTTAAACTTAAGCCATTCACCCACAAAGGTCATGTCATCGTAGGCTTAACCGAGTCCTTTCTACTAAATTCTAACATCGTGTGGAGTCTAGGTTTTGAGATTCGAAGATCTAAGATGAAATCTTGGTCGTACCCTACCATATCGCGAATGTTGAGTGTTGGTAGGTTAAAAGTAGTAAGGCTAGCGAAATAAAGACATGTGTCCTTGTATGATCATTGGACTCAATCCCCACTACCATGCCCATTTTCTGATGTGTCTTACAGATGGTTGGGATCAACTCTCAGGAACAATCTACAGTGTTCCCTGTTGGTTTGCTAGAAAAAAAATGAACACCATTTAAGATCAGTGAGATCAACAAGATCTCGACATGTGGCCTAATTGCCTCAGTCTATGAGATGGGTGGATCCTACTAACATAGGATCCTCCATCAAAGATGGATTAAAGCCATTGGATGAGGACACATCAGTCAAGCACCGTTGCAATTCAAATATGGTAAAGCTAAGGCCAACCACTTGATTCACCATCTAGGTAGAAGATCAATGGGCTATATTCAAAGCTGATAAATGGCATGTGATATCCATTTTACTCTATAACCAGTGCACATTAATGGTCAAATTTCTATAGGTGTGATCAAATTGATCTTCGTGCATGTAAGGATTTAATTGCAGGAAAACATGAAGTGTAATCTCCAGATTTTCATGCACTTGCAAAAAGAATAATGATAATACGTATGTGAGCGAATTACCCACTTCACAATTGTGCTTTTTCTCATTCAATATCAGCAATCGATGGCATCATCTCACTCAATAAATAGAACTAAATGAGTTTTTATTCTTGTCATAGCAACTAATTAGCTAAGTCCTCAGACTATTGCAGAGAGAGATGATCAAGAGTGTGCTTGTGATTGCAAAATGAGCGGGTTTGGCTCTGCATCGATTCTAGTATGAAGGTCTTCTAGGATTTAGTCTTAGAAGCCTCATAGTGAAGATCTTAGGCATGAACCGAGCATTCATGAGGATACCAAGGAGAGATAACCTTCACCAGTGATGGTTAGATGCAGCCACAAACTACGGAACTAGGCTAGGAGCTCAAAGGAGACAAAGATAAAAAGGGACAAAGTTGTCGGGCCTTCCAGTAGAATTGGGTGAAAGCTACAATATAGCTATGGTTCATTCAGTTGAAAAAATTATCCTATTGCCCTTACCGACAGCCCATTAGAAACTAAGATAGAGACTAACTCCAACTACTGCTAGCATCTAGCGACTATGGGCTAAGCCATATAATCTGAGATGGGAGTGTTGTCTATCCCTCCTCTGGAGATTCAAACTCTGAGTGGAAGAGATGTTGTGGTGGACAAGGACAAGGTCAAGGAAGGTGTTGAAGTCTCTTCCTTGAAACTTGCTATTACTTAGAGTGGTTGTGTATACCAACATATCACATTTCCATTGACATTGAGAGCAATTTGGGATACTCAATAATGAGAGGACCTATGGCTGCTAGTAGTAGTTCTAGCACTATCCAAAATATTGAATCAAGTATATTAGAGCGTAAAAGGGTTTTTCCAGGAGGGGATCTCATAGATGTCATATCCACTTTACTCCCAAGAAATGCAAAATGCGAGCAAGCATCAACTTCACATAAACCAAGGATAAGAAGGTCTGATATAAATTTTTCTATCAGGAAGCTACATGAAATAAAGAGACATGCAAATGAGTCACCATATGACTTATTCTTGAGATTTTTTGATGACCTAATGGAAATACCCAAGAGTTCCAAACCTAGTGACCTAATTTTCATTAATTTGTTTTGTGAAGCATACATTTCAGGATCAAGCCAATGGTCTGAGGATCTAAAGCCTTGTAGCCTTGATCAAATAGTAGATTGGATAAATGTTGTCAAAAACATTGAGCATGGTCGTATGCCCCTATATGCTTTTCAAGATGTGAAAAATAGTCTCCATGTTGAAGAAGATCAAAGGCTAAGATTATCAAGTCAAAGAGAAGCATTATAATCAAAACAATTGACTATTGAATGTTGTCATTTCAAAAATAACCTAGAGGTGGGAGCAAGTAGTAGTAAAGATGATGAAGAGACTGAACATGAAACTAAGGAGGTGGTACCTAATTACCTTCCTTGGGATGCCATAAGCTATGAGAAAACACAAGAAATGTAAGGTGAAGTTTCACAAATTGATTCAGATAGCAGCCATCATGTACCAGTCAATGAAGGGAATACACTTGGTCTCAATGATATTGTACACATGAGGAATCAAAGTGAGGAGATTGAATTTGGGCAATCTACCATTGAATATGATTCTTCATATGAAGTGGAGGTGGGATCCCTTGCTTCTAGTAGGGGGTATGTTAATAGCCTTGAAGGTGTATGTTTCCTAGGGAGTGAGCAATTCTCCTCACGTGAAGAGTTCTCTGAATATGGGTCAATTGTTGCAAACACAAATAATGAGGAGGATGTTGAGATTATCTCTCTTTGTTCCTTAAGTGACTGCACTGATTTTGAGTACACTGATAATATGATTTTTTGGCCTCATGACTTTAAATATGATGAGATACATCCAATTGATTTATGGCAAAAAAAATTATTTGTTGTAGATGCCTTGGATAGTGAGGTTACAAATCATAATCCCCATTGGTGTAGGAGAAATCCACTTTTTGAAGATACCTCTAATGAGTATCTAACAAGTACTACCAATGGATGTGTTGTGGATGGTCTATATACAGATCAAAGTAATGTTGATGTAGGTAATTTTTTCAATGAAGATTTTACTTTTGACTTGCTGAGTTCCCAACTACATGGAGGGTATGGGGATGTAGACATCAATAAAGATATCTATCAGTATGTGACTAAACAAATGTTACTTGAAAAGTGTGCTTCATATTCCCTAGAACCTAAGTGTGACAATAGCTTGTATGGTACAAAAGCCATAAATATGATGTCAGCTCTTGATACAATGTGGATATCCAAGAGGATGTACATGGTTGCATTGACTCTCCTATGGTGAAAGTTTGTGCACTTGAAAAGACAACTAAAATGTTAGTTACTCATGTTCCATAGGATGATTGCATGGATATTCCAACAACATTGTCTTCTGTTGAGAAGAAGGAATTACTTGATGATTCTAATGAGTATGAAAATATTACCGCATTTTTTCACCCATGTGAAGGGAAATCCAAGGACATAGGTAACCATGAAAGTAATAAAGGGTAGTATGAAGTTGCAATGGAGTTATTTGTGGAAACTCCTTATCTGATTGATTTGATTGTGGAACTTCTCTCACCTCATGAGGTTAACACTTGTGATAAGCATGCTAACAATAGACCTGGTCATGCTTTCTTTCTTGAATTCACTAAGGACTAGTCCAGTTTGAGCCATAATGTCTATGATATTTTTAAGCTTGATGGGAAAGTGGAATATGATAGTAAACTTCGTGATAGTGTCAAATATAAGGGATTCACTTTTCCTATTCAATTTGATGAGCTTGTAATGGAGAGGGATAATTCTGGCAATATTACTCCAATTATCATAGGTAATATTGATCAAGATGATGTTGATAATCTAGAACTACACAATGCTAATGTAAAATTATTGCAAGTAAAACAAGCCAACATCTTTGATAGAGGAAAGAATTGTCCATGAATTTTGGGGATCTGGGGCCTCCACCTTGTGGAAATAATTCATAATGTATATTTTGTAAGTAATGTAGATATGTTGGTCTAGTTTGTTTGCTTCCTCTTGGGTCTTTTTGCCTTGTCCAAGTGAGTTCATTAGTTTTGGTATTCTACCCTAGTCTACTTCAACCGAAGATTTTTTCCTTGCCATACCCACCATGGGTACGTATTCCCGAGCATGAGCCACTGATGGAGCTTCTAAAATTTTATAGAATTTTCTCATTCCCCCATGGGTTTAGTCCCCATTTTAAACCCTTGCCCCCGTGAATGAGTAGGGTTTTATTCTAAAAGGTATGAAAATGTTATAATTGCAAGTTGACCTACTCCATTGGTCACCAATTTATTAAGTCACCTTTTAATCCATATTTTCATGCTGGTTTACCAGAACCTCTGGCTTGAAGCACCAGTCATAAATTATTCCATTGACTTTAGCCTTTTCCCTAAGTCGGATCTTAAATTATTCCAATGAATTAAACTTAAGTCATTCACCCTCAAAGTTCATGTCATTGTTGGCTCAACCGAGTCCTTTCTACTAAATTACAACATTGTGTAGAGTGTAGGTTTTGAGATTTGAGGATCTGAGATGAAATCTTGGTCGTACCTCACCATATCGCGAATGCTAAGTGATGACAGGTTAAAAGAAGCGAGACTGGTGAAATGAGGACATGTGTCCTTCTATGATAGTGGGACCCAGTCCCCACTACCATGCCCATTGTTTGATGTGTCCAACAAATGGTTGGGATAAACTCTTAGGAAAAATCTCCACCATTCGCTACTGGTTCGCTGGAAAAAAAATGAATGCCCATTAAGAGTAGTGAGATCAATGAGATCTCAACACATGGCCTGATCACCTCATTCTATGAGATTGGTGGAGCTTGTTGACAAAGGATCCTCCATCCAAGATGGATTAAACCCATTGGATGAGGACACATTAGCAAAGCACCACTGGAATTCAAAGATAGTCAAGCTAAGGCCAGCCACTTGATTCACCATCCAGGGAGATGATCACTAGCCTATATTCAAAGCTAATAAATGGCACATGATAGTCATTTTATTCTACAACCGACACACATTAATGGCTAGATTTCTATAGGGGTGATCAAACTGATCTTTGTGTGTTTGAAGATTTAATTGTAGGCAATCATGAAGCGAAATATGCAAACTTTCATGCACTTGCAAATGAAATAGTGATAATATGCATGCCAATGAATTTCCCACTTCATGTGTGTGCTTTTTCTCATTCAGTATCAGTAATCGATGGCATCATCTCGCTCAATAAATAGATGTGAATGAGTTGCTATTCTTGTCATAGCAACTAAGTAGCTAATTCCTTAGAATATTGCAGAGAACAAAGATCAAGAGTGTGCTTGTGATTGAAAAATGAGTAGGCTTGGTTCCACATCAACTCTAGTACAAAGGTCTTCTAGGCTTCAGTCTTAGAAGCCCTGCAGTGAAGATCCTGGACATGAACAAAGCATTCATGAGGATACCAAGGAGAGAGAACCTTCACCAGTTATGGTTAGATGTGGCCACAAACTACAGAACCAAGCTGGGAGCTCAAAGGAGACAAAGATAAAAAGAGATGAAGTTGTCAAGCCTTCAACCAGAATTGAGTGAAAACTCTAATATGGTCATGGTTCATTCGGTCAACAAAATTCTCCTATCAACCTTACTGACATCCCATCAGAAACCAAGATGGAGATTGACTCCAACTACCACCCGTATCTGGTGACAATTGGCCAAGCTATATCATCTAAGATGGGATTTTTTTCTCTCTCCTCTAGCAGTTCAAACTATGAGTGGAAGAGACATTGCTATGGTAGACAAGGACAAGGTCAAGGAAGGTTTTGAAGTCTCTTCCTTGACCCTTTCAATTAATTGAAGCATCCATGTGTACTAGGGTGTGTGTCTTGTTCGAAAAAGGTTTGCTATTGTGCGAAATAAAGGTGGTGGTAAATAAATTTTTGTGTTAACTAATTTCTGGGTTGTCATTTTCTCATCTTGTGTGTATGGCATAATTTTGAGGTGTTGGAAGGTGATGATGTGCCCTCGTGGCGTTGTGGGTTTGGGTTCTTTTGCTCACTTGGTGATGGAGAAATATTTTGGTGGTACTTTTCTTCTTCCCCCTGACAATTGTGATGATTTTGTCTTTTCTTCGTGCCTAACAAAATTGTCATGTGGGTATTTTGTAAAATTCAGTCAAAATGAGGAATGAAATGAAAATTTTGTATCTAAATTACATTTGAGTTGATGACTTGTTCTACTCCCTTATCTTATAAAAGGGAATTCAAAGCTCATTTGCAGGGGATAAAAATTCTAGTTAGGGTTTTGAGTCGGATGCATATGGGTAAAACACTAGGAATAGAAAAAAAGGAATATAATATATAGCTTTTTTAAGCTCTTGGAAGAACATGTGCAATTTTCTTAAATTGTTCTACAGATATGACTGATAAATATGAGTACACATATAATTCTTATATATTTTCTCTCCTTATGTGAATTTGTGTGAATTTTGAATGAAATTTTAATGATATTTTCATTCTTCTTTGAACATTTGTTTGAATGTATGTCTCTATTTCTACTTTCATTCAAAAAATCAATTAAAATGCTTAAATGAGGTCTTAAATCTACAATAATTTTTCATGGTATTTGATAAGCAGTTATGTATCAGAAAGAGTGAGCTCCATGATGCAAAGTTATTATGAGAGTAGCCCATTCCATCAAATTTTAAAGTCATTTATGTGTTATTGGTTTTTGTGTATGTGACTCGAATACCCAATGTAACAAGGCACTAGTCTATTCCTTAACGATTCACCTAAAGGGTTAATCCAATAGTTTTCTAATGACTGACCCAAAGTCAAGATTCAAATTCACTTTAAAATTCATTAATCCTAATTCATGTATGTGGAAATTATCATGAGAAATTTCATTGTGATGAATGGGTAGCAAGTTACTTAGAAACAAGCCAATTTCATAGTAATTATTGTACAATTATCCTTCATTCAAATTGATCTATGAAAATGATGTGTTCTATAAAGTATATTCCCAAATAAACACAATAGGAATAACCTCCTTGGCCCAACAAAGCCTAAAGTGTAGAAGATCACAGTCTTTGACTAAATCCTTTTAGTTGTCCAGTCATTTTAGGGATTTTGAACATAGGAATTATCTATCCCTTAGATATTCCTTAGTTGCATTGGAAAAAACCAACAACTTGAACTATTTTCCTTTTATTTAATGTTGCAATATAACTTATGCATTCACATTAGGTCTTGAATACTCAAATTATGATGTCTTGTGAAGGTTTTTTGGAGTGTTGTAACACATTTCTACAATTTTCTAGACTCTTCTCATTACGATTCACCTAAAAATCAGCTTTTCATCACTTATCAAGTCATATTCTAAAGTGTTGTAAATTCTTGTAACAAGATTTCACCCTTATCTAGGATTTTTATCACTATTTACACTTTTCTTATGCTTTATTTGACCCATTTATGCACCCATAAGACTTAATTAAGTATATTTTTGAATGTAAACCTGACAAAAAACATTAAATGTGACTTAATTCTTGACACCCACTTATAAGCCTAGAGTGGGAACCATTCGCCATGGGTGGTGAATGAGTTCCTCTTGGCTTTCCAAATAATTCAAATTTTCTTTCAATTTTTTATTCAAAGCACCTTATGTTGGCCCGTGATGTTGCATTATTGGGTTATTAGGGCATAAGTGTGTATAAATAAGTGTTTTTACATCCATTTTAACCCCCATTCATCAAGATCACTAATTCACCCATTCATTCAACCATTCAAGCATTTTGCATCATTCAATCAAGCAATCATTCAAGCATCTTGGAGCAACCATTGACATATCTTTAGATTTCTTCAACAAGGTTGTGATGAATTTAGGACATTTGCATGTTGTTTATTCATCATTCCTTATTCATTTCATTTCATTTCTTCATTAAGGGTTTGATTAACAAAGTGGGATTTGACCAAGGAAAATCCCTATACTCTAACCCTTAACCATTTTTCTCATTTTGCATGTGTGTTTGTAGACTTTTGCATGCATATTTGTCAAGAAAATAGGTTTTGAAAGGTGTTCAACAAGTCAACAAAGTGTTTCAAGTCAACTAAACCCTATTTCAAGCTGGGAGACAACCTATAGTCCATTTTCTATAGAGTTGACTCTGTCAACCTAATAAGAAGATAAATGCAGATCTGGAGCTATAGAATTGACCTTTGATTTCATTGAATTTTGGAGGAGGACTATTTCTCCATCAGTAGCGAATGAGTTCCACCTTAGGGTTGGAAAAGGTGATTTTGTTAGATTCTAGTTCACGATAGTAAGAAAGCAATTTTTAGGTGTTTTTGTCAGTAGTAGTACTGATTCGCCATCAGTGGTGAATGAGTCCTACTGGTGATTTACAATGATTTCTTCCATATTTTAGAACATTCTCGATTCATCATCCAATTCCTAGGTGCACTCTATTTGACCTTGTTCAATTCTATTTGCATTAATTTTCATTTCTATTTCCATTTCTACATATTACATTGTGATTTCAAACATTGCATATTTCATAGGTTTTGCATCAATAATCAGTCAATTTCATAACTTAATTGCATCCACGTCATTGTATTTAGTCATAATTACATCATACAATCCTTTATTTGAGTGAACCACCACAATTTCAGTGCTCTATCTCTCTCCTTTTAGGTGAAAGATCCTAAGAGTGTAAGAGAAGTACATAGAACCACAAAATTGTTGGTTCAACTCCTAAGTGTGTTGTTGCATCCTTGAAGTGGTTTCTTTTAAATTAGGTAGTTGATGCTTCCTTGGGTTGTAGCCCTAAAACATTGTGACATAGATTTGGATTGTGACACTATATTTGAGTAGAAGAATCAACTAGCCTTAGTCACCATGGTTTTTCCCATATTGGGTTTTCCACATATATCTAGTGTTATGTGATTTTTTTTGTGCATGCATATTTATGTATCACATGATTAATATATGCACATTAAGGAATAAAGAAATTAGTCAGCACAAAAGGTTTTAAGAACTAAATTTTTAATATCTACTGATTCACCCCCCTCTTAGTAGATCATTGTGTTCCAACACACAAGTGAGTGAAACCCCGAAGAGGAGGTCCTTCTCAACTAATTTATTGACTAACCCATTCGAGAACTTCCATTCTACTAAATTAGGCACTTATGTGATCTTCAACGATGACTAAGTCTTCCAAAAATTATTAAAATAATAGGAAGAGACTAGTAGTCTAGATGACAATAGTCTATGGATGTTATATTTTGATGGTGCCAAATGCAAGTTTAGTTTTGGAGTAGGTTTTTGACTAATATCTCAAATCAAATCAAAGAACCTCAAAGCTTTCTATTACTAATTCCCATGCTCAAATAATGATGTCGAGTATGAGGCCCTGGTCCATGGTTTTTTTCTCACAGAACAAATGGGTGTGAGAAGAGTACAAGAATTCAAAGATTCAGAGTTGGTTGCAAGCTAAGTACGTGGGAAGGAAACTTCCAAAAATGTAAGAATGAAGTCATGATATAGACATAGAGTATGGGATCTGATTGAGAGCTTCAAAGCTTTTAACATACAAGTTCTCCCACAATCCCAAAATAATATTATGGATCAGATGGCTTCGATTGGTTCACAATTTGAACCAATTTATGACTTAGCGATGAAGTAGAATACAATGCAAGTCATCCTTCGACCGTCATTTCTTGACAATGATTAGAATTGGTAGGTTTTTGAGGAAAATAGTCAAATTACTACCATTTTACAGAAATCAGGAAAAGCATTTGACTATTCACAGTTTAGAGCAAGAGAAGCTAGGGAAGGGCAAGTGTTCCCATTGAAACGTAATAAACACCCTTGAGGTTTGATTTCTCTTGATAATATTTTTGTTGTGAAGACATGAAAAATAGGAAACAAAGATTCACTACTCATGAGAAAAACTATGAAGATCTCAATGTTAGAAATGGTAGAAAGTTAAAAGTCGAAATAGATGTTCCACAAAAGATAAAGAGAGACTAAAAGGGATATGTTCTTGTGTGGTAGAAAAAAAGCACCCTTTGCTTGACATGGGATTAATTCATGATAAAATTAACTTAATGAGGCCTTAACCTAGGTGTCATGAGGAATTTTAGGCATCCACACTAGGTCTTGGACCCTTGAAAACTAAATAAAATTCTTTTAATGATGTCTTGTGAAGGTGTTGTGAAGTGTTGTAAAACATTTATACACTTTTCTAGACTCTATTCAGTACAATTCACCTAAAAAATCACCTTTTCTTCACTTATCGAGTCCTATTTTGAAGTGTTGTAAAGTCTTGTGCCAATCTTTCACGCTTCTCTATGCATACTTTTACTATTTACATATTTTGTATGCTTTATTCGACCCCTTTATGCCCTTACATGATTAATTAAATGTATTTTTGAATGTAAACCCAACAAACAACATTAAATTTGACTTAATTCTTGACACCCATTTTTAGGTCCAAGCTGGGACCCATTCACCATTGTTGGTGAATAAGTCCCCCTTGGCTCCATATTCAAAATCACTTGATGTCAGCCTATGATGAGGTATCCATGGGTTACTAAGGCACAAGTGTGTATAAATAAGTGTTTTTCTCCTCATTTTACATCTCTTAATCTCATAACTCATTCACATCATTCATTTATCATCTATCTTCTCTATCAAGTCAAGCAAGCTAGGGCTTTCATATTGCAAGTCATCAATTTAGCTTCATAAGAAATTCAAAGGTAGATTCTTCATGTTTTGCTGTAGAAATTCAAGATTAATCATCATGAAAAAGAAATCAACTCTATTATTGCATGTTTTATTACTTTATTTCATCATTTTGGTTTAATTACCTAAAAGGGGTTTGACCAAGGCAAACTCCCATGCCCTAACATTCAACATTTCTCCTTCTTGCTTTGTGTGTTTACAGATTTAGGTCTCTTGGAAGCTTGGAAATCATTAAAGATCAAGTTGAATAGTTGCTAAAGTCCTCTCTTCATTCAACAAGTCAAAATATCAACAACAACTCATTTTCAAACCCATAAATTAGAGTTTTAGAAGTCGATACCTATAAGAATTCAAATTGTAGATCAGAAGCATTAGATTCCACTTTTGAAAATTCAAAAATTCAAAAGTGGAATCATTTGCCATGGGTGGCGAATGAGTCTTGTTGGAACTATCAAAATCTGATTATTTTTTGCATATTTTTGTGCCCCCCTAGGTCTCCATATGAGTCTTTTCTTATGCATATTCCTTGCATTTCATTATTATTTGCTCACATTTTGGCTCATGTTTGTCCCCTCGATCATATATCTATGCATTTTCTTCCTTTTGGTCTCTTTCGGCATAGGTCTCCAGTTGTCTCCCTGAACCACTATGTTTTTCTGCTAATACCTTCTATTTCAGGTGTGTCGGTGTGACAGGTTTGGGTCTCTCTAATCCATTTTTCTGCTAGAAAATGTCTATTTCCTATTGGCAAGATGTTTCTCTTGTTTTGACAATTGGAGTTTTCCTCTACTGGTAGTTATCGACATATTGATCATCTTGTGTTGGTGACAATAGGCATCTATCAGCATATGTTATGGCTATCAGGATAGGGTCTCACCAAATTCAACGTGTCTCCCTGACGTGTGCTTGGAACAGTTTATCAGCATGAGTCAGGTGTTCGGTCTAACGTCTTGCCAAAGTTATGATGTCTCAGTGACAGATGCACTTTGGGTTTCCTTCAAATGGTTTTTGGTGGGAGATAAAACTTTCAACATGTGGTCTCCCCGATATCTGTGATCCATAGCGAAGTAGATAGAATGAAATGTGATGTTTGGTGGGATATTTCTTATGTTCTGGTGACTTAGATATAATGGGTACCTTTCGACCTGACATATTGATCTCGGTATGTAGTCTCCCTGATTCCACAATGTTACAAGGAAGGAACATGGGTGGCCTCTGCGACTTCGGTATAGTGTGCAGGATGTCTCGGTGAAACTTAAAATAGCCGGTGTGGGGTCTCCATGGTACTCGAGTGTTATTGCGAAGCACAAATGAATGAAAGACTACTATGTGGCTTCGATATAACTAGCAGGTTGTTACAATGACATATTGGAAGTAAGGTGCATTTTGGAAAAACATAATCAAATCTATGTAACATCTCATTGATGGCCTTGGGCTACATCGAAACAAAGGCGATACTTCTTGACTTCAATGTAACAAATGGGTGGTCACGGAAAATGCGAATTATAGGACACGGGGATGGAGCATTTGAATTTCCTTTGGCAGGATGATATGTTGTGTCTAGTCGACTGTTTTATTGGTAAAAATAGAATTTCAAAATCTTATGGCCGACATGTTGAATGCTTGGAGACTGTTGCTGGCTGACTTGAATTGAGCCCGAATCTTGTGGAGGGTCGACTTATTATTTTATTTTTTGATTTTTTTTTCTCATGCTAGTGTATAAATAAGCATGTTGTAATTGTTAATTAGGAGCAGACATTAGATTTCCAATACACTTCAAGTAGATACAGTAGAATAAAATTATCAAACCAGAGGCTATTATTGCATAATTTTCACAATGGAGGTATTTATGAGATTCAGTTGATGTTTTATTTCTTTGGTGTCACTTATCTGTTGAATTGAATGAAAAATGCTGCTAAGTTGTCTACATAATTGATTTTTTTGGTTGTTGAAATTGACATAACAAGTTTATGTTTGATTTATCGATACACATTTGTAGTATTTGTGTGATTAATCAACTGGTTCTTTCAAGCAAAAATTAAATCCTTTTATTGATCACAGTAATCAGAGAAATTTATTTTGGATTATTGAAGTAGAACTTAGTAGTCATAGTCTTGCATGTTCATACAAGTTGTAAACAAAATGTATGCCAGATAATTTGTGTCTCATCCAAAGAATGTTGCTCATCTTGATCTCATTTGACTCCACTTACCCAACAAGGCACTAGTCTTTGCACTTCATCATTATAAATTCATTCAGTTTCTTGTAATTGAGTATTTAGGATTTAGATCAGTACATTGTTATTGTTTTCAAGTGGATTTCATCTGTTCACTCCCATCTGCCATTGTGAACAAGTTGTTCTAAGAAGATAATTCCAAGTCAAGTCTATATCATTCAAAGAGGTATACCCACCTAGGTCTCCAACACCTAAAGAGTAGAAGGTTGAGCTCACTTGACCTTGTCTATTACCCTAAAGCATATCAAGATATTGGTAGCCTCTTGAGACATTCCACCTGCATGAGAGCTAACAAATTGGCAACTCTACTAGGGAATAATCAGAATCAAGGCCTTAATCATAGAGTTAGAAATCTAGCATAGACTCCGTTGGGAATAAGAAAGTATCAAACCTTTTCTCATTTTTGATAAAAGTGAGTGGCAACTCTGATAGAAATTTTTGCAGTTATTCATCATGAATGGAATAAGGTCTCAGTACAGGGGAGGTCATAATGGAGCCCTTGCTGACAGGAGTAAGTGGACACATAAAGATGAGAGAGCTGATAAGGGAAAAGGAATAAATGAGGACATGTGTCTAACAGATAAAGATAAGACATCAAGAGCACATAATTTTTTTGATACATGGAGAGATGATTCAAGTACAAAAATTTATACCCCTGAAGATTGAAGAAATCCCTTCCCTTCTACTAATCCTCAAAAACAGGCTGAGCTTGAAGCTAGGAAACAGGCTGAGTTTGAGGCCAGACTTGAGCTTGAACAACTCAGAATTCAGCATGAATATTATCAAAGGATGCAGGGTAATCACAAAATTCCTTAGGGGAACCATGAGCTCTCAATTTCTGATGAAGTAAAAGCACAGTTGGAACTACAAGAGAAAAAGATAAAGGAGCTAGAAGCTAAATCACAGAAAGCTCAAATTGCTGATCAGATGGCTAGTGGCCCAAAGTATGTTCCACCTCACAAGCAAGGTGGCCATGGTGTAGGGCCCTCCAATCAACAAAATGCTCCTCACAATCAGATAAGGAACCACCATAAGCACTCAAATCATCCACATCACATTCCTGCACAGCATACAGGTATGTATCCACCTCTTAGCCAGCATTATATCCCACCTCATAATGCACAGTATAATAATCACATGCCTTAGTATCAGCATCCGCCTATGCCTCCCCCTCACTAGCATGCAACCATGATCAAACAGTTTGATTTAGCTAGTTTTCAGTTGTATCCTTACCCTATGGATGGCAGTTGGAGGAATATGGTGCCCAAATTTACAGGGAGTAATGAAATCACAGCTGAAGAGCATTTAAGAAGTTTTAATGTTTTCATCTAGGACATAGATATGCCTTATGAGGATTTACACGTGAAGTTGTTCATGATGTCACTTCTTGAAAATGTCAGGGATTGGTTCAACAGCCTGCCAACGTTTTCAATTAATTCTCTTCAAGCATTTCAAGACAAACTCTTAGAACAATATGGGAATCAAAATGCTCCAGATGCAGCTCTTCATGAATTAATGAGAATTCAGAAAAATCATAATAGTTCAATTTATGATTTCAACAGAAAATTTAACAAGTTGCATACTAAAGTACCTCCTGGATCAAGGTTGCCAGACTTTGTTGCATTGAGTATCTATTTAAATGCATTTGATCCTAAGATAGGGTATGAACTACGATGTAGATCCTCGAGAGATCTAGCTGAAGCACAGAAGATTGCTTTGACAATTGAAAACAACAGGAAGGCTGTAGGTATAACTAATAAGAGAGACAACCCAAGGCCTCCTCAACAAAACAATAATTATAAGTACAGACAAGAGAATACATATAGAAATAAAAATAGAAATGAAAGGCCAAGGCTGCATGATATGCATTACAATATAGACTGGAAAGATGGGAAGCTTGTATCAGCTAGGCCCAAAAATAAAGAGACTCTTGATCTATTGAGCAAGAAGGGAACTTACATGGTGAGTAATAATTATTTTTGTGAAGTTTGTAATCAGCCACATTCTCTAGAATATTGTGTTTTTGCTCGAAGGATGCAAGAAGAAGGGATGCTGATGGAAAACAATGGAGAGGATCACATGGTGTATTTGACTTCAAATGTTTTTTACCATGCTGAGGAAAGAAACTCATCTTCAAAGGATGAGGGATATGAATATGATGTCTCCAATCAAAAGTATAATGTCCATATGGCTGAACAATAGATTTTTATGATTTTGATGAAGATTATATAGAGCCACATCTTGTTGTAGTGCCTACTCAATGCAATATGAGGAGACTTACTGAGAATTAAATAGAAAGGATCACTATTGCTATAGTTGAGAAAGCCAAAAGTCAATACTGGTTGAGAAACATAAAAGTAAATGAGCAAGATGGGGTTCCTTGGGGAATGTTTATAAAAGATCAAAAAGTAACACAGGAAAATGTAAAGAAGCCAGAAAACAAGCAACATGATAAAATTGAACAGAAACTAGGCTAAAAGGAGGAAGTAAAGGAATTAAATAAAGAAATACAGATGCCTGACTAGTCCAATAAAAAAGAAAAAGAAGAAAACAAAAGAGAAGTGCCAGAATTAAAGAAGGCTGTCAAGGTGGAGAGCTCATCTTTTGATTTCACTCAGGCATTGTCCCAGGTAAAAATATCAGTTCCACTACTTGAGATGATGAAAATTATAGAATATAGGGATATTTTTGTTCAATTGATAATGAATGGAGAACATGTGAATGCTGAAAATAAAATAACTGTTAAAGCAGTCAATAGGCAGGAGAAGATAAATAATTTTGAAGTCTGCTTGAGTGATATATTATCAACTCCTTAAGTTGATCCCTTTTTTACTACATTGCTTGTTAATAACAAATTGTTAAGGAACTGCATGATAGATTTTGGTGCTGCTATAAACATCATACCAATTGGAGTCATGAAACAACTTGGTATGTGGGTTGATACCACTGGAGGCAAGTGTTATGCAATGGATAACAGACCAATTCATGTGGTTGGTATTATGAAAGATGTTGAAGTCAAATTGGCTACTTATCCACAAGTGGCTTATAATATAGATATAATGGTTATTGATACTCCTCAATTTGGGATTCTTTTGTCAAGGTAGTGGATTGTAGCTGTAGGTGGAAATGTTCAATTTGATTTATCTTATGCTAAGATACCAGTGAATGGCCAGGAAGTCAAATTGTATAGGGAGCCAAGAAGGAGCCAGCTTGTTAAATGTGTACCATAGGATTAGATTAATTGTTTTTGTGATGTTGATCTTGGGAGTTTTAAGATTGAACCAACCCAGCCAGAATTAACAAATAGTGATCCAATTGAAAAACATGCTGCATAGAATTGTAATGGCATATGGAAGATGTACTTTGATGGAGCCTACAGTCAAGAAGGTAATGGCATTGGGATTGTTTTTGTTTCCCCTGAAGGTACTACTTTTAAATATTCATTCTTATTGGCATTTGAATGTACAAACAATGTGGCAGAGTATGAAGTTTTATTGATAGGCTTAAACATAGCTGTGAAACACAAGATTAAGTTGTTGGCTATTTTGGGCAATTCTGAGTTGGTTGTTTTATAGATTAAATCAAAATATGTATCAAAGCACAAAAGATTAAAAAAATACAAGAGTGTTGTATGGGATACCATTGAACTATTTGATGCCTTCTCAATTGAGTGGATTGACAGGTCGAAGAATATAATGGCTAATTTTTTAGCAAATGTGGCACTGAAAAGAGATGATATCACATTCGCTGGGGTGTCACAGATTGAGTTCAAGATGAGGCCTACTGTTCCTAATAACGTTTATAGCTGGAAATTTTTTGATGATGATACAAATCTTTTGAAATTCCTCAATTGTATAGATCAGTATGAGGCCTAGGAAATTGACTTCAATGCTTTTGTTGAAGAAGTGGATGAGAAGCAAACTATGTTTGGCAAGGAAATATTACAGCTCAAAACAAATAAATTACCCAAGGGTCTGGTGGCATTGGAGAGGTTGTATGATGGAAATGATAGATCTTTTATGAAACAGATCTCAGTCAAAAGAGAAGATGTTGAAGAAATTAACTTGGGGACTGAAATAGCACCAAGAAAGGTATACATTGGGAAGAAAATAAGCCCAACAATTAGAAGAATGTTGATTGAGCTGCTAAGAAAGTACAAGCATGTGTTTTCCTGGTCATATGAAGATCTGAAAGAATACAGGGAGGATTTATTTCAGCATGAAATACCACTAAAGCCAGACGCCAAGCCTTTTAGACAAAAGAAAAGGCCTATAAACCCAACGTTGGAGCCAAAGATGTAGGAGGAATTAACAAAGCTCGGGGATGGAGGAATCATTAAACCAATCAGACATTCAACTTGGGTTTCAAATCTGGTTCCTATGAGAAAAAAGAATGGTGACATTAGATTGTGTGTTGACTTCAAGAATTTAAATATGGCATCTCTTAAGGATAATTATCCTCTACCAAATATGGAAGCTATACTGCATAAGGTGACAGGTTGCGAGTTATTGTCCATGATAGATGGGTTTTTTGGATACAACCAGGTTAAAGTCAAGGAATCTAAGCAATACAAAACAACATTCACTACTCCTTGGGGAACATATGTATACATAAGAATTCCATTTGGTCTCACCAATTCTGGAGCAACTTTCTAAAGAACCATGGATGTTGCATTTGCTGATTTGATTAATATTATCATGGTGGTGTATCAAGATGACTTGACTACTTACTTGAAGAAGGCTGAAGATCATGTGCAACATCTTGAAAAGGTATTTATTAAAGATCTTGAATATGGTATTAGTTTAAATCCAAAAAAGTGTCATTTTGCAGTCATAGAAGGTAAGCTCTTGGGTCATATTGTTTCAAAAGAAGGAATTAAAATAGATCCTGAGAGAGTTGAAGCTATTGATAAAATTCCTATTCCTAAAATGGTCAAGGCAATAAAATCATTCTTTGGACAAATCAATTTTGTTAGAAGATTTGTTTCTAGTTTTGTTGAGATCATTAAGCCCATATCTAAAATGCTGAAGAAAGGAAAAAAAATGGATTGGAATTCTGAAGCTTTGGATGCTTTTATGTCTATCAAAAGGGCTATCAAGGAGGCTCCCATTCTAATGTCTCTAGATTTTACAAAGCCTTTTCAGATTTTTTCATTTGCCTCAATGCATACTATTGTTGTTGTTATGTTAAAAAAGAATAATGATGGTTATGGACAGCTTGTATCTCTCTTTAGTAAATCATTACAGGGGTCTGAATTGAAGTATGACATGATGGAGAAACAAGCTTTTGCACTTGTAAAGGCCACAAAAGCATTCAGACCGTATCTTGTTGGGGAAAAAGTGGTTTCTTATGTCCCTCATGTAGTTGTCAAAGACATTTTAACACCATCTGAAGTTACAAGGAAAAGATGTAGATGGATCAACAAGATTCAAGAGTTTGACATGGAGATATGGATCACTAAGCTAGTAAGGGGCCAAGGCTTGGCTAGACTGATGACAGAAACCAATATTGAGGCAAATCAGATTTGCAATGTTGAGGAAGAGGCTGCAATTGCAAGCATTGAACACACTCCTTGGTATACTGATGTTATGCATTATCTTAAATAGATGAAGTGTCCAGATGGATTGAGTGATATCCAAAGGAGAACTTTGAAGTTGCAGGAATCCAAATATGTTTTTATGGATGGCAATTTGTTTTGGAAAAATAGGGATGGCATATTGTTGTTATGTTTCAATGAGTCACAAGCTAGGCATGTTTTGAAGGAAATGCATGAAGGAGTTTGTGGAGGTCATTATTCAGCAAAGACAACTACACACAAAATTCTCAGGGCTGGGTATTTTTGGCCAATGGTTTTTAAGGATTCTTTTACATATGTGAGAAGATGTGAGGCTTGCAAGGCCCCACCTTGCATGTGATTAGTAAAGACCTAATATGTTTTATGTGATCCTAAATAGATGGTAAGATGTATTATGGATGACAAATAGTGTGATTATTTGATAATATTCTTGCTTATGCTACCGTGAATGTAAGACCTCGTTTCGTATCCCCCATTTTATTTCAATCAAACAATTAGTTAGATAATGATTATGATGAAATGAATGATGAAACTCTTTTTAGGATTCATGGGCATTAACCTTGATTTAATTATGATAGAAGCACATATGAATTGTTGGATATAACTTGAAAGAGATGGGTTATTTGGCATATTAAATTTTGGTAAATGGTTCATCATTAATGTTATAGGAGTTTAAAATGAATTACTAAGGTGGTAAACAAAATGATGGAGTGACTATATTCTTGTATGGGAGTAAGTGTGTATTTCCTTGGATTATAATGAAAATTGAATCTAGGTTCATTTGATGTATTAATGAGTAAATAGTTCATGAGTGAAAATTATGTGAATTGGATTAGCTAATAATATGAAGAGATATATATGATCTAATCATGCTGACCTTGGTAATGTGCAGGAATCAAATAGGCAAATAGGAGGATGGATAAATATTGGAATCAAATCAGATACCTCTTTGGGAAGTTCTAAGTGTAGCCCTATTGGACTTAGAAGGGTTTGAGGTTATATTTTTGTTTGGGTGATAATGTTTGAGTAGAATCCAATTGTAGGACATGTGATGTGAGTTTGGTTGGGGTTGGAATCCTTGGTCATGATCAAAATTCGTATGGATTCTTTTGTGGGTTTTAAAAAGGGATTATTGAGTCAATTTCCTTAGTTTTTGAACAAGAATAGACCCCTAGGACCTATACCTATGGGTTTGGAACCTTTTTGACATGTGAACTTGTCCTTGGAGTGTGAAAAGACCCCTCAAAAATCCACATTCATGAATGTGACGAATTCAAAAAGTGTTGGGGCTTGGGAAGAATGACTTGTCACTCTCAACCTTCTACTCCCCAAAAGTTCTTGGAATTGGCACAAGACTCACACATGTGTGAGCACTTGTGGGAAAGAGTGTAGGCTTTGAGGATCCCTATATATCTCAAGAAGATGGAAGATTTGGGCATTGCCCACTTCTCCTCTTGGAGAACTCTAATGGAGATAGTAGAGAATGATCAAGATGGCTTGGCAGAGGAAAGAAGGTTCAAGGAGTTAGCCTCCTCATATAAAGAGATAAGTATTCTCTCCTACTACTATTTCCCTTTGTTATTGGTGGTAAGGATGTGAAATATGGAATGAATCATGGTGGAGAATGGAAGGTAGAGAACTTAGATACATTAAGTTTGTGCTATGTTAGTTTTATTTCTTTGTAAAAATGAGAAAAGACTCCATTTATCATCATGGAGCTAAAATAAATCCTTGCTCGGGGGTATGGCTAGAGCCCACGAGGCTCCATGACGCCATTATGGAAGGGTGGAGAGCAAGACCTTGTGCAACATTTGGTTTTCAATTATTTCATTTCTATGTAATGTTGTAAAGATGAAAACTTCAATAAATAAATGACATTTTGATGTAAGTTCTATTACTTGGGATGTAGAAATATGTTTATGTAAAAGAAAAAAAACAAAAGAGAAAGATGGGTTTCATATTATTATTATTTTTATGAAGAAATGAAAAGAAACAATACATGTGTGTACTTTGCACTATCTGATAGTAAACTTAGTGATGATAAAAGTTATTACTTGTAGATCAAAATACCTAGTTGTGGTTTTAAGTGAGTATCTATTTTACCTTGAGAAAAGAAGATGCACTTTATTGTGAATATGCTTTAAAGAGAAAGTAACAATGTGTGTAAACCTTTATTAAACAAAAAAAAAACTAAACTTTAATATGTAAGGAAATACAATCTGAAGTTTATTAGACTATATGCATTCTGTTTTATGATTTCCAAAAGTATTTTGTTTCCAAGGATTTGGGTTGTTCAAGGAATATAGATATATCATTTTTCTTTTATCCTTCGTGAGCAATTATATGAAGATGTCCATATGAGCTTCTGCTTATCTGAAAGTAGATTATTATTTGTAAAGTATATATATATATACATGTGTATTCTAATTGATAATAAATGCAGTAGCTAAGTCTATCAAAATGCAGTGAAACATCAAGTTTTAAACAGTTAAAATTGAATATTCAAGGAATAATAGTCATGGAATTTATGTTACAGAATAAGAAATGCATCTTAGATGAAAGGAAAATAGAATATCTATTTTTTAAGGATAGATATAATATTTATGTTGTCTACATAAGTATCGTAGATGAATATATATGTCACACTGTAGGGTATTGAATTCATCAACTAAAATCCCTCAATATCTATATTTCTTAAAATGCTGGGATAAAATGAAGAAGAGTCAGTTTAGTATAACAGCGCACCTGGTGCAGGAAGTATTACAAAATCTACTACATCTATAGGATCAGAATAGAGTGCATAGTAATAAAAAGAAATAAATAAATTACCCATATGATGGTATATATTCTTCCATGCATTTATAACTTGCTCTGTTAATGTTGTAACTGGTAGTCATTATATCAAAAAAGAAGAAGAGGAGTTTATTTTTAGCTAAAGTTTAACTAAGGAGGGTATCAAAAGAAATGAAACAAGCATAGGCTAGCTAAGAAAAAAAGAGAGGAAACAGAAAAAAAATAAAAAATATATATATATAAGTTATAGAAAAAAAGAAGATATTATTCCTTTGTGTGAGATACCATCTTCCTGCAGAGACTCCATAGCCACGTTTGTTGTCGCCTCCTCACCTGCCTCCCAAATCTTTGCATGAACACCATAAGGTTCGACACACTATGTATGGCTTTCTGCTGCATAATATCTAAGCCCAGCTCCCCACTTTATGCACTAAAAAGTCAGATAAGTGGAAAGAAATTGTAGGAAAATAAAACTAGGTAAAGCATATTTATGCAATAGCATATTTGATTCTTTATAAGAAAATCGTGGCTGAAAGCTTTTACCTAATCTCTGTCATTTCCTATGGCCCTCGCTGCAGTAATATTTTCTCCTGGTCTAGCACAGCCCCTTGTTATGCATTAGCCATTTAGTCCCTGGGAACTTAAAATATATAAAATATAGTAAAATATAATATCTTACCAAACTGCGAACTGGAATGTGGGACACAATGCGCTAAACTGAAATTGAAATATGGTTTTGGGCGGCAACTCTGGAGAACAACAGTTCATGTTCAGTCAACGAGAATAAATCAATGAGGCTCTGTTAACAAAAAGGACATCATGCAGACCAACGTAAAGTGCAAAGAGCTATCATGAAATAGATGAATAAAAGAAAGGACATCATGTGGTCCAATGGAGGAAATCAACGTCTTTTCTGGTAGTCATCGTTGTACTCTCTGATTAGTTAACCAACCAATTCTTTTGGCTCCTATTGACTGTTAGCCTAGCACACAAAATTCATCCTTTTCGCTCACCTCTGCACCGTTCAAAATAGGCTCAAAGGTAAACTCTCGGTTCCAGCGTGGATAAGAGAATGCAACCATTTCTCTTCTTTGGGATTGGCAGTCTCGTGGGAGTCTTGGGGCTTCTGACATATGCTGTTTTCCTCAGAGATTATATTTAAGGTAATTTCCAGACAAAAGAAAAAAAAGTTGCAATAACTCTTCCTGACATTGAGTAAGTCAAAAATTTTTTCCATCTCATCCAATGACCGTCTCTTAGTTGTGTCAGGATAACTACTTCAGAAGCAAGCAATTTTAAATGAAGATTTGTAGTTTTTTTTATGTTTTATCTTCCGTTTAACCGTGAAGTCCATGTGAAGAGGCACTTGCTAAGATGACTGTGAATATTAACCTCCAGTCTACGTCTTGTTCTAAACATTACAAATCACATATATCTCACTGTTGTTTATCTCAAAATAAAAAAAAAATTAACCAATTTTGGTCAACTGAACGTTAATGAAAAGAGAGGAAAAAGTTCGAGCGTGAGCTTATAGCTACTTCATGTTTATATTCACGTTTCAATAAATCTCGAAATAAAATGCAGTTATGTTTTATAATGCAGTTATGTTTTATCAATAATAAGAGAAATAAAGATTAGCATTTTGCGGATTTAAGACTATGACGAAACAAATAAAGAAGTAAGAGGATAAATGAAACAGCAAAAAAAAACATAACAAAAAAATAAATAAATAAAATAATAGTCGTGGTAGTGTGGGCCTAGGTTACGTGCTTGTCATTGGAAACATTACCATCTAATGCTTCATGTTCTCCACCACGGGAAAAGACACTATAGTATTTAAAAGATAACTTACTAAATTCAGTGAATATAATACTCAAACAAAAAGAGAAGGGAAAATATTCCCTTACTCCTAGGAAGAAGATTCAACTCATCTAAAAAAAATATATGTAAGGAAAAAAAGTCCCACGTAATACTAGGAATTATTTAAAAAAAAGGATAGTTTCTCCTTATTTTTGTTTTCCTCTTCATTTTCTTAAAAGAAAACTAGTAAAATATAAATATAAAGGATGTAATTTATATTGAATTGTATGTAATCTTATAAATTTAAAATAAAATGAAATATGGTGATAAGTAAATAGTTAAATTAGTGATAATTCAAAATAAATAAGTAAATAAGAAAGTTAATAGTAAATTATATTATCGATATCTTTCTCATTCTCATAATCATTTTTCAAGGCAGAATGTTTAATGTAGACTCCTTCGATATTGTGAAGGTGATTGGAAAGGGTAGGGTTTAATAGAAAATCAAATTTGATTATACTTATATGTTTTTCCCTCATGAGAACCCTTACCAGGGGGTCTAATAAGGACACTAACTTTCATGTGAAAGTGATCATCGACTCTTGATTTGGTAGTTAAGGGTCTAGTAAACCCTATGTTTTGGAGTCAACCCAAATTCATTTATGTTCCCTTACCCCACTCTGGTCTACATGGCGATGATTATGTTGCACGAGCTACGTCACCTAAGATGCATTGTATGTATCATGTATGTATGTATGGATGTTAACTATTAATGTTTTGTAATTTTGGCAAAAAAAAAATTGTTAGTTGTGTTTTTGCCCTAGTGTAAATTTTGGGCATTACACTTGCCAAAAGTTTTGAAGTTGAAGTACCGGGTGCTCTGCCACTTTGACCATTGTCACGGATGCCTTTCCATCAATGGGGAATTGATTTCATTGAAGAGATACAAGAGAGGTCAAGTGGGTGGACATAGATGGATACTAGTCGCCCTGATTATTTTACAAAATGGGTGGAGGCAATCCCAACCAAACAGGCTACAAGTAAAGTTGTAACAAATTTCTTGATGGACAACATTATCACCAGATTTGGTACACCATTGAGGATAATCGCTAATAATGGGATGTGCTTCAGGTCAGATGAATTCAAAAGCTTTTGTGATAAGTATATGGAGCACAGGCTAGGATGCCTTTGCAGAATTTGTTACCAGTTTACAAGTTTGTCTTATAGGAAGATTTGGAAGTTCTTGAACCCATGGAAGATAGGATGGAGCAACTTGCTGAGCTAGATGAAGTAAGGAGGGAGGCCCAAAGTCAAAACATGAAGTTACAGGCACAGATGAAGTATCTATTTGATAAGAAGGCAAGGGATAGAAAGTTTTAAGAAAATGACTTAGTGTTGATGTGGAATGCAAGGTGTCAGGAGAAGGGCAAGCATGGTAAATTTGAAGCTTTGTAGCTGGGACCTTTTGTTGTTGTTGGAAAAAGGGGTGAAGACTCATATTCTCTACAAAAAATGGCTAGTAAAGATCAAGAATTGCCTATTCATGGGCAATTCTTGAAGCTTTTCTTGTCTTGAATAACATAGAGGATTAAGGGTTGCCAGTGCATGGACAACTCTTTTGTATCCTCTTAAAAATTATTTTTCATGCATAGTAGTTTTAGGTTTTCATCCACCTCCATTCCACTCTCATTTTCCATTCACCTCCATCTTGCATTCAATTTGCATTCACTCCCACTTTGCATTCGTTTCCATTTCCTTTCATTCCATTGCTTCTCACTGGTTCATCATTTTGTGTCTGGTCTGCTCCCACAAGATTTTGGATCCTTGCAATGATCTTACAATTATTCATCCCGAGATGGAGCCACTATTGGAACTATTAAAATTTGATTGTTTTTTGCATATTTTCATGCCCCCTAGGTCTCCATATGAGTCTTTCCTTATGCATATTCCCTACATTTCATTATTATTTGCTCACATTTTGGCTCATGTTTTTCCCCTCAGTCATCTATCTATGCATTTTATGCCTTTTGGTCTCTTTCGGCATAGGTCTCCAGTTGTCTCCCCGACCCACTGTGTTTTTCTACTAATACCTTCTGTTTCAGGTGTGTTGGCATGACAGTTTTGGGTCTCTCCAATTCATTTTTCTGCTAACAAACGTCTGTTGCCTATTGGCAAGATGTTTCTCTTGTTTCAACGATTGGAGTTTTCCTCTGTTGGCAGTTATCAACATATTGATCATCTTGTGTTGGTGACAATGGGCATCTATCAGCGTATGTTATGGCTATCGGGAGAGGGTCTCACCAAATTCAATGTGTCTCCCTGACTTGTGCTTGGAACGGTTTATCGATGGGAATCAGGTGTTCGGTCTAACATCTTGCCGAAGTTATGATGTCTCCATGACATACGCACTTTGGGTTTCCTTCAAATGGTTTTCGGTGGGAGATAAAATTTTTGGCATGTGGTCTCCCCGATATTTTTGATCTATAGCGAAGCGGATAGAATGAAATGTGATGTTTGGCGGGAGATTTATTATGTTCTGGCGACTTAGATATAATGAGTACCTTTCAGCCTGACATATTGATCTCAGTATGTAGTTTCTCCTATTCCACAATGTTACAACAAAGGAATATGGGCAGCCTCCGCGACTTCGGTATAGTGTGCAGGATGTCTCGGTGACTGGGAAATGAATTTTTGGCTCTAGGTGAAACTTAAAATGGTCGGTGTGGGGTCTCCACGATACTCGAGTGTTATGGTGAAGCACAAATGAATGAAAGAATACTATGTGGCTTCGTTAACTAGCAAGTTGTTACAACAACATATTGGAAGTAAGGTGCATTTTGGCAAAACATAATCAAATCTATGTAACATCTCGCCGATGACCTTGGGATACAGTGAAACAAAGGTGATACTTCTTGACTTTGATGTAACATATGGGTGGTAATAGAGAACACGAATTATAGGACGTGGGGATGGAGCGTTTGAATTACCTTTAGTAGGATGATATGTTGTGTCTGGCCAACTGTTCTACTAGTAAAAATAGAATTTCAAAATCTTGTGGCTGACATGTTGAATGCTTGGAGACCGTTGCTAGCTAACTTGAATTGAGCCTGAATCTTGTGGAGGGATGACTTATTATTTTATTTTTTGATTTTTTTCTCATGCTGGTGTATAAATAAGCATGTTGTAATTATTAATTAGGGGTGGATATTAGATTTTTGATACACTGCAAGTAGATACAGTAGAATAAAATTATCAAAGAAGAGGCTATTGTTGCATAATTTTCACAATGGAGGTATTTATGAGATTCAGTTGATGTTGTTGTATTTCTTTGGTGTCAATTATCTGTTGAATTGAATGAAAAATGCTGCTAAGTTGTATCCATAATTGATTTTTTTGGTTGTTTAAATTGACATAACAAGTTTATGTTCAATTTATCGATACACATTTGCTGTATTTGTGTGATTAATCAACTGGTTCTTTCAAGAAAATATTAAATCCTTTTATTGATCACACTAATCAGAGAAAAAATCATTTTAGATTATTGAAGTAGAACTTAGTAGTCACAGTCTTGCATGTTCATACAAGTTGTAAACAAAATGTATGCCAAATAATTTGTGTCTCATCCAAAGAATTTTGCTCATCTTGATCTCATTTGACTCTGTTTACCCAACAAGGCACTAGTCTCTACACTTCATCATTATAAATTCATTCAGTTTCTTTTAATTGAGTATTTAGGATTTAGATCAGTACATTATTACTATTTTCAAGTTGATTTCATCTATTCAATCCCATTTACCATTGTGAACAAGTTGTTGTAAGAAGATAATTCCAAGTCAAGTCTACATCATTCAGAGAGGTATACCCACCTAGGTGTGCAACACCTAAAGAGTAGAAGGTTGAGCTCACTTGACCTTGTCTGTTACCCTAAAGCATATCGAGAGATTGATAGCCTCTTGAGGCATTCCGCCTACATTTTTGAGAGCTAACAAGTCCCACTTCCAAGTCAGTTTTGTGTTTTCTACATTTTCAGATACCCTTTTGACTAAAATAGATTCAAGCTTAGTTTTATAGAACTGGGACTAACTCGCCCAAAATAGTCAATGAGTCCCACTAGGCCTAAAAATCTGCATCAACAACATTTCAAATGTAATTTTCAATCTTCATCAAGGTTACAGGTGCAAAATTTCATTTTAGTTCAGTTCTGTTTAGTTTTACATTCATTTCTAGGTGAGTTTGCATTACACAATGTGTTTTCAAACAAAGTTGCTTTCCTTTAGTTTCTATTCATTAGTCCATCAATATTATTAGTTTCTTGCATTCAAATATTGCATCTAAATACATTTCATCCTTATTCCATCCATATCACACTAATCTTTGAATGTGAGCATAAGCATTTTTGGCCCACTCTCTCCTTTTAGGTGAAAAACCCTAGAAGTGATAGAAAGCAAGTGGGTCCAAAAAATCTATATTCCACTTTGGTGAACCTAATTTTAGAATACTTTATTTTCTAATTTGGATTCCATTATCATCCTAGGAATAGCTTGCATGCATTAGATTTTTCATTGCTTTGCATTCTAAGGTTTCAAATTTTGCATTCACAAAACGTGCATTTAGGTTGCATTTTTGGCATCTAATTTCATGTAAATTTTCTGCAATTCTACATTTTTCATTTTTTCTTGCATCATAGCAGTTAGAATCCATAAAAATCACCCAAACTTTTCTAAAAATTCTAAAAAAATTCCATACTAGGACTCATTTGCCACCTGGGGTGAATCAATCCCTTTTGACCCCTAAAATTACATTTTACATAACTTAGAACTCTATTTTTTAGCTTTTTTTTGGTGCCTTAACCTACCTCTATCTATTAATTGCATTTCTATAACATGCATTTAACTAGATCTCACTTAAATTTTCTCATTTCATGCATTGTTTAATTTCCCTTTTGCATTCACAACATTTTAGTTTCAGCTAGTTGCATTGTGTAAAAAGAAAATTAACCTACTTAAAAAACTAAAAATTGCATTGCATTGTACTTTCTTTCATTTTAGCATGTTTTCTTTCAAAATATATGCTCTTGATTTGATTAAACATGGAATTTATAAGCATAATATCCCCATTAATACAATCCTTAATCTTACATTTCCCATTGTTGAGAATGGTAGTGTTGACAATCATAACAATCATAATTTCTCTTCTCTTGATACCTCTCCTATTAGTGATGAAGGTATCTTGGTGCAAGAATTTACAAGTCTTGAGGGTCTTGATTGTCCATCTCATTATTCCCCTTTGGATGGTGTTAGACAACAAGAACATGAGATCATATACACATTCCTAAACATCACCTTACCAAGTCTCCATGGTCATGACAATCAACCTTTTCCATCTCCTAATATCCCCCCTCGATGTAAAGAGGATAGGTTGGTGTTAGAATAAATCCCTATTAAGAATAATGACACTCTTGATCCTCCATTCCATAATGCTCCTCCCATTTGGGATAATCTATTTGACAACCATATCGGTCCTTCTCTTGATGCCTCCCCCTCTTCTGATGAAGCTACTTTACAAACCTCAAACTTGAATGAACATATTACAAGCTCTCCTAGTAGGGTATATAATATGGAACAAGACAATGAGACCTTAATGGAAATGGACACTCAACTACCATCTTCTCATAATCATCCCCCTCTTCATAATCCCATCATTGATCATTCCCCTATTGGTGATGAAGTTCTTGTGGAATAACCACACATTCATTGTCAAGAACATGTTCCTTGTTGTTCTCCTACAACTTATCCTAGGGAGAATATCATGATACTAGAATATGACAACAATCATAATGTATCTTCATTATCTCAACAAGTGCTTCTTGATTTCCCTTCCTTAGAGATACATCAAAACAAGACTGCTAAGGTTATGAATGCACAAGTGTTCATTAGATCTCGTTTGATCAATGGACCTCATACATACCCCATGGGACATCTTAAAAAACCTCTCATCCTTTACCCACCTTCATTCAACCTCAACAATCTCACACAACACACTCCTAAATCATCCTTCAGAACTAATGGCCTTGAACATCATCCATCCACAAACATGCAAAATACAACTACACCTTCACTTAATATCAATGCCATCTCACAAAATTCTTGTGATTTGAATTCATTAGATTTTGTATCCTCCTATAAGAGTGGGAACAAAATCTCACAATCTAGAGAGTCTTACATATGTATGACATCTACTACTAAGCAATATGTATCTTTGACACCACCCACAAGACCATCTTCTACCATTGATCAATAGGGTATCTTGTCAAGACTCCTCCAAGATAACTTGATCACCCTCCCTCCTAGAACTCAAAATAAATGCTCTTACAAGAATTCATTTTGCACCTACCATAGAGTTCATGGTCACTCCACTAATGAATGTAATGCCTTGAGTCATAAAATCCAACATTTTTAGGAGTTTGGTATGCTTCCCTATGTGGGGGCACCTCATTCCTCTAATTTCCATTTATTTTCACTCTAGCATGCATTTCATCAATCCTTTCACCTCACCTTTTTCCTACACTAAGTGGGGGAAAGGGGTTTGCTATCCTTGTCCTCATATGTCACTTGTTGTTGCCTGCTTTGGCTAGTTGTTCACTTTTCATGAACACATAAGAGCAAGCTTGGGACATGGACAACATGCCTTAAGTTGGATCATATATGCCATACTTCTCTCTTTCATGATGTATCTTATCGAAAACATATGACTTGGCATAGGGATTTCTAAGTAAGCTATCATGTCTCCTCCTACTTTAAGTTGGCAACATGCCTTAAGTTGGATCATATATGACATACTTCTCTCTTTCATGATGTATCTTATCAAAAACATATGACTTGGCATAGGGACTTCAAAGTAAGCTATCATGTCTCCTCCTACTTTAAATCAATTACTCACACTATTGATGGTCGCAACTACTTTAAAGTGGGGGTATACATCACCACTCACAGCTCATTGTGTAATTTTTTTTCTTGTGATTTTCTCTCTTAGAAGCATTGGGTACAATGTTTCCCAAGATGATTAATTTTCACTTTTCCTCTATTGGAAAATTTGGGCAAGATGTTCCCTAAGATGAAAGATTGGACGAACAAAAAAAATTCCCTTTGAATAATCCTTACATTAACAGTGTTTATGAATGTAAAGCATACAAATTTTTTCTTACATCATAGAATTCAAAACAACATCATCTTCTTTGTGGTGCCTTATTAAAGTTATCGGGAGGTATAACTTTGATATGGTTGAGTGGGAAGCCCATTCAGCGATAGAAATTTCCCCATAGCCACCCATGTGTTTGAGTGCATACCAACTAGTGTATGTTTCTCACATTTGGGATTTCTCAATCCACAGACAATCAAAAGTTTTTTAGCCCTAGAGTGAGTATGTTGTGGAATTATCACCTGGTGGACAACCAAGAGTTCTATTGCCCTAGAGTGAGTATGCATTTTCTTTCCAAAGAAACCAAGCCTAGATCTGATCCACAACTAGTTGGACAAATGATCAAAGCTTAATCCACCTTTTCATTTTCATCTTTCTCTTCTTGCCATTGCAAGATTTTGTATCTTGATGGTTTGATTTAGGATCTTGGATCCTAGGGGCTTAACCACCTCTTTGATCATTCTTTGTCATCTTCATCTATACACTTGAATATCTCCTGAATGTCTACTTTAGTGTGAATTTGAAGCAAGTTTATCCTCTTAGTAAAGTGGGGGATAAATTTTCTCTACAAAAAAAGTACCCTTTGCTTGAAATGGGATTAATTTATGATAAAATGAACTTAATGAGGCCTTGACTTAGGTGTCATGAGGAATTTTATGAATCCACACTAGGTCCTGGACCGTTGAAAACTAAATAAAATGCTTTCAATGATGTATTGTGAAGGTTTTGTGAAGTGTTGTAAAACATTTCTATATAATTTTCTACACTCTATTCAGTACAATTCACCAAAAAATCACCTTTTCTTCACTTATCAAGTCATATTTTGAAGTGTCGTAAAGTCTTGTAAGAATATTCCATGCTTCTCTAGGAATACTTTCAATATTTACATCTTTCTTATGCTTTATTTGACCCCTTTATGCCCTTATAAGCTTAATTAAGTGTATTTTTTAATGTAAACCCAACAAACAACATTAAATGTGACTTAATTCCCAACACCCATTTTCAGGTCCAAGGTGGGACCCATTCACCATGGGTGGAAAATGAGTCCCCCTCGGCTCCAAATTCAAAATATTTTAAATTTTCTTTTGGGTTTTTATTTAAAATCACTTGATGTCGGCATGTGATGAGGTATCAATAGGTTACTAAGGCACCATTGTGTATAAATAAGTGTTTTTCTCCTCATTTTACATCTCTTAATCTCATCAATCATTCACATCATAAATTCATCATCTATATTCTTTATCAAGTCAAGCAAGCTAGGGCTTTCACATTGCAAGTCATCAATTTAGCTTCCTTAGACATCCAATGGAATATTCTGCATGTTTTGCTGTAAAAATTCAAGATCAATCATCATGGAAAAGTAATCAACTCCATTATTACATGTTTCATTACTTTATTTCATAATTTTGGATTAATTACCTAAAAGGGGTTTGACCAAGGCAAACCCCCATGTCCTAACATTCAACATTTATCCTTCTTGCTTTGTGTTTCTATTCATTAGTCAATCAATATTATTAGTTTCTTTCTTTCAAACATTGCATCTAAATACATTGCATCCTTATTCCATCCATATCACACTAATATTTGTATGTGAGCATAAGAATATTTGGCCCATCTTTCTCCTTTTATGTGAAAAACCCTAGAAGTGATAGAAAGCAAGTGGGTCCCAAAAATCTATGTTCCAGTTCTAGATAGGATGGGGTTAGAGCTTGGACCTATGATGATCTTAGAGGATATTATTTAGGCATAATCCAACATACTATTGGTTTGGCCAAAGGCTCAAATCCGGTCCAATAGAAACAAAGGTTGATCAATCCAAAAGTTGAAGCATTGATGGCATAAGAGCTGACTAAATTAATTGAATCAAGGATCATATACCCAATCAAACATTCCACCTAGGTGCCAAATCTTGTACTAGTGAGAAAAAGGAATTGTGGTATTTGAATTTGTGTGGATTTCAAGGATTTGAACAAAGCTTCACTAAAATATCACTACCCTTTTCCATCCATGGAGAAAATTTTGTAGATTTTTTCTGGATCAGAGATATTCTCATTGCTCGATGGTTTTTCAGGTTATAACTAGCTCTATGTGAAGAAGGAAGACCAACATAAAACAACATTCAATACCAAGTGGGGAATGTTCACATACTCAAAAATTCCTTTTGGGCTCTCCAATGCTAGTGTGACCTTTCAATAAGCAATATATATCACTTTCAAGGGATTGATTAATTCAATTATCTTAATATATTTGGATGACCTAATGGCTTTTTCAGAATCAAAGGATGGTCTCTTCGATAGTCTAGAAAATATTTTCCATAAATTCCAACAGTTTGGGATTTCCTTAAATCCCATGAAATGTGATTTTTAAGTTCTCCAAGGAAAGTTACTTAGTTTTGTGGTATCAAAGGAAGGAACATCTATAGATCTTGAAAGGGAAAAAGCTATAATGGAGCTACCACTGCTAGTTAACCAGAAGGGGCTACATTATTTTTAAGGGAAGATTAATTTTGTTAGTCAGTTCATTTCCTACTTCATGGGCATCACAAGACCTATCACACTGATGTTAAAGAAGAATCTAGTGTTCAAATGGACTCCCAAACGAAATACAGCTTTTGGGTGAATAAAGGCAGCCATCTCTATGTCCCTAGTGCTAGAAAACCTTGACTTCTCAATGGATAGATTTCCTACACTATGTCTGCAATGGCTTGCACAACATAGCTTCAGTGCTCATGTAGAAGGACAAAGACAATAGTGGGGAGAAAACAATCACATTGCACTCTAGAACTCTCGAAGGATATGAAGCCAGGTACAATTTTATTGAGAAATACACTTTTTCTATTATAAAAAGCCTTAAGAAATGTTGGCACCAGGTATCAGCCAACAAAATTGCTATCCTTGTCACTCATCCCAGTGTTTGGGAATATATCACTAAGGGTGAAATAATTAAAAAGAGGTCCAATTGGATTACCAAGATTCTAGAGTATGACGTAGAAATTTGACCAACCAAGCTAGTTTAGGGAAAAGGTCTTTGTGAATACCTTGTGCAAGAATTAAGCTCCCTAGCAAAGGATGAGACCAATCAGGCCTATACAAATCAGTTCGAGTCCAAAAAATTGTGGGTGATGGACCAGACATGATATATGCAAGAGGGGCAATACCTAACCAACATTCTATCTCACAAAATATGCTACTATCAACTGCAAGGCACCAGGTATGTACTAATTGAGGGGATTTTGTTTAAAATAAATTATGACGACATCTTGCTCTGTTGCTTAGATAGGCCATAGGTGGAAAGAGTTTTGAATCAGTTCCATAGTAGTTATGAGGGAGGACATTTCTCCACCAAAACCACTACTCTAAAGATTAAGTGGGTAGGATCTAACTAGCCCTCCATGTTTTTTGAGGTGAACCATATGGTGCGAAAATGTACTTAGTGCCAATGTTTTGTTGGCAAGTGGAAGAATTCTGCCATGCCATTGAGCCTGATCATAATTGAGGAACCTTTTGCTCACTGGGGTATGGATTTTGTTGGAATGATAAATCCTATCTCTAGTTCTATACAGAAATGGATACTTATGGCAACTGATTATTTCAAAAGATGTAAGGAGATTGTTTCCCTAAAAAATGCTACAAAAATTGAAATTGTCAATTTTCTTGAGGAGATACTAACAAGGTTTGGTTCACCAAAATCTATCATATTTGATAACGCACAAGATTTTGTGGGTTTTGGGATGTATTAATTTTATGTCAAGCATGGATTCTACCTCAAGACTTCATCAAATTATTACCCACAAGGAAATGGTTTAGTAAAATTGACCAACAAGAACCTAATTAGGTTAATTAAGCGCATCAGGTCAAAATGACAAAAGGAATGGCACAAGCACCTACGAGCTAGTTTATGGGTTGATAGAATCACACCCAAACAAATCTTGAAGGCCTATCCATATGAACTAGTGTATGGAAAGGAGGTGGTTTTACCTGTTTCTATAGAAATTCTATCATTGCAACTAATAAAGCCTTTGGAAGTTGAAGAAAGGAGTGGAATGGAAATGAGTTTGGAAGAACCCTTGAATCTTGAAGGAAAAAGGGAAAAAGCATATGAAGCCATGATTGGGCACTAACAGATAGTCAAACAATGGTTTGATAAAAGTGCCTCCAACCCAACATTTTGGGAAGGAAGCTTGGTGCTAAAGTATGATGAATGCATTGTAAAACTAGGTCAACATACAAAATTTGAAGCACTATGGAAGGGTCCCTTACACATTCACACATGCACATAAAAGAATGTGTATGAGCTAAAAGACATGAATGGAAATGTTCTAGATATACTGGTAAATGGTATTCATTTTAAATTGTTCCATTAAAGCATGTAAGTTCTTTAATATTTCCATAGTTATGTAGATATTAATTTTTTTGTAGAATACGTTTTTTATTTTGTGAATAGGCCATGAGAGTAACATAAAAATAAGTGAAACATATATTATATTTATTGAAATATTTTACATTATAATACAAGCCTGAGGCTCTAAGAGAAGCTTGAAGCTTTCTTGACCATACCCAAAAAGAGTTACATTGCAAAAATAAAAAAGGGAGGCAACACACAAAAAATTAGTAAATTTAAAGCCTCCAGCCATCACCAAGCAATCAAAATGACATTTCATCAAGTTCTTCTTGTTTGGTAGGATGGAAAGGGGGATGAACACATAGCACACACAGGCTCAACATGGCATGGACCTTATTCCTCATTACCATGGTTATACACTATAAACTCAAAGTGTTTTATCCATTCAAGCCTAGAAATGTGCTCAAGGCCATACTCCCTCAATAGGAAGAAGTCCACAGGATGGGACAATGAATGATGCCTCTCAAGGTCCATGGTGGGAAAGTCGATAAGGAGAGGAAACCAGACCATGTCCTCTCCATAATTAACATGATTGTAGAGGTCCATGGCATTTGAAATGCCACCCACGAGGATAGCCACTTGCATAATCTCGTCGAGCCCATCCAAATACATAGAATCAAACATGGCATGACACAATTTAATTATACAAGGATTGGTGATGTCCATTTCAAGCAGGGAGGCCATGAAATGGGAGACAACATTCGAGTTGCACCGTGGTTGGTTTTCATCTTTCACATAATCCTTATTGAGCAACCAATTGAACACAACAACAATGAGGTGGTCATTCTTATTCACTAGGAACTTGATTTTTTCACTGGTAATCTCACCCATGAAGCAGTATTGTGACCTTCATTGTAAGAGTTGAATGGGAGTATCTAGGCTAGATGACACAATGGAAAACAAGGTAAGGCTAGTGGAACAAGATATAGCAAGGAAATATTGCTAACTAAAAGAGCTATTTCAAGTGAATATTTCACTAAGGTGGCATAGTTATTTATAGAAAATTTGTGTTGACGAGCTCAACGGATGAAAAATCCATCTCTCACTAGATGGAAATAGAGAAAATATCAAAGAAACCATAGAGCAAGAGATGAAGCATACAAAAAGTCTAGCACCAAGCCTTGAGAAATAAATTTGGAGTAAATTCTCACATGTACCAATTGCCACCATGTGACTATTGTCGTCATTAGCACCAACTTGCTTACATATGAGAAAAGATGTTGATTAATGCACTAAATCTCTGGAAAATTAAATATGTACATCCTTTGGAGTACCTTGTATCCCTTAAAGCATACTTCTCATAGCTATAAGTGTGCTTTCCAATACATAAGCTTGTTTGTGAAAGGGTGGTGAGGAGAATGTACTAATTACATTCTTGTAATGAATTTGGCATTCCCAAGGGATATGATAATTCATACATATCACCTTGTTGGTAGCATTTAGTAAGCTAGTGGTAACGACAGTGCCTTACTACATGTACGTGCAAGAAAATTGAATGCGCCAAAAAGAAAAATTTTGCTAAGTAGCAAAAATAGTAATTAGATGTTTCTCTAGAGAAACTCTCTACAAAATTTTAGCACAAAAATGGTGGAAACATCAACTTTTGGTAGACAGGATGGATCTTCATCTAAAAAATTAGACTACAACATTTTTGGGAGATTCATTTGCTAATGCCCTAGTAATGGAAGAATGATGTTTTTCCCATACCAAAAATATATAGGCAGGAAAACCCATTAAGAAAGAATTCTTCTAAGATTTCGCAGACAATATTTTTCACCCAAAGTTGGTGGAAAACCCTAAAAACCTTAGGGAAGGGGCACTACAAAGAATGGTCAAACATGGGGCAATTAAAGGTTTTACACTATTTCTCTAGAATTGTGGTTTGCCATAATTCATGTTGCCCATTGTACACCCATGTATGAAGCTAGTGGATGGATGTGCTAAGAGGTTTTAGAAGGAAACAAGGGTTATAGTCGGTGGCAGAATAAGGGTTACAATTAGTGCAGTGACCATCTTGGATATATAGTGTATCCATACAAACTAGGGCACCAAGATCTTGGTATAGGAAGTGATGGAAGATTTTTGGAGAACCAGAATTAAACAATTGCAATTTTATGAAGATGAAACAAAAGGCAGGTCAGAAGAAGGTCAACTCCTCTTCCCTTTGTGACTTAGAAAATTCAAACAAGATATACAGGCCATTTTCACAATGTTGACCTATATTTATGGCTATGATGATGATGATGATGGGTTGCATCCTTTCCAAATGGGCTCGGATTTTATGCTTGAAAGGGAAAAGAGCCAGAAGTATTTTTATTTTTCTAGGGTAATAGCTGAAAGGATGCTAGAACAATTGAGAAATTATGAAATTGAGTGTAAATTGAGGTATTCTTGTTTCTTGGCACATTTGATCTTACATCAAAGTTTTGAATTTCTTGAAAGACACTTCTCACTATTTAGGTTTGATGTAAAAGAGTCCTACTAGCTGATTTTAGTCTGGACCCATGTGCTTTCAAACACATGGGGTTATTATTGGTTTGTGGATTACTTCATGAGGCCAATGCTCATAGACTTGTACCCATTCCCTTTGAGCCATTTTCCCCCTAAAGTATTGCAATGGATGAAAAGATCATAGACGTCGGTGGATTATTTTCTGGGAGATGATTTTACCTTCATCAATATTGTGTACACTAGGACTTGTACACAACTAAAGCACCTGGGATGGTCAGAATGAAAGAAAGCATATTTCTGGAGGTCCGAATAGGAAATTAATAGCCTCAATGCCATGTATGGGGATGTTCAGCCACATGATGAAAGGTTTGACCAAATTTATGATAAGGAGGTCAACACCGAGGATAATAATCCTAAGTCCAATTAGAAGATCAAACCGGAAGAGCTTCCACTCTATAATTCCCAGCCTCAAGAGCCTGACATGGGAAAAGGGAAAGAAAAGGGGTGGAAATAGAAGGAATCACATGTCACATCTTCCATCAACACCCGAGGAAAAGGAGAAAGAACTCTACCATCCCCAAAGAGGTTTGCAATGATTGTTGAAGGCCAAGTTTCAACCATATCAACTGCTAAGGGATTTGAGTCTACTAGTTCTACCCATACAAAGAGGAGATGAGTCCAAGATCTAGATTGACCTAGTGCATCAGGAAAAGGAGATGAAGAGGTGGAGTTCACACTGTTAGGATATTTGGCTTTAGCAACCTAGGTAATTTTTTCTCTCCCTCTTCTTTCTGCTTTTGTATCCTTAGTTATCCCTCCACCCTCATCTATTGAAAAGAGTCCTCCATCCATAGATTCTGATTCATTCATTCTCAATGAAATATTAAATAATGAACCCCATGAAGAAACCCCTCAGACTAAGTGAGAATCATTTGCTTCAATCGCAATTGATTCTTTAATAACCCTATCAAGGACCCCCATTGAAAATGTTGAAGCATCCATGTTGCCAGTTTCACCAAACCCATATGCTTCCAAGAAAATGTCTCTCTTTTCACCCACTTACCCTTTCACTCTAATGGGTATTACGCCCTCCTAATCTCCATATGGAATCCCACCTTTTTCTATTATAACACTGTATTTTTCCTCTCTGCAATCTCATATAGTTGAGGCTCCTCCTTCTGTTACCCTTTTTAGTCTCCCTCTAGGTGCTTCTATTGTTGCACAAATCATTGATACCCCACAAAGTCTCTGAGGTCATTTGGATGTGATGAAGCTAGATCAATAGGCTAGAAAAAAAAAATTAGATAAAATTTGTGACACAACTAGTTGCTCAGAAGATTAAGGCTTGTTTCAATGAAGAGAAAAATTCTCTATTGATTCCTACCATGAAGCCTCTAGCATCCAAGTGAAAGGGAGAAATGTAGATGGAATATTACATCAGATCTAGAGGCCTTGACTTAAGTGAAACTCTCCTATGCAAACAAAATGGTTTTGGATAAAGCCACTCAGAAGGTGGTCTACATTGAATATGAGAAGATGGACAAAATATTAAAGAAGCACAAGTTAGAGTTGGAAAATGTAAAAGACATGGTGAATAGGAAGCAAATAGAAATCAAGGGGAAAGGATGTAGAGATGGCTTGTAAAAGGCAGTTATGGAGTCAACAAGGGGAAGCGACAAAGTTGTTTGAGGAGGCCTGAAGTGAGAAAAATTGACTTCATGCTGAGATAGAAAAATTGAAGGATGAGGTTGATGATGAACGTGAGACAAATGAAGAATATCAATGCAACCAGGAGAATATATGGAAGGAATTGGATAAAGTTCGATCTTAGGCTTCTGACAATCTCTAGAAGGACCAAGCACAAATGCGAAGGGAAAAAAAAGAAAAGAAAGAGCTCAAGTCTATTTTACAAAGAAAAGAAGAGATCAGGAACCTGAACTCCTAGCTCACAAACACCCTCCAGGAGAAAAGACAACTAGAGGAGAACATAAAGGAAAGAGAGAATCATTTCCACTAGGTGTTGGCTCAAGTACAAGGATCTAGAATCTTCCCAATATTGAAAAGACTAAAATTTGCATATTGGGATAAAATAATAGTTGCAGTTGCTACCTTAAAGCTAGTCTTGTAGTTTTTAAGGGATGCTCAAGAATTAAACGAGAAGGTTGGTCTAGTATCCAACTAAATTCTACATATATATGCTCTTCTATCCATGGAATGATCAGAGAATTTGATCTTCGAGTTATGTAAGGCCACCAAAGAAGTTTTAACAAATGTAGGAATTCCTAATCGAAGGGTCACCTCAAGGAAAGCAAGTGAATTCATCAACTACCACAAGGTTGCATTGAAAGAAAAATATCATCAAGAAGCACTGAATAGGAAGGTCAATGAGATCAAGGACTTTGTTGTTCTACTTGATTTTGGATTGCTCCCTCTTTTCTCACCAGATGGAGTGGTGCTATCAATTGAGCAAATCGTGGATGTGGTCAAACTCAAAACCAAGACTTCCACAACACTCCTAAGTCTAATCCCATCACCCATTCTTGAGGAAATCGAGAACAAGATACTTCCCCTTTCTTAGTTTTATTATTACGTTGGGGTTGTTTCAATAAGATGGGTAGGGATTTATTTTAAGGAGGTCCTTGAATTGGATCAAGCATATGAGATTATTTGCACTCTCATCTTGCCCACTGATTTGGATTAGGAAGTCTAGAACTCTTCCTTCCTCAAACTCTAGGAATTACTAGAGCTCTAGGTTCGTGCCTTCACAAGTGAAGGCACCTTGTGAGTCCCCAAAAAATGTAAAGAAAATTTTCCTTTAATATTTTTGGTTTTTGAACCTTACTCTTTTTTTTTGCTTTGGGATGAATCCACACTTAATAAGAAAAGGATACTCCTAAAGGCATGCAGTACACCACATGGTGGTTGCATATATTTTATATATTGTTTTCCTTTAAGGAAAAATTTGGGGCATGTGTTAGCTAGGTGGGGATTTTCTTCAAAGCTATTCTCACAATATTGAGAGTGTCCACTTGTTTGGCATGTCATATATTCACTTTAGGTAGTTTATCTTTTTTTGGAGTGATCTCTTCAAGCGGAGTTTGTTAGAACACAATGGGTGTCTTACTGTAGGGGTGGAACCTTTGAGTCGGTGCCATTGACCTCTATGGTTGATTGATCATATTTTACTAGGTTGTGATTGAAATACGATTGTTCTCTAACAACTATCTTCACTAAATATCTAAAATCCATTAATGAAGTAGTTGGGAATTAGTGAGCAAATATTTTCAATATAATCAAGGTCTAGGATCATATTGGAGGCTATCAGAATAAGGCATCTGGAATTTTGTGCTTTCAAAATGTTTTTGGCAATGCTCCCTTCTTCTAATTATAAATAGGGGTTGGTGACATGGGTTAAAAAGTTTTTAAAATTGCTTCAAAAGTCTGTTCGAAGGATATAGATCATCTAGTACCTAGGATTTTCTTTTTCTCAAGAGTATAAGTTTTGCAAAATACTGTTATTCTTTGGAATGTTATTTTTTTAATCTAAACTATCATTGGATTGACATCCACCCTTTGTTTTTCAGTTCATCTATTATTGAAGTTCAATCTATTTGGGATAAATCTTTGAAATTGTGCATGCTATAGCCTTTGTCAATTTTATTGTTTATTACTTGTTCATGTTAAATACATTGTGCTAAGTCTTCTTTGATAGATGAGATAGGTAATTTTCATGTTGTTAAGCTTTTATGTTGAATACTAGCCTTTGGCAACTAGATTATGTCTATTATACTATTCCATTTTTTGTAAAAAAATTTCCATTCTTCATACTATGCTTTAAAGGGATAAGTTTTCACTAAGCCTTTGTTGCTCATTATCTTCCCAACAATGAAGGGTCTGTCGCATTATATGTCTATCATATCAGTTATAAGAAATAGTTTAAGGTTTGAAATGTTGTAAAAGCTTTGGCTCATCAACATCTTTATGTTTCATTTGCATTTCTTTCTACATTTTCCCGAAAACATAAAGAAGATCCAACTTTCTATAAAAATCCCAAAGGTTATTTAGTGAGGCACAAATTGGTCCCCCACTTGCTAAATTTCCCATAAGGTTGTCAAAGAGGCATAAACTTTGATGATCAACAAGTACAATAGCAACCTTTTCATTGGAATGACCGAGACAATGATAGACAGTAGTAGTATGGAAAAAGTATGATAGTGCACTTGTTTAAGATGAAAGTGGATCTATAACTATTAACTCCCTCAAGAACTTGCAACATAAAATAAACAATAGCAGCCTATTTGACAACAACGGTTGAATTTATGATGATATCAGTCAAGTTTAGGATGACTGTAGTAAGAACGTAATGACAACCATGTTAAGATTCTAGGACTTTCCCATTTTGATTAGCAACAATAATTCCTACAAAAGATTTCAAGATTGTGGAACATGTAACTTCTCACAAAACCTTACAAAAACCTTAGTATTAAGGACCTAGGTCCCACCAAGCATGCCAATTAATTTAAGGGGGAAAGGAAACAATAATGAAATCAAACAAAAGAGATTGAAGCAATGAAAATTTCCAACCTACTCATGAAATGAAGTTGTAAAATAATTAAATCAATCAAGCATTGCAATCATAAATATAACATAAGATAAATTCATGAATTGAAACATTACCATCCCATGTTAAAGTGGAATTCATATTGATGTTGGATTGTATTGGATCAATATGAAGCATAGGTTGTTGTGCACAAGCTTCAAAAGGTGTGTCAAGGGTGATCAAAGATGTATGTGTTTTCTCTTAAGAATTCGATAGTCAATTCAACATTACATCTTTACACAAATTCTTTAGAATCTTTGATTAATTTTGAGAAGGAAGAAGGATTTTTAATAGATTTTCATGTTTCAGATGAAAGGTTGAGATTCAATAATGAAAGATCATGATCAACAGCTGAGAACCATTGCGAGGAAATAGATTTCCCAGTTAACTTCTCCAATTGATCCAATTAAGGATTTTAATTGGATAATCAGTGGGATTAGATTGGAATGATTGGTGGGATTGAATAAGTCAAATAGAGTGGTTAGTGGGATTGAGAAAGTCAGGTTGAGTGGTTAGCAGGATTGAAAAAATTAGTGGGATTGGGAAATAGATTGAGAAATCAGTAAGCATTATTTATTCAATCAAGGTTTGTGAAGATGCATTAATTAATTTAATAATCAATTAATATTGGAGATGAATGTGCAAGTTGCATTTGACTTTGACAAATAAAGATATATTTATTTGCTGACCATGATGAGTGATTTTGAATAATTCATTTAATTATTCAAATTTAGGGAAGGGAAAGTGGTTTAATTAAATTATTTATGATAACAATTTTATTGATTTAAACAAATAAGATATATTAGTGACATAATTAAATAACTTGTGTTTATTTAATTAATTAGGGGGAATAAAGTTAGATTAGGACATTATTAAATAAAAAATATTTATTTAATTAGTTAGAAATGATGATTGAGGATGAATTAATTAAATAATGTTAAATTACATAATTAATAGAATAATATGAGAAATGATAATAATTAATCAATAATGTATTATTTAATCATTTAGGAGAAGGGTGAGAGTTAGTCAAAAAGTGTTTTTCATAGGTTAAGATAATTTAGGGTATCTACAAAATGTAAACACACTAAGATCTACTTCATATTTCGAAATGATATGCTTTAGATTTCAGAGGTACTCAAGTGTAAGAAATAGGTAGGTTCACCAAAATATTTAATTGAGAAAAGAATGATTGCCCCTTTCCCAATTCTTCTGATTTGATTAAAAATGACTTTAAGACCTACATTGATAAAAAGCTATTATGGTGGATCAGATCTTTAATCCAATTTTTATTGGTAGTTGTGTGTGTGATTTGTGACATGTTAATTGACTGATTTCTAGGATGTAATGCTCAAATTAAGAAAACTATGAAAATGCAACAACCTATTATGGATTTTTGATAAACTGATTAAAAAATGACAAAATTTACATCGAAAAATGTAGAGGGTAGACCCAAATGAACTTAGGGTTTAAATTTGATGCCAAACTAGCTGGTCTAGGGCATACTATTCCTTAGACTATCCTCTCTCTTTTTAAGAATTAGAAACACAAGCTCAAAGCCCTAGATCTATAGATTTTGTCTTGCAAGATTTGCTTTCAGAAATTCATCTATTGGTGAGAAAATGTATATTTCATCACTTTAGAAGTTGTAGGGCTTGAGTGCATGAATTGACAAATAGCCTTCAATCTTCCTTCAATTTACATCAGATCTAAAAATGCACACATCAAAAGAGAGGAAATGTTGTGCCATATAGGAGTTTTCCTCAGTCAAACCCTGTGTTGGTATTTATACCTCTACAATGGAAAATTATGATAAAAAGGAGAGCTTATTATTAAGTAGATAGAGGCTAATGATAAAAAAGTAATGAATTCACAACTTGCTGCAACTCACCACTCAGATCTCATCTCCATGATGGACTAAAGTCACACTCATAACTTTCAAAGATTAACTATTGTTTGAATTAAATTGGATTGCACACTTACAAGGGTTAATACCTACAAAAATTCATACAAACATGAACAAAACTCACATCACATATGGCATGATGCTTGAATGATGAAATCCTACAATAGTGCTAATAATTCTACTCTTGACTGCTCTTGAATGTTTTTTAGGATAATTGATTTTCTTAATTGAAGTGCTTTTTCCCATTAGGATTAAAATTATGAAAATGATTTGTACTTATATGAAATTCTTCTAGTTTCCCAAAAATTAAATGCTGATAGTTGACATTTGAAATTGAAAAATTTAGATAATAAATTATCGACACCGAGGTATTTAAATTTGGAGATAGCATAGGTGGTCTAGGGATTAGTACACCCTATACCAAATTCCTAATTTTGGGGAATCAAAAGTGTTGAGGGAAAATATTAAAAGCATAGTTTGATTCCCCATATTTTATTTTCCAAGAATGTTTATAAAATGAGTAAATAGTGCATAATTAGGTTGAAGAACATAGGGGGAGCTAAACCTAGTGTGAAATTGTAAATGGTGACAATTTTGAACACTACACTAAGTATATTGTGCTTTCCATTAGGCCTCTACATCTAGGGTGGCTATTTTCATAACCAAATCTAACAAAATATTAGATAAAGTTGAGTGCCTTTGGTTAGTCTTTTAGGAGTTCTTGAGTGTAGATCTTATAATTTCATGAAGAATTGAGTATTCTCTTAGATCATGTATCCTTAGATGATCTAGAGAATAAAAAAGGTGTGATTGAAATACCATATTGTATGGCTTTTCTATTCTAGTTTTATACTGGAGGTATATTTTGGGAGATAGGTTAGAAAATATGAGCTCACTATTGCATTCAAAGTGTCTGAGAAAGTTATCCTTTCAATTTTTTGACCCACATGGAAATTGAATGCAATATTTGTGAGGTTTTGAAGTTGGAAGTTGTTTTCCATATCCAAAAGACCCATATTTTTTGGAGCATTTTGGGTTCAAATGGACCATTCCATCACATTTGAAGGCCCAAAAACCTATAGATCAATTGTCAAAACACTAATTATGGAAAAAAATTATCTCTAAGGATTTTCATGTCATATGACCCCATACACATAGGAATGATTATTTTATTTAAAAATAAATCAATTATTTTTTTGTAATTTTTTTTTAAATTTAAATTTTTGAATTTTTTACTATTAATTTTTTGTAAAACTTTTCTTTATATATAAAAATGAAGAAAAAATAAACGGGTACCAATAGGGTACCCTATGTAGGTCTCTTTTGGACCCATACAAGTAGGGTGTGTAGGAGCCTCAAGGATTGACCCCCACACCCTGCTTGAGGTTGCAACCCATTAGAGGGTTTGTAGACCACTTATTGTAGGGTCTCAAGTGTGACCATTGGCCTAGATTTTTAAATAAAAACATAAGAAAAATATACAATGTACCACCACTTTTTCTTGATTAGTTGGTGCCTTTGTTGGGAGTCTTGCAACATGAGCATGAAGTATGGATGGTTTGTGTTGGTTGTTCCTATGTTATCATTGATGTCAATATGGTGATAACTATATGAGAAGTCTATTTGGTTTACTGGAAGTTGTTTTGTACCAGTAATAACCTTTTATGATGGATCATGTGTTGGTATTTGAGTTTGAAATTCACTGCAAGATCTGATATGAATCTAATCTCTTAACCATATTTTCTTGACTCATTTAGATAGCTATATCCTAGATCTTGAGACGTCTTTTGTTACGAGTAGAAAGTTATCTCTAAAAAAGTTCAACTCTATATTTTACTATTGTTCCTTGCTTGGCATACAGTGTGCGAGACTCTACATTCTACTAAGATTAACATTATTATGTTATGTTTTTGTTGTTAGTCTCTATGTTGGTGGTATGATGGGAAATTAATGTCCTGTCATATCTGGAAGGTGTTTGGAGAATTGTGTTCTAGTCTTGGCCGAATCAGCGTATGCAATTTATTATGAAGATTAATTATGTTTTATGGATGATAGCTGACTTGGTACAATGCACTATGTAGATAATTTTTTTAAATCATATATGGTGCTGACAAAGAAGAGATTTTTGATTATTTTTAGTTTCATATAATTAGGCTGACCAAATTGATGATTAAGATATACTTGTATATATATAAGATGTTTTGAGGAATGAGACAATGGGCGAATGAGTAGTGGAAAAGGACACACATGAGTACTGAATGTGAAATGAGAAGTAAGTGCAAGTGTGAAAAGGATTAAGAGGTGTGTGAAGATCTAAGCCTAAATGCTTTATCAGTTGTGATTAGTGTAGTTTTGTTGAGCAACTATTATGTGAGGCAGTACTTTATATTCTTAACTTTAGTGGAACTGAACCCTGCACATTGAAGGTGCATCCTATTAGTTCAATATTTTGGCAGTGAGCCACTGTCATTATATCTTGTTGGTTAGCCATCTTGTGTATTGTGATGCAAGCAGTGAGCCCTCTAATATTTTGTATCCAGATATAATATATTATGAGTTAACCCTCACCATGCTTTTTTCCTTTTTGGGTTTTTCATGTAAAAATCCTAGTGTAACTGAACCCTACACATTGAAGGTGCATCCTATTAGTTCAATCTTTTGGTAGTGAGCCACTATCATTATATCTTGTTGGTTAGCCATCTTGTGTATTCAAGCAGTGAGCCTTTTCAAGGATACTAAGTCCTAGCAGTGAGCCCTCTAATATTTTGTATCTAGATATAATATATTATGAGTTAACCCTCACCATGCTTTTTTCCTTTTTGGGTTTTTCATGTGTATGGTTGCATTGATTTGTTTTTATGTCCTCTCTTGATGATTCTATGAAAATTGAGATAATGTTAAGATGGATTTTATTATGGTTTGATGGAATAGTGATTCACCCCCCTCTCAGTATTTCCGATGTTCAACAATTGGTATCAGATCTTGGTTCCTTGGAAGCAACCTAACATCTTGAGGAAGGTCTTGAAATTTGAGTATAAGAATTTTTTTCCTCCGGAAGTAGTCTTTGCCAAATATTCATAAGAAATGGAAGATCTGAAGGATAGGTTGATGAAAGCTAGTGAGTAAATTGAAAAGGTGCAAAGAAAAAGGGTTGAAGCATGTGATATATTGGTTGAGGGAGAAGAAATTATCTCTAGCCTGGTGCAACAATTGGATGAGAAGAAAAGAACTACAGAATATTGGGAAATTTAAATTCAAAGGAAGATGAATGAATGCATAAAGCTTGAGGAAGAAGCAGAAATATTGAGATATGATCTAGAAATGGAAAGAAGTTTTGAAGAAAAATTTAAGATAAACTCGGCGATGTTTGATGAATTGATTACTTCTCAAAGACTGGAAATGGATAAGAGTGGTTTAGGGTTTGAGGAAGCTCAAATTTCTAAAGAAAATTAATCCATTGGAAAGAAGAATCGACACAAAGATGGACAAATCAAGGATATAAGATGGAATTCCAAAAACCTTCTATCAAGCGACATGATGCTAAAAGGTATTTATCTTTCAATGGTATTTTTTATTCATACAAGAAATTTGGTCATAAGGTAAAGGACTGCAAAATTAAAATGAATGATTCTTTATCATTCTCTCAAAAGTGTTCTAAGAGTAAGAGGATTGAACATAAAGTTATTCTATTGAATAAAAGGGAAAATGGAAATAAGAATGTTGTTTGTTGTAAGTGCAACAATTTGGAACACCTTGGTAATAACAATAGAAGAAAGAAAAATATCTATTCAATGAAGAAGAATGACCAAGCCATTGATTTAGAAGAAGCAATAATGGAAATAAAAAGGATTTGGAGAAAGGAATCAAAATTATAAATTTTATTTGTGTTGACCTCTAGTGCAGATACCCCAATCAATTTCTAAGTAAAAGAAGTAGCTATGGGGGATAAATTATAAAAAAATCTAGTAATCCCCCTCATCGGTACTTATGTCATATCATGACATAAGTATATTTAATTTGGTAACAAGATTAAGGTATTTTCTTAGTTGCATGTGCGAAGGATGAAGTATACATAATTTAAAAGAATGGAGGTGTGCAAATTTTTTGAGGTAATCTACCTACAAGTTAAAGCATTTATTGTGAAATCATTCAAAATGAAAGGAATAAATTCAAATAATTATAAAGGCTTATATATTTTTGAAGAAGTGTGAAAAGGAAGTTTAGAAGGAAATTCAAAGTTTAAGGTTTGAAGAAGAAATCAAGCAGATTCAAAGGGAGCCTCGAAAGCAAGATATCTATACATTTCTTGTTGGAATTTATGAAGGTATTCCTATTTGCGCAATCTTTCATTTTTAATACTATGGATAATTCAAAGGTTGTGAATAACACAAATAAAGTGCAAGTTTCATTGAAGAGATATTTGAGGAATGTGTCTGAAGAATCTATTGGTGCATTCTCTTGCATCCCTCTGAGAGTGTTTCCCATAGAAGATATCTATGCATTTTTTTACAGTAAGATAGACTATATGTCATCAGTTTAATTGAGAATGCTTTGGGAAAGCAAAGTGAAAGAGAGCCATGAGGCCTACAAAGTATTAGTTGAGAAGAAGTTAAATGTTTGGAGAAAAGTTTATTTGTTTTGATTTGAGAAGAAATATATTCAAATAGTGTTGAGAAAAAATCATGATGAATCTTTGTGGATTGATGAGGCACATTTGATGAGCAAAGAAGCTATTAGAGATGCAACTGGTTTGTGCTCCTCCAGACTAGTTCCCAAACTAAAGGCTATGGATGAGAAATAGATAATTGAGGTTGCCAGTGCAAATTTTTAAGGGAAAATATTGATTTGATATTGATTTTTGATCTAGTAATAAGGTATGTTGTTATGGTCATTGGTCACAAAGTTTGTATCCCAAACAATGACCTTTAAATTTCTACTACTATTGTACATACTAATGTTGATATGGTTCAAAGAAATATGGATTATGATACATCTTTTGAAGAATTTAAAGAAAATAAAGAAGACTAAGATGAATACATTTTGGTATGGAAATTTGGTTTTTTGTTTTCTCTTTTGATTTTTTATAGATTTTTTGGTGATAGGAAGGATATAATGGTCAAATCTAGAGCCTATTTCTCATCAAATCAGGAACTTCATGATAAATTTTGGTATTTTGGATGTACAAGAGACCACCCTTTCTACATTATTTGGAACATTTTAGATGAGGGTGAATTTAGAAGGTGAAAGATTCTAATATGTGTTATTGAAAGGTACTCTAGAAGCATAAATTTTCTTCTGTCTAAGATTTTTTTCACATGGAAGCAATTGAATCAAGGTTAGTTTGGATATCTAAATTAGATTATGAATTTTCAGAGGTTGAAGCTAACAATTATGCCAAAATTATTTTGGAAAGCCCTAAGAATCTTAGTGTAGAAGGTACCTTTGGTAGCATGACTAGAACAAGGAAGAAAAGGAAGAGTGTTGTTAAGAAAGAAGTTACAAAAGGAAGTGGGATTGGACAAGAGCATGAAAGAATAAATATTTAGAGAGCTTTGGAAGAATTTCAGAACGTTATTCCCAGTGCTAATCTTGATTCATCTATTTCTATTGTGGAGAATTTTCATGGCATGATTTCCTCTTTGAAGGTCTACATCTCCAAACATGAACTTCCTGTTGGAATTGGGTTTGATGAAGGAAATTTGGAAGATATCAAGGAAAAATGTGTGAATGTACATAATCGAGTGATGAAGTAATTGGAGAGTGTACAAGTTTGTGAAGAATATGCACAAGAACTACTTTCTTTTTACCTAGATTGTTCTAACAGTACACCACATATAAGAAATGAGATAAGGATGAGTGAGTCCTAGATAAGCACTCAGGAAGATACATACAAGTTAGTAGAAGATAAATATAATCAAAGGTGGTCCTATATTGTCTAGCTTCAAGATAAATTCTTTTCTCTACATGATCAAAGGAAAGATGTTATCAAGAAGTTTGTGGCACTCAAAGACATGCTTAAACTCATACATACTTTTATTTCTAGTGCTCTTGGATGTATTGGTGAATTATCAAAGATTAATCTTAGTTCCAATACTTTAGTAGATGGTGTAGATTCCTTAACTAAGCTTGAGCTATTTTACAAGACTCTTATAAGTGAGAAAGGTTCATGGGAAGAAGGTAAAGCTTTGTGAAAGGCTATCCTAGAGAGTGTCAAAGTTTCTTCTTCAAGTTAATTCAATTATGTGTTCATATCTTTTTGGTTACACTTTGATGCATATATACATATATATCAGACCCCTTCCTTTGTCATTGATGTGAAAGGGGGGGAGATAGAGAGAAGGAGAGATAGAGAGATAGAGAGAGAGAGATAAAGAGATGGAGATATGGAGAGATAGATAGACAAAGGGAAAAAAATTGTGAAGAACAATTTTGATAGGGGAAGTATTTTGTTGTAGTATACTAGAATTTTTTTTTGTCATGCATGTTGCCAGCAATGCTAAAGGGAGAGATTGTTGGGAGCCTTGTAACATGAGCATGAAGTATGGATGGTTTTTGTTGGTTGTTCCTATGTTGTCTTGATGTCAACATGGTGATAACTATATGGGAAGTCTATTTGGTTTACTGAGAGTTATTCTCTACTGATAATACCATTTTGTGATGGATCAATGTGTTAATATTTGAGTCTAGAATTCACTGCAAGATCTTATATGACTCTAATCTCTTAACCATGTTTTTTTGACTTATTCAGATAGCTATATCCTAGATCTTGAGACATCTTTTTTTGTGAGCAGAAATTTATCTCTGATAGAGTTCAACTCTATATTCTACTATTATTCCTTGCTTGGCATAATATGTCGGAGACTACACATTCTACTAAGGTTAAGATTCTTATGCTTTTGTTTTGTTGTTAGTCTCTATGTTGGGTAGTATGATGGGAAATTAATGTATTCTCATATCGTGAAGGTGTTTGTTGGTTTGGAGACTTGTGTTCTAGTCTTGGCTGACTCAGCATATACAATTTATTATGAAGACTAATTATGTTTTATGGATGATAGCTGACTTGGTACAATGCACTATGTGGATAAAATGTTTAAATAATATAAGGTGTCTATAAAGAAGAGAGTTTTGATTATTTTTTGTTTCAATTAATTAGGTTGACATAATTGATGATTAAGAAATACTTGTATATATATAAGATGTTTTTAGGAATGAGACATGGGTGAATGAGAACTGGAAGAGGACACACATGAGCAGTGAATGTGAAATGAGAATTAAGTGTGATTGCAAAAAGGATTAAGAGGAGTGTGAAGATCTAAGTCTAAATTCTTTATCAATTGTGATCAGTGTAGTTTTATTGAGCAACTACTATGTGAGGCAGCACTTTATATTCTGAGCTCCAATGGAGCTGGAACCTGCACATTGATGGTGTATCCTATTAGTTTAGTCTTTTGGAAGTGAGCTAGTATCATTGTATCTTTGTGGTTATCCATCTTGTGTACTTAGGAAATGAGCCTTTTCAAGGATAGTGAGTCTTGGTAGTGATCCCTGTAATATTTTTTATCCAGATAAAATATATAGTGAGTTAACCCTCACCATGTTTTTTCCCTTTATGGGTTTTCCACATAAAAATCATTTTTTTCATGTGTATGGTTGCACTGATTTTTTTTATGTTATCTCTTGTTGATTCTGTTAGAATTGTGATAATGTTAAGATGGATTTTATTATGGTTTTATGGAATACTGATTCACCCCTCCTTCAATATTCTAAATGTTCAACAAACTCTACAATTTTTAGGAATTTTTTTTGTATTTTCACCAACTTGAGCAAGCCTTTAAATTCTTTTGGAAATGGCTACATTTAGCAAAGGTCTAAACTATCTAGCACACCTCTATTTTAGTAGAATTTTAACCAAATTTGGTAGAAGGTTTATTTTGATTTTTCTACCGCTCTCCACTCGTACGTTGCAATTTGACAGAAATCTTTCAAGGCTCATATCTTGGGATTCTGATCTCTGATTTATAAAAAAAAAATATTTGGGCTTCTTTTTCATAGTCTACACACTAGTGTAGATGGTTTCAAGATTCGATACATAATTTTTTGTATAAATTCCAATTTTTCACAACTATTAATTTTTCTCATTTTGGAAACTTTTGGGATTGAATTAGACCCATATAGCCTCCTTTTAAGGTGAAATTTTGTTAAATGTGCATATTTTTTATGTAATTCATAGTGGTGCTATCAATTTATAGTCTTTTTGATAAAAAAATATACTTTTAACATATAGACCTATTTTGAAAATTGTAATGCATTTAGCTCAATGACCACTTTTCTTCTTCTTGCAAGTGGAAATTATAACCTCACTAAATAGAATGTTTTTGTTGCAAAAATTGTTGTTGTTGCACCAAAAGATCAACCTATTAATGCCTGATACAACTGCTAGAGTTAATGAATCCATGGAAGGAAGTTAAGGCATGTCATGAACCTGAGTATTTTACTACACAACACAAGGAGACCAAGGGCACACACCTTACAAAAATCACCCCTAACCCCCCCAATGCAAGCAAGGGGTTCAAACCCATGACCTAGGCTCTAATCCCAACTGTTTCAAAGATGGTTTTCATTGCCCCAAAATGTCAACTTGTTAATTCCCAATACAACTGCCAAAGTTAATGAATAGACAAGAGGAAGTTAAGTCATGTCACAAATCTTAGCCATGCATCATCATAAGTTACTAATTTTAACTACACATAACTATGCATAATGGGAAAATATTTCCTAGAGTGCTTTAATGAATGAAGGATTAACTCCCTACATTGATTAATCCTCTCTAAAACTAATACATCCTAACTATAAATTAGACTGGATGTATAAAAATAATTTGGCTCTTGGAATCCTGAGCTTATTTTTCACTTTTAAAATTTAAACAAAAGGAAGCTTGGGATAAAATTTCCTAGTTGTATGGTCAAATTGATGAGATTAAGGGATACTGAGTTGATAATTCCCTCAATAAACTAGATCCAATTTTTTTCACAATATTGAAGATAATGTTACTAAGGCTAATGAATTAATATTAGTAGTCAAAGAATATAGTAATGAGAAGAAAGATGCATAGCCAGTCTTCAATTTTTTAGGAAAGCTTCCTTTATAATATGCAGCTTGTTTTTATAGTTTCAAAACTCATCAATTGAAAATGGAAAAGGAATATACTACACCATTTATTTGATTTTGGTAAGTTCACCAAGATGTGATACAAAAAGGGGTCTTGCGATGCCACTTTTTCCCTAAATAATTTTTTTTGATATTTGAACAAAAACTGAACATAATTACACTTAAAACTTGAAGATTCAATAAGAACAAGAGTTGTAGTGCTTTGAATCTACTTTATAAACTACTAATTATTTTTAAAAATGGTGAATTTAAAAGGGTTTTAGAAAGGGGAACACACAAATTGGTCCTTTTAAAAAAAAATATAACATTGCATCCATTGTGCTCCCCCTAAAATGTTATTTTTGTTTAGAATTTCAAAATTTAGTTTCGTGAGAAATTAGCTAATGTCATGTAGTTTGTGTCATATTTTTTTGATAATTTTTTTATGAATATATGGCTTTTTACTAATTTTCAAAGTGGACACATCCTAAAAAAAAAAAATTGAGTGTGCTCCCCTCCTAAAATTTTTGAAAACTAATTGAAAATTAATTTTATATTTTCAATACATATGTAAATGAGTGTAGTTTCTAAAAAAAATAATTTGTTCAAAAATTTTATTAATGAGTAAAAAACTATACCCAAAATAGCACATGTTTGTTTTTATTAAAAAATAGATAAACTAACAAAAGAAATTAAAGATAAAAACCTTAACATAATAAAAATATGAAAAAAATCATATGATTAGATATCAAAGAGAGATCTTAATGTCATCATGTGGTGCTTTTATAAACTTTCATTGAATCACCTACAAACCTAATGGAGAGCACAACCAAAAATGTGTGAATTTTTTTTACCTTTTCAAAAAAACATGTCTTTGGCATGAAATGGGTATCCAACACTTTGGGGGTATGTGCAAGATCATGATGGGACAAAAAGTGGCAATATGATGGGTATGTGGCTGACAACTATTTTTCTACCCAAAATTGATGAAATGAAAAGGGTTTTTAAAGGAGATTCTCAGCTTTCCACTAATATAAATTATGCTTTACTTTGAATTTAATAAGTAATTATTATTCATTTTCTATTCAAATTATGACTAAAGTCTTGACTGATAGGTTGATTGAAAAACATCTATAGCTTTCAAACAGTATCACATTTTTTGAATCCAAAAACTGTGTGACATTCTATGCTTCACATACTATAGGATTAAAAAAAAGAAAAAATGAATTTCATGAATTTTTGACCAAGTTAAGGTGGTCAGACATATGATTTTTTATATTTTTTAAAAAGTTGTAGTAAAAAATTCATAATTAATTATTTACTTGGAAATAAATTACAAAAAAATATTCATCACATCAAGGCATGAGTCCTCTAGTTATATCTAAAATATTATCATTTTATTGTGGTTAGGGTGGTTAGACAAACACCTACTTATTTTTTTCCTGAAATTTAAGTACCACTACATTGAAATTTCAAATTTTCACCAAATAGTTTTTTTTTTTAAACAAAGTAGTTTTAAAACTACATTCATTTTTCTATAGATTCTATTCTTACATATTTTTGAAATAATATAGATAACTTATTCAAATTTTTATGTCAAGTTGCCTAACTTTGATTTTTCTGAATTTTTTGCCACTTAAGGGCCTATTTTTTCCATGATGATCCTGCACATACCCTTGGGTTAGATGCCCAAGGAAAATCAAACCCAAAGGGTTGGTATTTCCCAATGCAATTGATTTGGCGAGTGCCAAATTTGGCACTAGCCAAATGAAAATACATTTTAGAATGCTATAGCCAAATTCTCTCTCTCTCTCCCCCACATTGATTAAGGCTTAGAGTTTAGGGTTTATGATTGATGGTGGATAGTTGAGGTTTTACCTTTCACTCCATCTCTACCAATACTTCCTCTTTCTCTCTCCCTCTTCTTTCTCTCACCTCTCTCTCCCCTATCTAGGTCTCTCCTAGTATCTCTCCCTCTCTACCTTTCCTTCATTCATTAGCCCCATCTCTATCCCTACCTCCCTACATATCTCTTCTTATCTCTCCATATATTATTATTTCTCTCCCATACCTCCCCATTATCTCAGTCACTACCTCTCCCTCCCACCCTCATTCTCTCCTTAACTTTGGGTCTCTCTTTCCTACACTATTTACCTCTCTACCTCTCCCTCCTTGTCTCATTACCCACCCCTCTCCCTCCTCTATCTCTCTCAGCTCTATCTATCCCCATATGTATCTCACCCCTCTCTCCCTAAGTTGTATGTCTCTTACCTTTATTTATTTCCCCTCTCTATTTTTTTCCCTCCCTCCTTCCTTACTCATCTTTCTAGGTCTTTGTGAACTTATCTCTCATTTTCTTCTCTCTCCCCCTCACCTCTCTAACTCTTCCCTCTCTAAGTTTCTCAATCACTCTTACCTAGTCATTCATCCCTCCTTAGCTCTCTCTTTCTCTTCATTCTTCTCTCTCTCTCCTCTTATCTCTCCCTCCCCTCTCTAGGTCCTCACCTCTTTATATCCTCCTTCCTTAGGTCTCTCACTCCCTCCATATCTACCTCTCCCTCCATCCCTTGTTACTCCTCTCTCTCTATCTTTGTTCTTTTGTCTCTCCTATTTTCCCTCTCCCCCCTCTCTAGGATATCCCCACCCTTTCTTCCTCTCTCTCTTTCTATCTCCCCCTCCATCCTTAAACCACCATATAACCTCTCTCCCCTTGTAGAACTCTGAATTCTCATCCCCTCTATCTCCTCATTGCATAGGTCTCTCACTTCCTCCACATCTACCTGCCCATTCATCTCTTTTGTACTCTAAAGGAATGAGGAATGTTCATAGTGATGTTTTTATCAAAGAATGTTATATGAAGATCACATGGGGCCAAACTTGTAAGTTTCATGTGCAAAACAACTAGCCTTGAGTGAATCTTAAATAAAAATAGACTTAAATTTTCACATTCTTTAGAAGGAAAATTAGATTGAAGCCTTTCAATATATTTCTCACTATCAAAAGGGGCATATTGGTAGCATTTAAATTATCAGAGGAGCAATAATTGTTCTTTTTAGAAGCACGATTGTTGTTGACATCTTAAATGTGAGGTATATTCTTTTGACTTTCACACTTTTGTCTATCTATAGGATTGTGTTCATTGCTAGTTTTCCAATTCTAAGACATCCTCTCTTACATGTGAAACCTTCCTTTATTTATTTTTGATGTAGACAATCCTTCCTATAGCTAAATATTATTATCAAGTTTCCTATTTAAGTCAAGAGTTTCGTTAACATGTTTCTTTCTCCAAGTTACTTTGTTGCTTTCTTCAGTAGACAAAATATCTTGGTGAAATTTTCTCCTACATATTAAGCTTTTCGTGCTTGGTAATACCCTTCACAAAATCCAACATGTTCATGGTCTAGTCTAGATGGTCAATTGAGTCTCTGAAGAAATCAAAATGAAAATTTCTTATGTTGACCTTTCCATGTGATGCACTTAAGTAGCTAGATCTTCTAGCATTAATATCAAAGGAGATATTAGTTTACAAATTGGGAATATGAATTTATATTTTAGATGAAATTTCAAACAAATCACATGGAATTTTCTATTTTGGCACCTCATCACTTATAATTTATCCAATAAACTCTTTGTAATCATGTGCAAAATTTCCTATTTCTTGATTTACCAAATTCTTTTCCACAATACATTCCATTTCTATAGAGAAGATGAGACTTTCCATTGTAAAATGGATTGTGGTGTCTTTGAAATATGGGTCCAAATAGCTAGAGCTCAATGAATCAACTCCATCAAAATAATTACCATCATGTATCAACTTCTTTGAAGTATTTACAATTTCAACTATTTGATTATGATCCTAAGCTTTTCTTTCACCAAAAAATAATTTATTGCTTATATGTTTTTTCCACTTACCCTTACCCCAAGAAGAAGAAAGTATTATTTTTCTTTCTTCCTATTTTTTTTTCATTTGTATTCTCTTATACTATCACTTGTTCACCTACATTTTAAAAATTGTAACACAATGTTATTTTGATACTCTACAAGCATAAACTACATGATCATCAAAAATCTCAATCCTTTTATTTATGAGATCCGTTGTGAAGAAAGTAGAATTACCAATAATTCCATTGTTAATATCATTTAATCCACCCTTTCTAGTTTGTATGGTACCACAATAGTCTACTTCAAGCCAACCACTATGGAAAAGGTTGTGATTTTTTAGGACTTCCATTTTTTTTTATCCATCAAAACACCCTTTATCCTTTACATTAGTACTATAATAGTTTCTATCAAAACCAACTCTATTTGTAGAAATTCCAAGCTACTCTTGCCTAAATTCAACTTTCAAGTTAAGATCCAAGATAATTTTTTCTCCTTTTTTGTTTCATTTCTTACTAAATCTAAATGTGTTTCTTGTCATTTTATAAGAAATTACTCATTGTGAGGAGATTCATTAGTACTTCCAATACTTTTGCAAAGAAGAGCTTCAACAATAGTATTTAGAATTTAATTTTTGTTTTTTTTTCCTGTGAGGACTTAGGTATATTATTTTGTGAGCCCATAACCTTAGAACTAGAAACATGTCCTTGAAGTGATACCTTAGAATCAATGAAAAAATTATCTATAGTGATTAACATATCATTAGTTAGTTCCTCCATCTTGTGAGATTGTGATGATATAGGTGGCATATAATGAGTGTTCATGATAGAGAGGACTACCTCATGCTTCAACCTTCATTAAGATTGTTTTATCCCCCTCTATCTATCTTGTCCCTCTCTCTCCCATCTATGTATAGGATATGTGGTCTAGGATATAGGGTATAGGGTTTATGGTATCGCTATATGGGTTAGGGTACAAGATTGTTGGCACTAGGTTTAGGGTACATAGGGTATAGGGTTTGGGGTATAGGGTATATGGTATAGGGTTTAGGGTATTGGTATATGGTACATAATGTATATGGCTTACAATATATAGTGTACGGATTAGGGTATTGGAATAGGGTTTAGGGTATAAGATTGATAGTATAAGGTTTACAGTACATTACAGGGTTTAGGGTTTAGGGTATTGGTATAGGATTTAGGGTACAAGATTGATGGTAAAAGGTTTAGAGTACATAGGGTATAGGGTTTAAGGTATTATGGAGTTTAGGGTTTAGGGTATTAGCTTTATGGTTGAGGGGTTAGCATATTGGGATAAAGGTGTAGACACTGAAATTTGGTCTAAGCCCGCAACTTCAATATTCTTCATAATTTGTATTCTTCATGGTCATGATTAAATAATTTCAATTATTTAATTATTCTCTATAGTCTCCATTTCTTCTATTAATTAAATAATCTTAATTATTTAATTAATTCACACTTTTCTTTATTCTATCTAATTAATTAAATAAATGCTTTTTATTTAATTATGTTACTATTTAACCTTATCTTTCTTGTCAAATTAAATAAATCCTTATTTAATTTACTCTTTATCATACTTCAACTATAATTAAATAAATTCTTTATTTATTTAATTATTCATTTAAATCCCTTCATCACTTAATTAAATAAATCTTATTTATTTAATTATTCTTAAAATATCAAATCTTGAATTAAATGAATTATTTAATTCATGAATTTTGTTTTAATCCATTCCTCTATATTTAGATAATTGTGTGAGTTATCTAAGTATTCACTTTTACTCAAAGATATATTCAAATCACTCAATTAACTCTTGATTTAATGTCTGAGTGGCATTCTCGAGTAATATCTTCATCAAATCATTCAATCATCTAGTTCTAACTCAATTGTGTGTACATGCATATTAATTAAATATTCCTATTTAATTAATTAAATCTTGTGTGTGCATTCAAATAGAGAGTTTCTTGAATCCATCTTTATCTTTTTCATGCAAAGATAATTCTTCTGTTTTCGAATACCAAACTTGAAAATTAAATCATTTATTTAATCTTTAATTCTATTTATAATTTGTATCACTCATGTCACTACTGACAGTTATCAGAATGCATGTCTAATCTTTCAATCTCAACCGTCCGTTGATCTTTCAATCCTGGCCTATCATTCAAATAATCAATTTTCTATAAATTTATCTAGTCTTCATCATTCCTATCTCTCTCAAAATCTTATGACTTTTTGGAGAAGTTATCTTAAATCTTTGATGTTTTGTTAAATCATTATCATAGGATATACTTGCACGAACTCTTGAGAATCCAAGGGAAATTATATACTACAAACAACAAAATGGAGAAGGGAAATCGAGATGAATCATGGAAATACATACAAATTTGATGAGATTGTTCAAGTTTTATTTACGTTTTTACTTTCCTTTGTTTTTTGTTGCTTACCATTAGATTGCATTTATATTTGTATTGCTTGCTTTTAATCTTTTCTTTTTGCACTTTCTTGGCATTACATTTGGTGAACCCGACGTGAAGACACCATCTTCGCATATCTGTAGACTTTTATTTTGATTTTTAAAAGTTTTTCATATGGAATGACGAATCAACTTGATGAAATGCCACAATTGAAATTCACAAACACATCAATTTGATGAAGCGATGCAATTGACTTTTTGAACCGCATCTGCCACCAGAACCGACACATCTAAAAAATTCTGATGCATCTACAAATTCCTAAACTGCAACTGACTGGTAAAATACCGAGAACACAATTGTAGAGAAAATCAATGCATTTGACTAGTAAAATAGTGACGCAATTGACTGGTAACCTTTTGTTTCCATTTTTAGAAATCTAAAATTTTCAATTGATTTGTGTGTTACTAATATCGGATTTTCAATGTGTGAGTTTTTTGTTTTTGGAGTTAATGAGTTTTTGCAGGATAATTGAGGAAGACAATACGGAAAATTACTAATGAATCTTTCTGCAGAATGCATGTCGAAGACCTTAGTTAATTTTCTTGATACAAATTGTTTGGTAGTGTAGAAAATCTTTCATTTGGATTAAAATTAACAAGTGTCTACTGTGTTTGAAGTGAAAGTACAACTATTCAATTACCCTCACGATTTGGTACGTCAAAGTATCCTCTCCCCTTGCACATCCATGTGATCCTAGGTGTAAGAGAAATGGTTAACAACTCTAGAACTTGTGCCTATTCTAGTGGGAAAAAGTACTCACCCCAGGATGACTCAGACCGGTAGCACCCTGAACCCGAGGGACTTCCAACTGGTATATAAAAGTGGATTCTTGGGGAAAGCCCAAGAATCATGTGTATGGTTCTGATGAGATGAATCCAAAAGGGGACTCTCGCTGCATGGATCATGTCCTATGAATAGAATTCCGGTATTAAACACCTTTTGTATTAGATACCAACCATTTTTTCCATTGCTCAGTATAGTGCAAGGTATAGTATCATGCCTGAAGACACTCACTATTGATCCCCTTGAGTAGAGATAGCAATTCTTGGGAGGTCATTTCCCAAAGAATTCAAAATTGGTGTGCTCGAATGACGTTAATGAGCCGTGGAGGGGAGCCAATGCCATCAAATTTCTAAGCTATCCGCTCTCGAGAAGGAAAGGTGTTTATCACCAATCTAGGGTATTTAGGTGGGCTATACCAAGTATACAAACCTGTGGCCTATTGGCCTATTAGGATGTGCTTTTCTATTGTCACATTACATGTTCTTTTGAGTCTAAATCAAACTAAAAACACTTTGTCTTATGATTGTCCTTGTTTTCCAAAATTTTATCACAGAAAATAAAGTCAATTTTAAATCTCAAATCACTAAAAATACACAGAGAGTGGCAACTATTCACTAGAAGGTCGCAATTGATTTTTAGAGTCACATCTGTTTAAATTCAAGTCGCATCTATTTAATTTTGAGTCACATCTATCATTTTTAGTCGCATCTATTTAGCGTAGAGTTGCATATGCTAGATTAGCTCACATTTGCTTTGTGAAAAACCACATATGTTATATTCTAAGTCACAACTGTCATTACGAGTTGCATCTCTTAGAAAGTTAACTACATCTGTCAGAGTCAGATATTAAACTTTATCAGGGACACACAATTGATCTTCATAAAACTGTAATTGTGAAATTTAACCGCAACTGGTAAACTTAACCACATATGTGAAATCCTATGATGCATTTTCCTGATTAGAAAACCATAATTCATGATCAATGTCCAGTCAACATGGTTAACCAGTCTTTCAATTGGTATCCCATAGGCAGACTTTGAATAGAAATAAGAAATGATTTTTCTCAATTTTGCATGATCCTTTAGTTTCATATAGTCACTACCATAGTTGTCCTAAATTCAGAGCTTGGTCTCATCTTAGAATACATTTTTCCTTTAGAGTAAACTTCTAGGAAGGTCATTTTTACAAACTTTAGGATAGGTCCATCATCTACACTCTAGAAAAATCTTAGCGTCAAAAAAATCTATCATTGAACCTAGTCTTATCATTTTATCCTTTGTCCTATAGAGAGTCCTCCTAGCTCATCAGTCTAGGTAGGAAACACAACTTGTCTTTGATCCTCGTCCTACATTGGTTCCTTGACTTAACTAAATTGACGCCGTGGTTAGACTTTAGGTAGTTGGTCCCTCTATCTTGGGTTTATAGAATTGATTATTTTAGAGCCTTACTTAGACTTTGCATCTTTAGATTTTAGGCTAGTGTCATCCTAGAACATTCCTTATTTTGCATCCAGAAAATCTCAAAAACATAGACTAGAGTCATACTATCCATAGACGTAGTTTTGCATTCCTTGCATATTGAGCTAATCTTACATGGTCAAAACTAGGTCTAAGAGAAGAGAGATAAAATATGTCGAACCTAAATGAATTCATCAATCCATTTTCCTCAAGACCTCATAAGACTCTATTAGACATATTCACCACTAGAAACACTCAAGATCACATTACAATAGAAGACATAGAGGCTTCCGCACAAGACCCTAAGTTTGCCTCTTTTGTAGATGAGTATCTAGCAAATGATCGTCAATGATACTTATCCAAATTGCTAGCTGAAGATGCTACTTTACCTATAAGATTTGATATTATCACCTTACAAACTCAACCTACACAAGGGACAAATACAACAATTGCTAGTACTACTATACCTCAGGTTAGCACAAATATGCCATCTGGCACACCTACACAGAGTACGACAGTCCATACATCTCCATTTGGTACATCTGGCATGACATCGAGATTTAATTTCACTATAGGAGGATCATCATCCACTCCCTCCGGTCCTCTTGTTGGGAGTAAAAGACCTAAATTATCAGCCTCTACACCATATGTTTGTATCACAAGTACAACATCCCAGTCAATGGCCATACCTAATGCCAGTTTCACAAGCACCATACCACAATCAATGTCCATACCTAGTGCTCAAATCACTAGTACTATATCATGGATTACACAAATAGGAGGAATTCCCTCATTCCAATATGGGAATCAGAACCCATCTTCCCAGATTTGTAGTTAGAATATATTCACACATATTCCAAATCAGAATCCATTCTCCTAGACTGGGAACCAAAATCCATTTATTTAGATTTTGAATTAGAATTCCTTTTCCTAGACTAGCAATCATAATCCATTTACACAGATTCTGAATCAGAATCCTTTCTCCCAGATTGGTAGTTAGAATTTGTTCACACAGATCTCGAGTCAAAAGCATTTTATGCATATTTTAGACTAGAACATGTTTACCAACATTCTGAATCCAAACCCACCTCAAATACCAACGTTCAATCAAAACCCATCATGAGACTTTGGATTTTAGAATACTTACACGGACCCGCATAATCCACCTAGCACATCCTTGACCCAAGTTGATGTCTTACAAACACAAGTGCATGCACTACAAACAAAAATGGATAACATGTCAGTGTCAACTAAGAAATCCTTTTTAACAAATGACATATGTCCATTTCCCTTTAATAGATCATTGTATATGACCCCTTTCCCTCACGGATATGTCATACTGAATCTCCCTAAGTACAATGGCAAACATAATCCAATAGAATATATAAGGAAATTTTCTACCATATGCATAAATGTCACTTATGACCCTTCCAAGAAGTCTTGTAGGGATTGCACTAGAGTGGTTTTCAGGTCTAGACTCTAGCATCAGATTTTGGGGTGAACTAGTTTAGAAATTTGTGGAGCAATTCTCCTTCAACATAGACCACAAGATAAATATAGCAAACTTTTGTCACACAACACAAGATGAAGGTGAAACATTCATTGCTTTCTTCCAGAGATGGAGGACTATAGCTAGCTAGTGTTCTATCGAGATACCTGAAAAAAATGTTACTATGTTCCAGGAAAACCTTCATGCAAAACCAAGGAGTAACTTAAGGGTACATTGTTGTACATCTTTTTCAGAACTAGTGGAAAAAGGGGTTATAATAGAAAAGGATCTCATTGAAAAAGGAAAACTTAAGACAACAACATCCAATAGAAATCCGATTGTACAAAACACCCCCACTGACAGAAATAGATTTTGGTCTCACAACAAAATGTCACCAATGATGGGGTAGTTGATGCTGAAATGCTACAAGCGGGACCACTCATCACATTATAAGGACCTCAGACTTTTTCCAACACGCTTAATGTTGTCAATCAACCTCCTAACATGGTCCAAAATACTCAAAGTCCACAACAACAAAGGATATTTCAAAAATGTGAGTTCACTCCCTTAGGGGAACCCATTGAGTTTGTATTCAAACAACTATTACAACATAATCTTATACAGCTGCAGGAACCAAGACAATACAATCCAAGACAATTTAAACTAGTTTGGTGGGATGATAATTCCTTTTTTGATTATCATAGAACTAACAGACATAACCTACAAAACTATAAACAATTGAAGAATATCATACAGGATCTTATCAAAAGTAGAATAATTGAAGTTATTGGACAAAAACAAAAGTCATCAAACACTGATCATCAAGTCTTTTCTGATCCACTACATGACCATGGGAAAGGAACTGTTCCTAGTTCGAGTACTAAGACCAATATGTCAACCAACTATGCGAGTATCAAGCATGATTATAATGGTGGAAAAATCATTCATCACCTTCGTGCTGTTGATGAGAATATCAATACCATTACTATCAATATGGGTACTGTCATAATAGTGGTTTACAATTCCTAAGAGGAACGAATTTTAGCTAAAATCACATATTTTTAGAAAATATAATGATTTAATCCTTAAAAAGTTCCATTTTAAGGTTTCCAATTGAAGAGGGTTTGATCAAATCACCTTAGATCAAAACCCCTTGGATAGATCCTCGCTAGTTTTAAACCATACCTATAAATGCATCTCCATTACACCTATCAAAATGCTAATAAAAAGTCACTTTTGATTTAGCTTTTGGGGGATCAAATGAATTCATTTAAAATTTATTTCAAATGATTATGGTATTCCTTAGAACAAGCTATCCAATGAATATAATTTTAATATGTTTTGGTTTTGTTATGTATTTGTTTTTTAAGTTTTATTAAACATAGGTTTTTCATTCGAAAATGAATTTCTTTGTTCTTCACATGTGGAAAAATAGAAGATTATCAAAAAAAAATGAAAAATATGAGTGCACCAGATATTGAAGTCCTTGATCCAACAAAAAAAATAAAATAAAATTTTGACATATACAAAAAAAGTTACACGTTATATAGTCGCGCTGTGTCTGAATTGTAATTCATTTGACTTTGAAACTTCAGTAAGGAAAAAATATTCAATAAAAAACTATCTAACCAAGTGGAAGCACTAGATATCATAGTTACAAATCTAAATTTGAAAGAATTAGAATTTTATCCTTTATGGAAAAAAAGTTATGTGTTATACGATGTGCGTGACTTTTTTAAAATGTTGTTTTCTGAAAAAAATCAATTTTCGTGGGAGATGGAAAAAGAAGTGAAATTTGATTCCAAAAATTTTGAAAAAAATATTTTTTAGAATCTACAGACAAAATTTGATGAGACTCTAGTTTGCACCATCTTCAAATTCCTCACAGTTTAGTTGCTATAGGTTCCCGAATGTGAATATTTAGTTAAAAATAATAATTTTAGTGTCCAGTTTGGCCAAAAATTGTAAACCACTATTATGGGATCACCCATATGAATCCTGAGTGCGCAGTCAATAGTCATCATACTAAGATCACTATCCAAGGCCCTCCATCATAGCAAACACCACAGTCTTCCAAGTTACAATATAACTTACTTGACCAGTTGGGGAAGACCCCAACCCAAATCTCAATCTTAGAGCTATTGCGTATTTCCCCTGAGCATCGATCTATTATTGATAAGGATTTATAGAACACCATGGTCCCTAATGACCTTGATGTCAATCATTTCAAAGAAATGGTGGGCTACTTGACCAATAATCACCATGCCACATTTTTTGAACAAGACTATGCAACTGAAAAGACAAACCATAATGACCCTTTACATCCATAAGTTCTTGTTGATGATACCAAAGTTAGATGAGTTTTGGTACACAGAGGAGTAGGGTTAAATCTGTGCACTTTAAAACTAATTAAACCATTTTTTTTCTCAGAAGCATGCATGGATACAACCAAGAGTATTTTCTTTAAAGCTTATGATGATGAGGAATGGAAATCAAAGGGAGTGGTAACACTTCCTATCAGAATTGGTCCTGTAGTAATGGAGACAAAGTTCCAAGTCTTGGATCTCACCCTTCCTTATAACCTTCTACTAGGTAGACCATGGATTGATGCTATGAAGGCGATCCCTTCCATGTATCATCAGTGTCTTAAATTCCCTTACAATGGAACATAAATAACTATAGATGGTGACCTAGATCCATTCCAATATTGCACCAATCTCAATGAGATCCCCCAAAGCCAAGTGCTAGTAAACCAGGAGGCTTCATCGTCCAATCCATCTTCCTATGTTGATCCATCCACACTCACTCAAACATCTATTTCACCCTCAATTCCTACCACTCCTAGGGTTGAGATCCAAGACAAGGGTTGTGGAGAGTATTACAAGATGACATCTTATTATGTTAGCCATTTGATTCCTCCTAAGTCATACGGTTTACCTACATCAGATAGGGGAAAGTCTATGGTCACTATACATGTTCCTCCTACAATGACTTTCACTAAATGGGGTGAATTAAGCAAAGAGGCCGTAAATATAGAAGATGTCACTCCCTGGCTATATAGGGAAGATGATGAAGAACCTCTTTCACTTGCTCACATTCCTATAGATCTATATGGAAAGGGTTTCACAATCATGCAAAGTAAGGGATATGATGGACAAAGTGGTTTAGGCTTACACCAAGATGGGATGATTGAACCAATATTTATTTCTTAATGGCCAAAAGGCGTGAGGCTAGGGTTTCAATTGATTCAGATTGGTGTTCCTAGTACCACATCACCCTTACTTGAGGAAGAAAGTGCTTCAGAAGATATCAAGTCATCTCATGAACCATTGGACCAATATCATTGTGACTACCCCAACTCTAATGATTATTAGTGGGATTCCCTATCCTCTACCTCTTCTATGGACCTTAACAAGTTATTTGGAGAACTTGAATTAATGTTAAGATCCTCACCAAATCCATTGAATTTTTGTCCACCAAAGAACATGACAAAAGAGGAATTGTTTAAACACTACTATTGGGAATCACTTGATCCTACCTCTTGGCAATCTGAGCCATCTGTTTCAGATAGTCAAACCTTGGTATTAGGCCCACCTATCAATCTGTCTAGACCTAAACCTAAGAGAAAACAAGACTTAGTAAAAGACTTTTGTGACCATATGAACAACTCAATCCTTACCTTGACCCCATTAAACTTTGATAACTCTGACGATTACATGCCCTTAGTCTATCCCCAACTCATTGATTGGGACCAACAAGACACACCCGTCTTAGACATTTTTGAGAATGACGAAGCAATTGCTGAGTTCCTAGGATTACGAGAAGGCATACCTAATGGTGATCACAAGGCTGGTTTTACCATTGACTTGGACAACAAAGCATATTTTGGGGAATCTGTTCAACCCTCCAATCACAAAAATGAGAAAAAGAATAAACAAGATAAAAAGGATGAGTCTCTAGGTGAAAACCAAAAGGCACCTCTAGACAATGAAAAAGTAAAAAGAAAGGACACATCCGAAGGTGAAAACATCTTTAAGGCACCTAAGGATGGAGGTTTGAACATTCTCCCCATTGCACAAGAAAATTCAACCATGCTTGTTGAAGAATCAATAGAAGTCAACATATGTACAAAAGAGAATCATCGACTTGTTTATTTTGCAGCGTCATTGACAACAAAAGAGTATCCAAAATTCCAAAACTTATTTGCACATAGATAGATAAATTTTGCTTGGTCATATGCAGACATGCCTGGGTTGGATCTTGAACTTGTTTTACATCACTTTCCCTTACAACCAGGTGTCAAGCTAGTGAAACAAAAATTGAGAAAAATGCACCCACAAATTACTTTATAGTCAAGGAAAAACTCAAGAAACTCTTAGACATTGGTTTCATTAGATCTATTGACAATGCAGATTGGATTTCCAATCTTATACCATTCACTAAACCAATTGGGGGCATCTGCATCTGCACCAATTTTAGAGATATCAACAACGCTTTTCCTAAGGATGACTTCCCTTTGCCTAACATAGACATGATAGTTGACATGACAATAGGATACAAGATGTTGTCCCTTATGGATGGATTTTCAGGATATAACTAGATCATAATTGCAACTGAAGACCAACCTAAGATGGCTTTCACTTGTCCTTGGGGAACGTATTTATGGAATGTTATGCCCTTTGGACTCAAGAATGCAAGAGCAACCTATCAACATGCCATAACCACCATATTTCATGACCTAGTACAAACTCTTATGGAGGATTATGTCGATGATCTTATTGTAAAATCCAAGACAATGGTAGAACATTTATAGGTTTTATACAAGATATTTCAAAGGCTGGAGAAATATAAGGTGAGACTCAATCCAAAGAAGTGTGTGTTTAGAGTCAAGTCAGGAAAGCTATTAGGCTATATCATTTCCCAACAAGGCATTGAAGTGGATCCGGCTAAGGTAAAAGCAATCATAGACATTCCTCCACCCACTAATCTTAGTCAACTAAGGACACTACAAGGAAGACTGCAATCCATCAAAAAATTTATAGTGCAGTTAGCAGATAAGACACATCCTTTTCAACATTTACTTGAGAAAGGGGTACCCTTTGCATGGAAAACTAGGTGTGGAGAGGCTTTTCAACTAATTAAGGAATATTTACTCACACCACTAGTCTTAATGCACCTATTGAAGGAAGACCATTGATTCTTTATATTACAACAACCCATTCATCACTCAGAGCATTGCTTGCACAAAATGACGATGAAGGTCATGAAAGGGAAATCTATTATATCAGTCGAACTTTGGTAGGATATGAGCTCAACTATAGTACCATTGAACATGCCTGTCTTGCAGCATTATTTTCTACCCAAAAACTAAGGCATTATATGCTAAACTACCAAACAATGTTGATTGCTAAAATAGATCCTTTGAAATATCTTCTCAGCAAGGTAGCATTAATAGGGCGACTAGCTAAATGGGTTATGATACTTAGTGAGTATGATATCCAGTATGTAGAAAGAAAGGCTATTAAAGGACAAGTCATTGTTGATCAGTTAGCCGATGCACCACTATAAGTAGATCACCCATTAGTTGTAGACTTTCTTGATGAGTTTATATTTACAATTGACACAAACATAATATGGAAACTATACTTTGATGGCTCACATACAAATCATGGCTCAGGGGATGGTATACCGTTTATCACACCATAGGGTGATTCCATCCCTAAGTCATTTAGGATTGCATTCCCATGTACTAACAACATAGTGGAGTATGAAGCTCTATTGACAGGGTTACGCATGGCAATCAAGTGGAAAATAAAGAACCTACAGGTGTATGGTGATTCTCAACTAGTAATCAGACAAGTAAATGATGATTATGAGACTAAGGATGAGAAGCTTTCTCCCTACAAATGCATGGCTAATAGCTTTAAAGATTACTTTGAGAAAATCAAATTTCATCAAATACCTTGTTTTTTAAATAGGGCAGCTGACACTATGGCTACAGTTGCATCACTTCTAGACATTCCGAACAATGTGCCTCAGTTTGAGTTCTTGGTAGAACAACTTTTGGTCCCAACCTACAATGTCTCATATTCTGAAATGGTGTGTGACATTGTTGGTCCTAATTCCCCATGGTACACAAAAATCTATGACTACCTTCATGCCAAAATCATACCCACTGGCCTATCAAACAACCAACATAGGACATTCCTCCACAAGTCAGCCAAATACACCATCATCGGAGACACCCTATATAGACAAGCCTTAGATAATACCCTATTGAGATGTCTTGATTATACAGAAGCACAAGCAACCTTGTGTGGGGTACATTAGGGTATATGTGGTTCCCATTCTAGCGGTCCTACCTTAGCCAAAAAGATTATGAGATTGAGTTATTACTGGCCTACTATGGGAAAAAACTCATAGGTCTTTGTAACAAAATGCCGCCAATGCCAAGTTCATGGAAACTTGATACATGCACCAGCACAGGAACTCCGTCCTATAACGTCACCATGGCCCTTCGCCCAATGGGGACTCGACCTCATAGGTAAGATCCTCCCCACATCATCTAATGGACACAAATTCATTATCACTTCCACTAAGTATTTTATGAAGTGGATTGAAGCCATTTCTATGACATACATTACTAGCACACAAATTTCTAAATTTATCCTGAATTATATCATATGTCGGTATGGTGTCCCTCAGTCCATAATTATCGATAATGGCCGCCCCTTTAAGAATCAAGAATTTTTCCATCTGTGTGATGAATTTCATATTCAACATCACTTTTCCACTCCATACTACCCACAAGGTAATTTCCAAGCAGAGGCATCTAACAAAACCATCATTAGAATCCTCAAGAAGACTGTCAATGATGTGGGTCGTGACTGGCATTTACAACTTAATCCTGCCTTATGGCCTTATTGCACAATATTCGTTCTCCCACTGGTGCCACTCCCTATTCACTAATATTTGGTTCTGAAGCTATTCTTCCTATTGAGGTCGAGATTCCTTCCCTAAGGGTATCCTTGAAAGGCCACATTGATGATGAAGAGTACCTAGTATCAAGACTCCATGAGTTAGAATTCCTAGATGAGCAAAGATAGAAGGCACTAGACCATCTCCAAGCATATCAGAATCACCTTCATCATAGATATAATAGGAAGGTCTTGAACATAAACTTTGACATTGGTGATCTAGTTTTAATGGAGAACCCAAAAAATCAAGCAGAAAGAGACAAACCAGGAAAGTTTGAACCAAACTGGTTGGGACCTTATATTGTTACATAAGCTTTTGGATTAGAAGCGTACCAAATTTCTACTCCTGAATGGGAACCATTGTCCTTGCCAATCAATAGTCTGCATCTGAAGAAGTTCTACGCATAGCTTCAGGGAGCCTTTGTCATAATTAGCAAAAATAGAAAAAAATCAAAAAATCAAAAAAATCATTACCAAGGTGAAAACTTGGCAAACAGGCATTTTGGTAACACCAAAAAAATTAGATAATCCAAAAAATAGTAAAGAAAAATAATTTGTCCAATAGTGAAAACCACTTCGGTGGTGCTTTGGATATGTACCATAGTGAAAACCTGGCAAACATGCGCCATGTGTACTTGACTCTACTCTTTTGTCTACTATTATTCTAATCTAGCACATCCCTATACATAGTCCACTTCCCTGTACATAGTCCACTACCCTATACATAGTCCACTACCCTATACATAGTCCTTATCCATGTACATACTACCTATCCCTGTACATAGTCCACTACCCTATACATAGTCCTTATCCTTGTACATACTACCTATCCCTCTACATATCCCTTATCTTTTGTATCCATCGCTAGTACATACGATTCGTAATAAGTGGTAGTCTTTCCCATAACCTAGAATGATTGGCGTCAAGTGCATTTCATATTCCCTATTTTATCCTATTCATAATCAATTGGTCTTATACTCGACTGGGGGAAAACACTTGACGTGTGTCATACTGATTCTTTCATTGGCTATGTTGAAGATGTAAAACCATAGAAAAATCCAAAACATCACAAAATGGCCTAAGAAAACAAAAAAACATCAAAAAACTTCAAAAGGATAAAAAAATCAATACATTTCAAAAATCTAAAAAAAAAAACTGAGTCAAAGTCAGTCGCACTTGTCAGTCTTTGTCATTTGTCAAAGTACATTGCCTCTGCGACTGGACATAGGCAAGGCCATTTTCCGATGTGCCCCCAAGGCATTAGGCTAGTCCGTTTAGGTTTATCTATATAAAATCATGCTTCAATTCATATGTTTATATGACAAGGTCATTGGTCGTGTCGAACTATGAGGTATTTGCATGTATAATGTAGGCAAGGCCATCAATCGATGAGCCCCCAAGGCCAAACTAGGTCAGTCCATTAGGGTTCATCACATTCTCTTTCACACACATCTTCTATTTGTATTCAGTCTTGTCAGTTAAAGTCAAATCGAACTACGAGGTCTCTGCGTGTATAACGTAGGCAAGGCCATCAATTGATTAGCCCCTAAGGCTGCACTAGGTCAGTCCTTTAGGGTTTGTCATCACACACAATCAATTGTCCACACATTGTATCAAGTCATGCATCAATCTGGTGAACAAGTTAGCAATGTCTCTAAGTCAAATCAAACAAATTGCCAAATGAAACATTCATAGCAAACCAACTAATGTCTGCTATAGGATGTGTCCTTCCTGGAAACAGACATCATCAGAACAATCAACCTCTATCTTATTCAGGATGAGTCCTTGAATATTGATATCAGTAAAACAATCTATGTCTTATACAGGATGAGTCCTTCCTGCATAATCGACATTGTCAAACAATCAAACATAGCCTTAAATAGGTTATCACATCAACAACATCTGACTCAACGGCTTATATAATACATGTCTTTCTGAAACTAGGCTTTGTCATGCCTTATACAGATAGTCAAAACATTGAAACCAGACTCATAGTCTTATCCGGTATGTGTATCTCCTAAAATCAGGCTCTATCAATCAATCCTTCTATCAATCAACATGAATCAAACAAACAGATCAAGTTTTGGCAAATACTTCACTGGCTTTTTGACTTTTTGACTTATTTATCTTATTATTTATCTTGAATTGATGACTAGGAATTATGTTACTAGCTTTCTCAAGGATGTCCCATGAAGGATTTAGAGAAGCAATGATGTATCAGAATTCTATTTTCTTTGATTGCTGTCTGTCAATTGTCTTTTAACTTTGATTTTTGAGTCATGTTACTAGTTTCCTCAAGGATGTCCCATGAAGGATTTAGAGGAGCGATGACATCTCATGACCCGTCTTTTACTTTGTTTGCTATCTATGGTTTGTCTTGACAAAAAGATTGGGGAAACTTGTGCCCTTAGTATGAGTTAACGACAATCCTTGTCTGCGACTGTCTATTGTTAGCAAGTGGATGACCTTGCACACCTTGATCTATGTCATATCATGGTGTTTGTCTCCATTTGTATTAGTCCCACCCAATGATGATAAAGTGCAATACCTTTTGTGATATAGTGAAACATCAAAGATTCCTAATACTAACATCCATCTCATTTCTTTTTCTATTTCTCAATCTTTCTTTCTGCACTAACAGTTCTTCTTTCTTGCATTATGTTGGAGTCTTGTGACACACAACAATACAAGTCATCCTGCATACACATACATGTTAGAAAAATACATACATATAGGCATTTATCATATTTAGGACATCATGGCATAATATACATTCATCATCATACAAAACATATCATAAGCATTCCATGTACAAAACAAATGTAAATACATGCATCACATTACATTTGTATAGCATCACATGTAGCATGCATTGTACATATAACATCATATTGCATCTCATAATTATAAACTGCATACATCATATAGAATCAACATCACATAGGCATATCATATAAACATCACTTGTATAAATAAACGACAGCATAATCAATAAATAGAAATGCATATCATGAGAATCGCTGCCAAAATCATATATATATATATATATATATCGCTCAATAGTGTCACATCACAATGTCATAATGTATCAATAGACATAGAAGCCCACATGTTATAGAATCATAATACAATGTCTCAATACATATCATGAAGTGCCCCTATCCTGAACTGCCACTGCTATCATGGCTGGAGTGCGCAGATGAATGATGTCAGGAACCTGATGACCGGTGAGCTGAGTGAGGCCTATCATATGGACCTAATCTGCATGGCTGCTCCACACCCTCTATGTTAATTGTCTTGGTGTGGGTCCTAGTCTGTGACCTACTACTATGTGCCTTCGAGAAGGTAGGAGCCCATCTCTCTAGAGGCACCTCTTCCTCATATAAATCATGGTAATAAGTCTCCCTTTCACCATCTTTGACTAACTCTCTGGCAAAGGCAACTGATGGTCCAGTACATAAAGCTTTGAGCTCTGTAAATCTCTACTCAGTCTCCTATCTCCGAGCTATGGCTTGATCTCTGTCCATGATAGCTTTGTCCCTCTCCATCTGTAACACATCCCTCTTGGACATCAAGACTCTCATCTGCTCCTCCAAGGATGCAACCTGAGCACGTAATGTAGTTGTATTAGGATCAACTGCCCCTGTCTCATCCTTCCTGGCCCTTGGTATGCCATCCTCCTCCTTGTCCAACTCCTCCAAAATTTGGTCCTGAATCTCTCTCTCATGATCATCATCCTCCTCATCATCCTCCTAATAGGCACCCAACAAGCCCAGGGTATCAATCTTTTTCTCCTCACTCTGCCTCCTCTGTAGGAAAAATTGGAATGGCCTCCTCTCTAGGATGCTCCTCCTCTCTACCAATCTCTACATGAACCTCCTCACCACCTCGTCCAATATTGGGCATGGCCACATCCTCCTCTCCCTATCTCTCCTCACAAATTGGTGATAGTGGTGGCCCTCATCCCCTCCATCCATGTCTCCCTCTCCTACCACCTCGCCAACCACCTCCACCATCATCTCCATCATCACCATAGCCTCCTCTACCTCCCCAACCTCTACCTCTGCCATGCCTGCCTTGCGGTCCTATCCCTCGCTACTCTACTGGCGCTGCCTAATTTGGATCTGTCAAAGGAATCAGCCTATGCACGACCCACCACTGATCATACTCCTCTGTGGTACATGGGTCTACTAGACCATCTCTCCACCCCTAGGGAACTACTTGTAATGTATCAATGTTTTCCTCAGCTGTGGCCACTAGAATCTCTAGACCCCACAAAGGGATTTCTCGCAATGATGTCGTGAACTTAGCCCGTCCTCTCGGCATGTCTTGTATCTCTCCATACTGTCATAGGACATGATCTGGCAAGTGATGCTCTATGATGTGGACATGTGACACTGTCCACCCAATCAAGTACTGTGTCTATCAGAAAAAAGGCAAGTGCTCATCCTCATCAGACCAGTCTGTGCATCCCAAGTATGGCCTCCATGTAAACTGAACCATCATTTCTATGGCATGCCTAAAGTACCCAATATCTCCCATGTGGTGCTATGTGTTTTCCCCCGCATAGTGGAAGGCATAGGGAGCTCCATGTTGAACATCAACTATAACTGGTGGCTGAAAGATGGTGATGTGTTCCCATGCCCATACCATCAGGAGTGTGGTACCACAACTCATAGGCTATACCTCTCAGTAGGAAATATCATCTAAGTGAAAATACAACATACCAAGGAGATAGGGACCCCATGCATATACCTCATGTCTCTCTAGCATCCCTACTAGAATCTCTCCCCAACCCATAGGAAAACCATGACCTCGATGGTCAAGAAGCACTATGCCACCTATCAAGGTACATACTAGACAATCTAGTCACCTATACCTCTGGGCCAACACATGCTACCTAATCTCATAATGGTCAAACCCTAGCTGTCTGACATCTACGTGCTGGTAATATTGGCACATCTCAACAATACCCCTCTTGGTATCATAGCTCACTCGCGTGCCTCTGATAGGAAGTCTCAAGATCCTATAGACATCCTCTAATGTCATTGTAGCCTCTCCAGTAGGTAGGTGAAAGGATGATGTCTCCGAGTGCCACCGCTCACATAGTGCTATCAATAAACCTTGATTCATCAAAATCTGGGGCATGTCTGTAATGTGTAGAAGACTTAGGTGCCACAGAAACCATCACTCTGCACTCCACAAGTTGTTTTTGAATTGATTAGTCTCAACTCTCATGTGTATACACTATCCAAAACAACCTACAATGGCATTATACATGCCTCATGTCAGCATCAAACATCTATCCTAGTGCAAAATGACTAAATTAACTGTTATTCAAATGTGTCATTCTTTTGCAAATGCATCATTCTTTTGCACATGCGTCATTATTTTACATATGCAGTGCATAAAAATCAAATGCATCATTTAATTACACATATGCATCACTATTTGTCAAATGTGTAACTTTACAATGCATATGCGTGCATGATCACAAATGCATTTGCAAAGATAATTATTATTTGCAACTACGTATATGAAATGCAAATGCGTTGAAATAAATACGAATGCATTGCAGAAAAATAAAATGCATTGAATAATAAACAAATGTGGGTAACTAAATTACATATGCGATGTTTTATAACACATGCATTCAACTAAACTACAAATGCATCGAACTGCACAAAATTTATGCTAGCCTATCTACGTGTTATTGCATATGCATTGATCCGCATGCAAATGCATCATTTTTCCATTCACATGAGACGTTTTATCAAAGTGACACATAAGTAAAATTGGAATTAAATGCATAAAAACACGTGCAAATTAAAAAATTTAAAATTCAAGTTTGAGGTACATACCGGGGGGTCTGCGTCGGCTGGCTACCTAAAGTTCCAAATCCTATAAGCTCGATGGTGGGTGTTCAGAATAGGAGATATCATCGTTGTGGGTGCAGAGCAAAATCTCAATTCTAAAGCTAGGTGGGTGAAAATGAATTGGTTTTTACCCCAATTTCTATATATACCTAGGGTTTTGGTGGAATTCTTTTCTATTGGCCACATCAATTTCCAATTTCAACCAACTCGTACCTGTCCATACCACTTCCAAATTCAATTCTGACAACTCCACTGCATTTTTGGCTATCTAATGGACTAATCAGGATCATTTCCAATTTTTTCTGAACTTTTTCGCAAATTTTTCAATTTTCCCGAGGGGGCATACCTTCTCGTGTTTTACATCGGGGCATGACTAGGGCATATTTCTTATCGATTTTCTTTGACACAATGTTGAAATGACATTTTATCAAAGAGGGGCAAATGTAGACACCGAAATTTGGTCTAAGCCTGCGACTTCAATATTTTTCATAATTTGTATTCTTCATGGTCATGATTAAATAATGTCAATTATTAATTATTCTCTATAGTCTTCATTTCTTCTATTAATTAAATAATCTTAATTATTTAATTAATTCACACTTTTCTTTATTCTATCTGAATAATTAAATAAACACTTTTTATTTAATTATGTTACTAATTAACCTTATCCTTCTTGTCAAATTAAATAAATTCTTATTTAATTTACTCTTTATCATACTTCAACTATAATTAAATAAATTCTTTATTTATTTAATTATTCATTTAAATTCCTTCATCACTTAATTAAATAAATCTTATTTATTTAATTATTCTTCAAATATCAAATCTTGAATTAAATGAATTATTTAATTCATGAATTCTATTTTAATGCATTCCTCTATAGTTAGATAATTGTGTGAGTTATCTAAGTATTCAATTTTCTTCAAAGATCTATTCAAATCGCTAAGTTAACTCTTGATTTAATGTCTGAGTGTCATTCTCGAGTAATCTCTTCATCAAATAATTCAATCGTCTAGTTGTAACTCAATTGCATGTACATGCATATTAATTAAATATTTCTATTTAATTAATTAAATCTTATGCGTGCATTCAAACATAGAGTTGCTTTAATCCATCTTTATCTTTGTCATGCAAAGATAATTCTTCTATTTTCGAATACCAAACTTGAAGATTAAATCATTTATTTAATCTTTATTTCTATTTCTAATTTGTATCACTCATGTCACTACTGGTAGTTATCAGAATGCATGTCTAATCTTTCGATCTCAACCATCTGTTGATCTTTCAATCCTGGCCTATCGTTCGAATAATCAATTTTCTATAAATTGATCTGGTCTTTATCATTCCAATCTCTCTCAAAATCTTATGACTTTTTGGAGCAACTATCTTGAATCTTAGATGTTTTTTATATATCATTATCATAGGCTATACTTGCACGAACTTTTGAGAATTTGGGGGCAATTATACTACAAACAACAAAATGGATAAGGGCAATCGAGATGAAACATGGAAATATGTACAAATTTGGTGAGATTATTCAAGTTTTATTTACATTTTTACTTTCCTTTGTTCTTTGTTGCTTAGCATTAGATTGCATTTAGATTTGTATTTCTTGCTTTTAATCTTTTCTTTCTACGCTTTCTTGGCGTTACAAAAGGGTTTAGGATATCAGTATTGGATTTAGATTTTAGGGTATAGGGTGAACATTTATAGTTCATGGTATTGATTATAGGGTTGAGTCTCTAGAAAGTATGATCAAGGGTATAGGTCTAGGGTGTAGGGCTTAGGGGTTATGGTATAAGGTATCTAGGGTTGAGGTGTAAAGTTTAGGGTTTATAGTTTATAATTGACGGTATTAGTATAGAGATTAGGGTTTATGATTGCGGTTAAAGGGTTTATAGGTGAGGATATTTTTGTGTGTGTATCTCTCACTCATTCCCTTTCCTTCTCTTTTTCTCTTTTTTCTATTCTCTCCCTCTCCCTCCCTCTCTCTTCTTTCCTAGTTTTTTAAGGGTTGAAAGGCCTCAATAATGGTTATTGGTTCTCAAAAAATTTGGCAAGAACCAAATAACCTACACTAAAAATGGTAAAAATATGCATGTAGCCCATGTTTTAGGCCCACATTCTCTTTTTTTTTCAAGTTTTTGTGCATTATATGATAATTAAATTCTTTTTATGGTGTTTGCATCTTGCACAAGCATATTTTTCATATTCCATCACCATTCGACCACCTTTTTGATTATTTGACAATGTAGAAGATGGAAATTTTATGTTTTGATTATATGAGGTAATATTTTCATGTTTCTAGACTTCAAATGTTTATTATGAGTTTTTTATTGAAATTTGAGAATATAGATGCATTATTTTCATAATTTTTACTAATCCTATTAGATTTAGAGAGAATTCAACATTAAACTTGAAGGAAGTTGCGTAAAAGTAAAAGAAATAGGAGTTTATAGCAAAAAGTTAAAGAACATGACATAATTTTCAAATTGTAATATTGAATCTTAAATTTTAATGTCCATTCTATTTGTCTTGATGCACTTTGTGCTTTTCACCTTCTCACATAGTTCAAGTAAAATCATTTTCTTTTTATTTTTTTCTTTTTATATTTTTTACTTAACCCTATGATTATGCTAGCATGTTCCTAGTTAATATGCAATTGATATGTGAACACCTTAAGTGGTCCATGCTAACACAAGTGAACATATGTAAAATTACTATCTCATATTTGTACATTGGTTCATGTTGGAACACCTAAGAGGATATGACTATCATAAAGATCTTTGGAGATTCATAGGGAACCAATATAACCATCCTTGATTCTTATGGTCATACAAATAAAATATTACCAATTTTGAATGATAATGAATAGAATTTGAACCTTAATTAACTTTGATCAACCTTTCTTAATGATACGGGTATGTGCAGGATCATGATGGGCCAAAAAGTGGCAATATTATGGGTATTTGAAGGGTATGTGGCTGACGACTTTTTCTTTACCCAAAATTGATGAAATGAAAAGGGTTTTTAGAGGAGATTCTTAGCTTTCCACCAATATAAATTATTCTTTAATTTGAATTTAATAAATAATTATTATTCATTTTCTATTAGAACTACGACTAAAGTCCTGATTGATAGGCTGATTGAAAAATATCTATAACTTTCAAACGGTATCACATTTTTTGAATCTGAAACATGTATCACATTCTATGCTTCACATACTATAGGATTAAAAAAAGAATAATTAAATTTCATGAAGTTTTGACCAAGTTAAGGTGGTCAGAAATACAAGTTTTTATATTTTTTAAAAGTTGTAATAAAAATTCATAATTAATTATGTACTTGGAAAAAATTACAAAAATATGCATCACATCCGGACATGAGTCCTCTACTTATATATAAAATCTTATAAAAAATATTATCATTTTATTATGGTTAGGGTGGTCAGACAGACACCTACTTATTTTTTCCTGAAATTTAAGTACTACTGCATTGAAATTTCAAATTTTCACCAAATAGATTTTATTTATTTTTAAATAAACCTAGTAGTTTAGAAAATACATTCAATTTTCTACAGATTCTATTCTTACATATTTTTGAAATAATATAGATAACTTATTCAAATTTTTATGTCAAGTTTCCTAACACTGATTCTTTTGAATTATTTGCCACTTAAGGGCCTATTTTTTCCATGATGATCCTGCACATACCCATACATAGATGTAGAATTCATCATATTGATGAAACAAATAAAGACTCTAACACTAGATGAGTGTGAGGTTAAGAATACAAAGAAAAGATAAAGAATGAGGAAACCTCACGAAGGAAGGAAATTGAAAACCATAGAAGAAGACATGCCTATTCAAGAGGATCATGAAACATCCCTACAATGTAAGAGATGTAGAATTGTCATCACAAAGGAAACAGATGCAAATCCTTAGTGCAATGAAACAATTGAATCCTGATGTTGGGGGTATATCATCTAACACAATTCAAGTTGAAGGAACACCATCTATGACATGCCATGTTGAAATTACAATAGCATCCACATCTCAAGTTAGAGACACTTGATCTTCCACATATAAATTTGAAGGTGCACCATCTTTTACATCTCAATTTTAGGGTACATCATCTTTTTCATCTGTATTTGAAGGTACACCATCTCTCCCCAATATTTTTGACATTCCTAATGTTGAGAAAACTATGAAGTTTTGAAAACATCATATTGTTTTGCATAGAAATCCTAAGTATTTGATTGATATTGATGATAATTTTTTTTTTAAAACCAATGGTTTATAAGATTCCAATGTGTACTTGTCAAATATATGCTAAGAAGATATGGAGATTTTATTTTAGAATTTAAATGAGACTGAAAGATGTCAAATATTTTTTGAAATGATGAGGAAACTAGAATTTAGGCCCATCATGAAGATTCATGGGCTAAGAACATAAGATGATTCAAGTGAGAAATATATTGTAAATAATCTAATGAGTGCATATGAGAGTGTGGGTTCTACCTAATACATGAAATATAATAGTGTCATCCAATGTGTCATGCCATCAACAATGGTAAGTAATCTAACCAAGAAAAGTATTGAAAATAAGTATATCATTTCTAATGAGAGCCATGGGAAGGCATCAAAGGGTGGAGGATACAAATAACAATGAATTATGGGTATTCTATGGTTGATTACTGAGAAAAGATAAATCAGTTTTTTAAGCCTTGAGATACCTAATCGAAGAATTTTGGAAGAATAACACAAGGGTCTCTTCTAATCAAAAATATGTTTTAAGGAGGATAGGTAGTCAAATCTATGACCCACATTTAAATCATTTTTTGGATATGACTCAAACACAACTTTTTTTCCAAATTTCAAGAGATGTCCTTAAATTAAAATTAGTCAAAGATATTTTGAAATGGTAAAGAATTTTTATGTCAAAATAAATCTCACATGCACAAATTGTTATTATAGAGTAAATATTACATTTTCCAATAGTTATGATTTTTATTGACATATATTTTTAAATTTGTATACTAAAAATGTTTTTTTGGAATGTACCATAAGGGCTCCAACTAAATTTTCAAGGGATTTCATATCTAGCATTTAACATGAAAGAGTGGATGGTTGAATTTTTTACAAGAAATTATTCTTGGATGTCATGTGTGTTCATTTTGGTGGCTTGCAATATTTTTCAATTTTTGAACATATGGGTAGTACACGTGCAATTGGAAATGAACTAGTGGAATTTGTAAAATATAAGATAGTGGCCTACACTATAAAAAATGGCAAAGAATACTAAATTCACTAGGTGTGATATAATATGGAAAGTACAAAATAGAAACACACAAAAAGTACATCTGAATAGGTGACACAAATAGGAAGATAGTTTAGAAAGATGGAGAAAAACTATAAGGACAAGGGTGTTGAGCACCCTAGTATAAAAGTATAGAAATATAGGGTTTTAAAGCTTGTATAGGTGATAGTTTTTAGACATATTTGATTGCAGAAATCAAGATCCAAAGTTTTCCAAAGGTCGAGTAATAAATATGGCCTAATTTGTTGATGATGAGTACATAGAAGAATGAATTAGGTTTTAGGAGCCTTGAGATGTCAAATCAACTTCAATCAACTGTAAACCTGTTAATCTAAAAAATAGATAAGGGAGAAGGGTTGTGCCATATAGGGGCTTACCTTGGTCAAACCTTGTGTTGATGTTTCCACCTACAAAATGACAATAATGAAAAATTATAAAGAATGTGTGCTCTCAAGAGACCATAGGAAAAGAAATAAAGAAAATGATAAGGAAACACTACCTAGGATGTCTTACCACTCTAATCTAAAATCCTTGTTAGACTAATGCATGCATGTCAATCTCACACAAATAGGATGAAGAAGTATACCTAAGATCGTGTAGGTGTTAGTACACATAATAATAATAACAATAAATGAGGAACATCAAATAATACTTGAACACAATTTTCTATTATATTACAAACTATAGTGTCCTTAATATTTTGGTTGTCTTGCTTTTGAATTAATATTAGTCATCTTAGTTTCCTTACTACTAGATATATAGATAAATTCTATTGCTTGTTCTAGATAAAGAGGATAGAAGAAAACACACACACACACACACACACACACACACACACACACACACACACACACACACACACACACACACACACACACACACACAGATAGATATATATATATATATATATATATATATATATATATATATATATATATATATATATATATATATATATATATATATATATATATATATATATATATATATATATATATATATATATATATATATATATATATATATATATATATATATATATATGAATCTAAACATATTTCAAATTATCAATTAGGGTAGGCCTTGACAAAGACATTAAAATTCTCAAACACATTAAGGCTGATATTTAAATTTTAATTTTATAGTATTAATAGCTATGATAGGGTGTTGATCTCATGTCTAAGAAATTTAGCTTTACAAAATCCTAAGAAATAATGATTTATGTTTCTCATAAAGGCGATAAAATAGGTACATTATGATGCACACTAGTGTAAAATTGTGAGTGGTAACAATTTATGACACTACATGTTCCACTAGTCATTATCCCTTGACTTCCCACTATGTTTTATTCTTATTTGAAATTGTGTTACTTCTCTTTGTTGCACTATCATCTCAAAGAGAGAAAAAATGCATACACCTAAATCTATCCATTCTGAGCCACAATTGAAGTTACTCTATCCTAACCATTAATTAAATAAATATTTATTTATCGATTACCCTATCCCTGAATCCTCTAACTAAATTAACTAATTAATTAATTAATTTAGGATAACTAATCCCCATCATGTTTTCCTCGAATATTTATTTCAACTTTATCACTCTATCCTTGACCATTTAATCCTAACATTCTAAATAAGTTTCTAGTTGTTACTCAAGCCTTTGGTTTCTCCTACCCTATCAAGAATTTCAATGAGGTTGGTCTAGTTTCCTCCCACCCTACCATGTCGTCACTTCTTTCCCCACCTAGCTACGAGTTGTTCATTGACCTTAATGCAATTTTTTCTCCCATTCCTATGATTGGATCTCTATTGGGTGTTGTTGAGGTTTTCATGAAACCTCTTGCATGATATGGTGTGGGTTCTTCTATTGTAACGAATGGATTTTTCCATCTCTTTTGTGGATACAATGCAAAATAACATATCTAGGGAGGGCTTTGTACACCCTCTATGGTGTGTAGACATTGTTCCTATAATTTCTTTTGGTAAGGAAGTATAAAAATATTGATTTTTATTCGAATATTGCTCTTATTTGTAAGTTTTGTCCTTTGTGGCCTTCCCTCCCTGATTTGCACCTCTGGGTCACTAATCATTAGTCTGCAGTAGTTGAAGAATCTATGGATATTTACCCCAAACTGCAAGGGGATTTTTTTTGTGGGGTTTCATTCTCCTAAGGATAGATAGGCTTGTGGAATGGGATTCTCAACCCCTTTCCATGAGGCATTGGGTTCATTCTTTTAACCCTCTAAAGCAACCCTTGGATGTTGTACCTATTTGGGTAAGATTACCTTATCTTCCCTTATAGTTCTGGTGTCCCTCTACTTTTGAGGGCATTGGTAATGGTATTGGTAGATTCTTGAAAGTGGATAATGCTTCTTAGAATTTTACTCACACATCCTTCACTTGGATTTTGGTAGAGGTATATTTTTTGAAGGCTTTGCTTGGTGAGGTAGTGTTGTAGGTTAATGGTTGGTCTTGGTCTCAGTTGGTGGACTAAAAAGGTATTCCTTTTTGCTATAGAGGTTTTTTTACAGTTGATCACTTGCCTCATGATTGTTCTAGAGGCTCCTGCCCTATTTCCTCCACTACTTGGTGGAAGAATTCTCACCATGAACATTTAACAGTGTTCCTAGCTACAAACTCTACTTCTTTAGATGAAGATTCAAGGACTCCTCCTTCTGTGCGAACAAATATTATTGTAGTCATTGATGTTTCTCCTAATACTATGAGTGATTCCTCCCTTGAGGGCCTTGCTACCCCCTACTTGGAAAAGGTTGTCTTAACTAAGAATTTTGTTGTTTTGAGGTTGGATTTGGATGAGTCTCTTGAAGTACCTATTGTTCATTTGATTAATTACTCCAAATGGGAGTCTCCCCACTCCAAACATAATATCTTAATTCTAGTTTCTAATTCTTCTTGGACAACTATGCATAGCAAGAAGAAACATAATTATAAGGTCACATTTTTGTTTAATTTTCCCTTAGAGGCATTGTTGTTGGGTTCTAGCTCTAGTGCTTGAACAAGTTGTCTTTGGTGGATATTTATAATCTATCTTCTGTTGGTAACTCCACCCTTTCTATAAGCCTATATTTGTTGTGGTTATTTCCTAGACTATTTCTGACTTGTTTGCTATGTTGACTAGTTTTTTCTATTGAGTTGTTTTGCTCTATTATTTTGGCATTATTGCATGTTATTCCTTACAATTTTTTGGCAACGAGAGTTATTTCTTATTTTTGTTTCATCTTGTAGTTATTCTTGGTCTTGTTGTACCTTTTTCCTAATCCTTTGCTATAAAGGGATCAAGGCCCTTTCAAAATCCATGCTTAATCAAAAACATGGATCATAATCTAAATTTATCATCTTGTGGCAAGTGTCCCTCTCACATGAATAACTAAGACCTTTTATAAAATCATTTAATCTATACACTTACCAAAAATTAAAACTAAATTTCCATCTCATCCATATATTTCATACTACCTATCCAAATCCTAGCTATTAACATAAGGATGTTTCCCCAATCAAATCCTAAACTTACACCTTATCTCTCATATAAAACATCACATGACCAACTTTTTATCCAAGGCCTAATCCTAGTTCAATCCTACCCATCCATTAACCAATCCATATTGGTCCTTGATTTATCTCATGGATTTTTTTTGAACGAGAAGCCTCTAATCCAATTTGAACATCACCTCTTAACCTTCTATTATGTTGTCATATTTTTAGTGTAGAAAAATGTCATCATTTAAAATTTCACACTTATCTTGGGGATAATTAACATTAAAAAAAACCTAATGTTTCCCTGATCTAGTGTTGTAATGTGTTTTGCACATTTAAATTGGCTTTAGGGCCTATTTAAGCTAAATAGACCTAATTTTGAATTAATTTAGTGTTGTAAATTGTATTTATTTACATATTCACATTAATTTTTGGGCCCTCTTGTATTTATGGCCTTCATATGATCATCAATAGGCCCTAAGACCCTTTATTATGCATCTTGATGCCTATTTCACTCAAGATCTCAAAATAATCAACAAATACACTTAATATCTCAACTCCCCGACATTTCCTCTATCCAAAAAGGCCTGGTGGGACCCATACACCACCTTGGGTGTATGATTCCCACCCAAATGGGACCAATACAAAAAAAGTGGTGTATGAGTCCCATTTGACCCCTTTCCAAGGTTTTGAGTAGGAAATAAGGGTTTTGAATTCAAATTTCATGAATTTTAGCATTTGGGATCTAATAAATGGTAAGTTAGATGGAATTCCTATATAAACAAGGTTTCAAATCATTATTTCAATAAGAATTCATGATATCAACCAAAGAAATCAAGATTCAAGAATCCTAAGGCTTCAAAGAGCATCATAGAGCATTCAAGATCCCTTTAAAGGCATTCAAGGGCATATTTTTTCATCTTTTGTTGCAACAATTCAAGATCCATCATGTCAAAGATAGTGCATCAAGCATTTTTTTCAGCTAGTGTTATAATGTAGCATTAAAGTGTTGCAAGAATGGAAAGATAGAAGGTGTTTTCATTGATATCAACTGATCAATTGGCTATCAAATGGTTGTTGTTTATTGTATATGTCAAGGATATTGATTTTTTTTTAATGAAGATATGTTGTAGGTGTTCAACGATTTCTTTGGGTTTGCTCTAGATTTTCCCCTATATTTATGCAGTTTAGATATGTTGATCATGGTTGTTAGAAGATGCTATATCAATATTTTTAGATGTTGATTCATTGTGCAATGTAAGTTATGTTCATTAGTTATGAACTATGGGTTCCCATGTTTCTGGTTGAGGTCCAAAAGAAATATTATTGGTCAAGATTTCTCTTTGATGAAGTCTAATGACTTACGGCTCTAGATTTGAGTTGCCTTGATTTTGTTGAAGATAATTTCAACACCTGTAACGCTTGTGCTTAATGGTTCTATGTGTTTTACACTAGTTTGGTTGACCTTGTGTGAAATACTACTTTCAAAGTTGATGAAGCATTTTGGACCTATTTGGGTCCCTATGAAGTCTGTGTTTTGGTCACCCTTGTGTGTGTGAAATATTGGATCAATTTAAATGAAAATCAAACACATATTAATAAAACATTAAATCAAGAAAGATGAAAAATAAACGGAATGAGAAATCTGTGACAACAGCTTCCCCGAAGTCATTTTATCTTCCTCTAACTCCAGCATTTTGTTGATTTCTAGTGGCTCTCAGATCAGCAGATCAAGCTCAATAAAAGGACAGCTAAAGAACGAGATTTTAAGGTGCGCACTATGCTAAATGCAAAGCTATGCTAAAATGAAAGTATGGTTGTGATGCTGAAAATGATATGAATGCCTAAGATGATTGCATGTAGATTCGTGTGTTTTCTTATGTAAGCATAGGTGTATGCGTGCGTAGTGTGTAAGTGGGGATGATTATGCATAGTGTGTGTAAATGTGGATGATTATATGTAGTGTAACCAAAAGCTTGGATTTGTGCCAGAATTTATAGAGTTTTCGAACGGATTCGATTGGCTGATTTGATCGACGGCCCGGATTAAGCTTGTTCGAACGGACGGTGGAAGATTTTAGAAAGTGGAGACAGAGATGGAAGGTTTCCCTGTTTCTTCAAATTTCGTCATTAAGATTCGAAGGGAAATTTCCATTTCAAAGAGTGAGTCAAAATGAGTTAAAATTAAATAAAATAAATTTATTTAATTTGGAAGTGAAGATGTAAATAGAAACTTGCATAATATAATAAATCATATTTAATCATATGTGAAGATGGATTTAGAAACTCACATAATTAAATAAATTATATTTAATCATATGTGAAGATGGATTTAGAAACTCACATAATTAAATAAATTATATTTAATTATGTTTTAGAAGTGAATTTAGAGTGTAATTAAATATTTAAAAATATTTAATTATTTGTGGGGGGAGAAGATGAAGAGAATATTCCATTTTTGAATTTCAAATATTCAAATTTAGAATAATATTATAATCAATATAAATAAATTATAAAAATTTATTTAATTCAATTAAGAGGAAAATGGATGATGTCAATAATTAAATAAAGTTCATTATTTAATTAAGGTAGAAGAATTAAAATAATGAACAATATAAATAAATAGTTAAATTTATTTATATGTAGATGACTTTAAGAGATTAATTAAATAATTTATATTTAATTAATTAACAATCTTAATCAATCGTGACCATTTTTAGATGTATACATTTTTCCCCTGTTTGAAGTGATGTGTAAAACACATTGCTTCAAAGAAAAATAAGTTTTTTTCCCCTGATGCGTTTTTTATATTGATGTTACTGCTGATGATGCCCCCTTGGGAGGTAAATCACGGATGATATGAAGTTTGAAAATGTGATAAAGAAGATTGCATAATGATATTCTACTGAGGAGATAGTGATTTAGCTCCTGATAAATGATGTAAAAGATGCCCCTGTTGAAATGATGCCCCTTTTGATGGAAATGATGAAATGATGATGATTAACTGATAACTTTACTTCCCGAAAATAGAAAAATAAAGAGTAAATGATTGATAAAGTGCTTGATAAATTTGCTTTCTGTGATAGAAAACAAATAGTAGATGAATGATTTCCTTTTTGATAAATTTTCTTTTTGTGATAGAAAACAAATAGTAGATGAATTGCACATTCATATGGATCACTTGATAGATATGAGTCACTTGATATGGGTCACTGATATGATGTAGATACCTGTCACACATGTATATCATTTTTTGAGCATGTACATTGATTTTTGATCATATCTCATGTATTTCTCTTTGGACATTTTAGTTTCATTGGATATTTGGTCATTTGTATTATTGATGATGAGTGATGATATGCAGCGGCGATGAATTTTGATGATATGCTGTGCATTTATGAGATGATGATGTGATATGCATTTATTTCTATATGTTAAGGATTTTGATATGCATTTTAATGATTTGATGACTAGCATGATATGCAGGATGATTTGATCTGATGTGTTTATGATGATGATGCATACTAATGATGTCATGCAGGGTGGATGATTTATATGGAATGTTTGTTTTTGGATTTTCAAATGTAAGATGATAATAAAAATGAATGTTGTGTTTATGATATGCATTATGAATTTGCAAAATGAATTGATATGGAAAATGATAGGATGATTAATGATATGATATGAATGCAATGTTTTGTAATGATGATACAATGAAATGATAAAATGAAATGCAATGATAATGACATGTATGAAAATGATAAGTGATATGAAATGAACTATACGATATTGAAAATGATAAATGAAATGATAAGTGATAATGAAATGAATGATAATGATATGATATGATAAGTGAAATGAATGATGATGAAAATGATAAATAAACTGATAAGTGATAATGAAATGAACGATAATGATAAGATATGATAATGAAGGAAATGATATGATAAGATATGATAATGAAATATTAATGAAATGATAAGATATGATAATGAAATGATAATGAATGAACTAATGCAAATGTATAAAAGGAACATGAAATGAATATGAAAATGATAAAGTGTTAATGATATGAAGATGATAGAGAATCTAAATGATATGCAAATGAATGATAAATGATAAATGATAGGACCCAGCTGAAATGATAATGCAGGTGAAAGGTGATGATGAAACAAATGTTCAAATGTCCTCCACAAGTAGTCCAAAGAGACATGATAGCCGTCGGCCTTTCAAAACTTTTGAATCAAACTCATATGCAGATATGTATAATGAGCCAAAATGAAATGCAACTAAATGAAACGAACCATTTGTTGAGCTTGTTGGTATATTTGCTAGAATCATCATAGAGCGCTTTTTAAAATGTTAGAAGTATGTACAAGCATCATAGGGGAAATTAACACCAATGATGACCTGAGTACAACTTTCATGATTTTTGATATAGCAAGCAAACACAAGCATCGAGGTATAATTGAACTGAGATGACCTGAGCATTTCTTCCATAAACAGACAAAGACTAACCACCATCTGATGAAAATTTGGAACTTTCATCAATGATAAACTTTAAATCATCATGTCTCGCGACATATTTGCAATAGATAAATGATTAACCTCTAGACAACAGACAAAGAAAACTCATTCTCTTTCCTTGCCACTCTAGTTCAGTACATCATCGAGTGTGCTCCAGAGAAATGATATCGAAAACTAAACAACCATTGTTCAAAAATGAAATACTTGTGATTCCAAACATTATTCAGATTATAGATCATCCAGATATGAGTCATGATAAGGTGCACAATTGAAATCTACTATGATATGGATCAATGATTGGATGTTTTGGTTTGATTTGACTATTTTGCTTTGCATGATTGGCTTCGATGTCATTGTCTCACTGTTGAAATTTGATTTCCCCTAGTATGCCCCGTGTTTTCCCTTGGTATCAACATAACTTGCTACAATGAATATGTACGAAAATAAAGCCATGATAAGACGTTATCGCTCGAGGCAAATGATGATAACATGGTGCTGGTGTGACCCTAAGATGATGGAAAAGATACATGAAAATGAAGGCTAAAAAGTTAAGTGTAGAATATGAACTAATAGATGGAGAGCTACAAATAGCGTCTATTTTTTATGTTTTCCGATGATTTTTTTTTTTTGGATTTTTGATGTTTTTAAATTTTTTTTTGATTTTGTTTTTGATGTTTTCTAATTTTTTTTGGATTTTTTTGATTTTTTTGGATTTTGATGTTTTGAGGTGTCAAAATTTGAGTAGCCTTTGTGCTAGATACCAATGACAAGGGGAAACCAAGTCTAGGTGCAAGGGTGGGTGATGGGATAAGGGATAAAATGCTCATGATAGATGGATGGATGGTATGGATGTATGCATCATAAGAGAGCAAGGATGTGATCTCCAAAGACTATGTCACATAGGAATAATATGCCCCATTCTAGGTACAAGACTTAGGATTTTTCATGACAAAGCTTATGGCAATAGGATAATGATAGGCTTGTTTGGAAGGATGAGGTATGTCAAGAGATACCCAAGACATGTTTCAACATTTTGCCCCTATTTCTTCATCAAGATCAAAAGGATAAGGGTGGATGAATGGACTCAATATGATAGGTATGTATGATGGCTAAAGATGGTAGGTAGGATGGAAATGATAAGACATGAAAAGGATAGGTTGGATAGATAAGACATTGTGCCCCCAAGTGTAAGTGACATAGAAGATAAACCTACACATGACACCTATTTGCTAGGTTTTCATCATGGTACTTATCCAAGGCGCCTGTTTACCAGGTTTTCACTGTTGGATGAAGAGATTTCTCTTTACTTTTTACTCTTTTTTTTTTTGGATAGGAGAATGGGAATATGGATAGGAGGGACTCAATTGTCTAGTTGCATGAAAGTTGGTAGTCCCACTAGATAGATGTCATTGCATGGACCATGTCAAATGTCATTATGCTCATAGATGTTGGTAAGGGACTAGGTAGATGGAAAATTATGAAAGGCTTATGCAAGAATGAATTGGGAATAGTGTATGATGATGTGGATTGAATAGACCTTGTGCAAAAGGATGGATGAAAGGTTTATGCAAAAGCTTGGACCATAGGAATATGGTGGGGGAGATATGTCGAATAATGCGTGAAGGATGAGGAGATGGAGGTATGTGGAATTGTTGTGAAATGGAAGGGAACCATGACCAATGGTTGCACACACTATGATAAATGTTGAAGCTTTTGATGTGGATGGGGTGTAGGAAGCAATGGAGATGTTTGCCTAGGAGGTGGTGGATGAAGTGTTTTAGGTACCCACATAGACTTAGTATTTTTATGATTTTTATTTTGCTTGTGGGTTTTAGGAATTTTACATTTTTGAATGGCATGAGAATGTGGGATGGAAGTGGATGGTTGGGATTTTTGTGATGTGGATGCCTTGTTTGATTTGATTTCTTTTTGCTTAGGTACCCAAACCAATTTAGGTTTTGCCTTTACTTTTGGAGGTATGGGGTTATATAAATTTTTAGATGTACTTGGCTTTGATATTTTGTATTGATTTCCTAAGGCATGAGAACCTTTAGAATTTTTTACTTTATAGGTAGAGGCATTGAAATTCTTGCTTTTGAATCCCATGGGTATGGTGGAATGGGTGGAAGCTTTATGTTTAGACAATGTGTGCATTGATTGGTCATGATTAAGATGTTTAGAGGATTTATGGATGGAGGGATAAGGGGATTGGATAATGGGGATATTAGGTGTTGGGAGAAGTGGAGGTAGATTAGATGGAGGAATATTGGGAGTTGGAAGTAATGGTGGTAGAGTGGATGGTAGAAGGTGTACGGTCACATGCTTTTGACATTTATAAGATAATGGAGGTGGAATGGCAACATATGTTTTAGGTATACAATAGGCTTTATGATGGAAAGTGGACTTGGGATGCATGGAGGAAGTACCAACATCTCTAGGTTGTTGTCCTTGGGGTGTATGTCCAAGGCCATAAGAGCGTGGAGGGACTTTGACATGGATGGCTCCAAAATACCTTGTTCATGAAGGTCTAGAATTTTACCTTGGTGTTTCATGTTTTGGAGTGTGCAATGGACAATGGGACTAGGTGTAAGTAAAACACTAGACACAAGTTCCTTATTAGATGGAGAAAATGAAGCAAGGGAAGATAATGGTTGTTGTTCGAAGGAGCAACATTCATGAATGAGGGTAGAAAAACCAATAGGATATGATGGAGGGCTTGCAATGGGGTCAATAATGGGTGATGGGGGATCATTAGGATCTTGATTAGCATTGTATTCACTTAGATCTAATGTATTTGTTTGATCTTCTATGTGTGCTTGGGAGGCATATGTCTCATCAAGGGAAGTGGATGTTTTTGCATCATGGATGGGGGAGGTGGAAAGCTCCTGACCATGGAATGCATAAAGTTGGCTAAAAGGATCATCATGGTCTTCTTGATCATAAAAGGGATCTTGATCAAAGATGGAAAATTGATCATTAATAGTATTAGGTATGTTATGAATGGAATCATTAGGAGGGTGTTGATCTTTATGTGGATGAGGGGGTAATGTTTTTGAATGTTTAGGATTGTGCTTTTGACATACCTCATGACTTATTTGAATGGAGGTGGAAGGGGATTTCTCATGGAGAGACTTGTCATGTTCTTGATGGTCAAAAACATAGGAGCATGACAAAGGGTGACTTGGACTTACGAGGGGATACTCTTGAATTGGATCAAGGGGTTATGGATGACATGATTGGCTTGAAGGACTTGGCATGATGTTTGAGGATTCTTTTGCATGTTCAAGTATATGTGTTGAATGACATGGCGACAATTGATTCCTTGCTTGTAGCCCTTGGGTCACATCCTTTGTAGGTGTATGGGTGGAAGGTGTTGGCTTAGGATTTTGATTTTGATTGGATGAAGGTATGATAAAGTTAGAGGGTGCATGAACTAGATTGGTGTTCCCCTTGTCGAAGGTGGCATTAAGACTTGAGGAAGTTTGGCCTTGTTTCAAGGTACAAATTAAGTTCACATGTGTTTGTTGTGATATGGCTTGATAGGTTGATGTGGCATTGACACACGAAGAAGTGGATGGATAAGATTGGTATGAGGTGGAAGGAGAACCCCCTCAAAGTTTGATTTTATGTTTTGGTTTTGTTTCATGATTTGAACTATAGAAAGGGACTCCTTGAATTATGACCTAAGGCTTAGGTTTTGTCTCATGATTTGGCCTAGAGGGATAGCCCCCTTGGATTATGATTTTGGGCTTATGATTAGGATTGGGCTTGTTTATGATTATGACCATTTTGACAAGTGGTGATGGTGATGATGTGGAATGATTAGATTGGATGAATCGATTGATTAGGATGAAATGGATAGGATGTGGCTAAAAAGAATGATTAGGATGAAAGTGATTGGATATGAATGTGTTGGAAGAATGTGTAGAGTGACTTGTCTTTATGTGTTTGGTGTTTAGCTTGATTTGGCAATGTTTAAATGAATGATCACACATGTACACACATAAATCACTCACACAAGACACATAAGCAAGTTTGAATTTTGGAATTCGAAGAATGTAATGATGATTATTAAACAAGCACACATGGAAGACACAACAAACATTCTAAAAATAGTTGTTTTTAAGGCCCTATACTAACATGATGTGTTTGATCAAGAAAATGTTTTTCAACAAATGTTTTCATAGGTTTTGTACATGAAAGACAATTCAGGAAGGCTCACTCTTAATGCTCAAGTAGGTGATTCTAGTAATCAACAGCCCACATCTTAGAACTGCGTCGACTCACACAACCGTGTCACCCCCAAAGAGGCACCCACATTTTTGTCTTTTCCAGGCACGTACTTAGAGTTACGAAAGTGGATACCGGATCCCCTGAGCAAACGGTCCTTGGTAGTTATATGGTGAGTGTCTTGGGGGCAGATTCTTCCCTCCCCTTGCACTGTGATTATTAGAATGTTTAGAAATTAACTTCAGCTAGCCACTACACTAGGTTCATAGTAAGGATTCCCATTCGGTGCGGCAATAATAAACTCCCTCAAGAGACCTCCCAACCTTTGGAAAAAAGGTTTTGGGGATGGTTATCTTGCACACTACCTACAAAAGAGGGTTTTCCCATATTTACTTTAAATTTTATAGTGAGGCGGAATAGCCTGGCTTTGGCTTGAACACACTTGAGTCGTTTCCATAGGGTGAGTACTTTTTCCCACTACGGTAGGCTCTCTAAAAGGTTTTATCAAAGCTTGAAAATGCATAAAATAGAATAAATGAGTTTGGAATTTTGATCACCCAGTTAAGGGGAGAGCATAGGCCTATCACCGTTTAAATCAAAGCAAACAAGAGTTCACTTTTAAGCCTAAATAAATAGTTTTCTATGCTAGTGAAGATATTGCTTCACAAAAACATGGAGTTCTTTTTAGTCCCAAAATAAAAGATAAAGTGACTATCCTAGGATTGATTCATTCTTTCCATTTAAGTGACTATCCTAGGGTTGCTTGATTTTTTATTTTTTTTAAAGTGACTATCCTAGGATTGATTCATTCTTTTAAATCCCTTACCGGCCGTGGTCGCATCGGATCCAGTCAATCCTTACTTAAGTTACAAATTACAATTGCAGACTTTTTTAATAGGCACTGCAGGATGAGTCATGGGCACTGCAGGATGAGTCATGGGTGCTGCAGGATTAGTCACAGGTGTTGCAGGATGAGTCATGGGTGCTATAGGATGAGTCACAGGCACTACAGGATTAGTCACAGGCACTACAGGATGAGTCACGAGCGTTGCAGGATTAGTCATGGGCACTGCAGGATTAGTCACGGCGCTGTAGGATGAGTCATGGGTGCTAAACTGGGTGTGACTTGCGCTAAAGTGTGTTTATTGCGCTAATACGCTATTTTAGCCATAATCTGTCATAAAAACTTGCAAAAAAAGATATTAAAATTAGGGAAAGGGCCCCACGGTGGGCGCCATTTTAATGTGTGTGTGAAATATTGGATCAATTTAAATGAAAATCAAACACATATTAATAAAACATTAAATCAGGAAAGCTAAAAAATAAACAAAATGAGCAAACCGTGATAGCAGCTTCCCTGAAGTCATTTTATCTTCTTCTAACTTCAGCGTTTTGTTGATTTCCAGTGGCTCTCAGATTAGCAGATCAAGCTCAACAAAAGGATAGCTACAGAACGAGATTTTAAGATGCACACTATGCTAAATGCAAAGCTATGCTAAAATGAAAGTATGGCTGTGATGCTGAAAATGATATGAATGCCTAAGCTGATTGCATGTAGATTCATGTGTTTTCATATGTAAGCGTAGGTGTATGTGTGTGTAGTGTGTAAGTGTGGATGATTATGTGTAGTGTGTGTAAATGTGGAAGATTATGCGTAGTGTAACCAAAAGCTTGGATTTGTGCCAGAATTTATAGAGTTTTTGAACGGATTCGATTGGCTGATTTGATCGACGGCCCGAATTAAGCTTGTTCGAATGGACAATGGAAGATTTTTGAAAGTGGAGAGGGAGATGGAAGGTTTCCCTTTTTCTTCAAATTTCATCATTGAGGTTCGAAGGGAAATTTCCATTTCGAAGAGTGAGTCAAAATGAGTTAAAATTAAATAAAATAAATTTATTTAATTTGGAAGTGAAGATGGAAATAGAAACTTGCATAATTAAATAAATCATATTTAATCATATGTGAAGATGGATTTAGAAACTCACATAATTAAATAAATTATATTTAATCATATGTGAAGATGGATTTAGAAACTCACATAATTAAATAAATTATATTTAATTATGTTTTAGAAGTGAATTTAGAGTGTAATTAAATATTTAAAAATATTTAATTATTTGTGGGGGGAGAAGATGAAGAGAATATTCCATATTTGAATTTCAAATATTCAAATTTAGAATAATATGATAATCAATATAAATAAATTATAAAAAATTATTTAATTCAATTAAGAGGAAAATGGACGATGTCAATAATTAAATAAAGTTCATTATTTAATTAAGGTAGAAGAATTAAAAGAATGAACAATATAAATAAATAGTTAAATTTATTTATATGTAGATGACTTTAGGAGACTAATTAAATAATTTATATTTAATTAATTAACAAGCTTAATCAATCGTGACCATTTTTAGACGTATACAACCCTCATTCTAATTCCACCATAGGATTTTTTGGCACTTACCTAATTTAAATTTCAATTTGGATAGCCAACTTGGATATGTTTCAAAGTTGAAGATGGTATAAATATAGGATGAGTTGATGGTGAAAAATATATAATAGAAAAGAAGAGAGTTAAAAGAAAAAAAAAGTGTAGATAGATGCAAGATTGATGCTATTCAATGAGACTATGTGATGCGAGTGTGACAAATCAGTGTATAGCTTAATACTGAGTTTTTGGATGTAGTAAGGAAAAGGTGAACTCTATCATTCATGCATGTCTATGAGTGATTGTGGTGGAATCCTTTGTTTCATTGAGATTGTAGTGTCTCTATAACAAGTTTTATTTTTCTTCTTTGTATGTTTGTGCTAGTGAGCCCTTCAGGTTGATAGCCCTGCTGGACAGTGAGTCCTTATTTTGGTAGTGAGCCTTGTTTCTTAGGTAGTGATCCTCTTGTAATCGGTTTTGATATTCTCTATAGTGTGAGTTAATCCTGGCCATGGTTTTTCCCTTATTGGGTTTTCCAAATAAATCTAGTATTGTTGTGTTTATGTGTTGAAGTAAAGTTTTTGCATTGGAATTTGATGATTAATCATTTAAGTAGTGTTAAGAATTAGTTCTGTTGATTAAATTAAAAGATCAAATCTATGAAAACTGTTTCATCACCCCCCCTTAGTTGTCCTATTCAAAAAAAATTATTGGAGCTTGGTTCCTTGTTGAAGAGCTTAACCACTTGAGGAAGGTTTGGGATGGTTGGAAAATTGATTTATGGTTATTTGAGTTTTGATGGAACTAATTATGGTATCCAAAAAGTGTTGGTGGAAGAATATCTAGAATCTTGTGGATATGATGTGGAGAAAGCTTACGAGAATCCTTACACTCCTCTTTCTAATGGTCTGATTACAACTGATGAGATCAAAGCACATGAAGCAAATAATAAGGTGAAGTACATCTTGAAGAACATTCAGATATATTCTCAATTTATTAAGGTTCAAAATTTGAAGATTGCTAACAAATTTTTGGATGCCTTGGACAGAGCACATGAAGGTGATGAAAGATTCAAAGAGGTGAAATTACAGAATTTGTCGACACAGTTTGAGCTTCTACATATGTCTAAAGATGAAAATTTTAAAGCTTCTATACATAGATTGGATGAGATAGTGGCCATAATGTGAGGACTTGGTACACTAGAGATGAAACTAGGACTATGGAGAAGATTCTCAAAACTCTTCTTGATTCTTATAGTGAGAAGGTGTGTGCTATTGAGTAGACTATAGATTATAAGACCTGTACTAAAGATCTGTTGTTGGGATTTTTGACATCCTATGAGATGAGGAATCCGAATCTAAGGAATGTGTGCAAATCAAAGACTATTTTTAAGGCTACAAAATTTGAAGATCTAGATAAAGAAAACCTTGATGAAATAGAAGCTAACTTTGTAAGAAGAATGAGGAAAGGCTTCGACAAGTATGAAAGTAAGTTACCCTTTAAATGCTTTAGTTGTGGAGAAATAGGTCATTATGCTACTAAGTTTCTAGAAAGAGCTAAGAAGAATAAACAAAGATATGATAAAGAAAAGAAAGGAAAGAAGATTAACATAACATATTATGTGAATTATAATGCTCGTATATATGATTAGGATTCAGAATATGAAGATCCTAATGATAATGAATGCTTGTTCTTGGTGATTAAGGATGAACCTAATTTTGCTAATTCTAAAAAAAAGGTAAAGGAAAGCCCTCCAGAGAAAGAGAAAAATGAAGGTATGGTTATCTCTGCCCTACATGCTAAACAATAGAAGAATTATTGGGTAGCTGATAGTGGTTGTTCACATCACATTACTACTGATAAAATTAAGTTTTTTAAGATTGAAAAGTATGATGGAGTCTTCGTTATGTTTGGAGATGATACTAGTGCTAAAATCTGTGGGATAGGTTCAATAAGGTTTGATGGAAAGCATCATACTGATGATATCTACTATGTTAAGGGTTTAAGGAATATTCTTTTAAGTGTTAGTCAAATGTGCAGTAAGGGATATGATCTTGTGTTTAAGGATGAGAGATGTGAGATCTGGAAAGGATTCAAAACATTGATTGTTGTAGGAAAGAAATTAGAAGGAAATATCTATCTTAAGGGTGATAATATATGATGCTTTATGAATTAGATTAATTATAGTTGGTTATGGCATTGGAGAATGTGTCACATGAATTTTGATAACTTGGTCCTAAAAGACAAAAATGTATACTTGGTGAAAGGTACTTTATGCTTTTAATTGATTATTATTCCAGATAAACATGGGTTACATTTCTTATAGAGAAATCAAATGCATTAGATCGATTCAAGACATTCAAAGATATGGTTAAAAATATAGTAAACTTGAAGATAAAGCTCTTAAGATCTTACGAAGGTGGATAATTCACCTCCCATGAGTTTAATATGTTTTTTGAAGTGCATGGAATAAAGAGACAGTTATCTACCCCGAGAACTCCTCAGTGGAATGGAGTTTTTGATAGGAAAAATATAATGGTTCAAGAGGCTACTAGATCTATGATCATTGAAGCTGGTTTATGGAATTTTACTAGAAATAAGCTATTCATACCGCTATTTATGTATTCAATCAAGTTCAAGCAAGAGAAAATAGTACAAAGACTCCATGTGAGCTATGGCATGGAATAATTCCTACTGCTAAGTATTTCAAGGTATTCAAAAGAAAATGTTATATCAGAAGAGATGAAACTTTTGGGAAGTTTCATGCAAGAAGTGATGATGACATTTATCTTGGATATTCTAATAATAGTAGGAAATATAGATGTTTCAATAAAAGACTGTGAAATATTGTAGAGAGTATATCAAGGTTGATGAGACAATGAAAAATTTTGTTGACATTGATGGATATGTATCTGATGAACCTGATTGTGTAAGAATAGAAGAAATTGAAGAAAATGAAAAGGATGAGCAAGGAAAGCAAGATGAACAAAATGAAAGAGAAGAAGAAGCTCTAGTGGTATCCCCTAAGACACCTAGATATGTATAGAAGAACCATTCAGAAAGTCAAATTATTGGTGACAAGACTAAAGGAGTATTAACTAGAAGCAAAGTTACTGTTGAAGTGAATCTATGTTTACTTTCTAAGATTGAACCAAAAACTGTAAGCGAAGCTTGTAAAGATGAAAATTGGATGGAATCCATGAAATAAGAACTTATGCAAATTGAGAAGAATCAAACTTGGGAATTGGTCCCAAGACCGGTAGTTAAAAGCATCATTGAATCAAAGTGGGTATTTAGAAATAAGTTGAATGAGAATGGAAAAGTTAGAAACAAAGTGAGGCTTGTGTGTAAAGGTTCCTCACAAGTAGAAGGAATATATTTTTAGGAAAAAATTTCTCCATTAGCAAGAAAAAAATCTATAAGGATGTTCTTAGCATTTTCTGCTCATAAATATTTTAAGGTCTATAAGATGGATTTCAAGTTAGCATTTTTGATGAGATGGAAGAAGTCTACATGGAACAACCGAAATTTTTTCAGTTGGAAGATCAACTAGATATGGTGAGCAGATTGAAGAAAGCTCCTAGATCTTGGTATGTGATGTTGGATAGGTATTTGATTCAGCAAGGTTTCAACAAAGGTATGACATATAGTAATTTTTATTTTAAGATTAAAATGACAAAATCCTTATTATAGTTATGTATGTCAATGACATTATCTTTGGAGGAAATGAAAATATGTGCAAGATGTTTATTGAAGAGATGAAGAAATAATTTGAAATTTTTATGTTTGGAGAGATGAATTTATTTCTTGGGCTACAGATTAATCAAATAGAGAAAGGAATTTTTATTTCACAGTCTATGTATGTGAGAGAGATGTTGAAGAAGTTTGGGATGGATGGTTCCAAATTGGTAAGTACTCCTATGGTAATTGGATGCAAATTGTGTAAAGATGATGATTCACCTAAGGTTGATCAGAGCAAGTATAGATCTATGGTTGGTGGACTATTATATTTGACTACTACTTGATCGAATATTATGCATGATGTCTATCTTATGGCTAGATTTCAAGAAGATCCTAAGAAAACACATGTTTCCATTAAAAGACATTTCAAATATTTTAATGGCACTCTGGATTATGGGTTGTGGTATCCTAAAGATACTAAATTTACACTTAGTTCCTATATAGATGTAGATTGTGCTAGATGTATAAATGACATAAAAAGTACAAGTCATGGTGCATTCTTTCTTGGATGTATATTAGTGGCATGGTTGAGAAATAAACAAGATTTAGGCTGCTTGTCTACTATTGAAGCTGAGTATATTGTTTTTTAATCTTGTTGTACACAAGTTCTATGGATGAAACAAACATATATAGATATCACACTGGTATATGATGATCCTATTTCCATTTTTTATGATAATATAAGTGTAATTAAAATTTCAAAAAATCCTGCGATGCACTTGAGGATGAAGCATATATCTATCAGGTATAATTTCTTAAGAGAGAAGGTTATGGAGAATGAATTAAATCTTGAGTATTTTCTGACGAAGGATTACATTGTTGATATTTGCATGAAGGATTTTCCTAAAGATAATTTTGAGTATCTCTAGGAGAAGTTAGGGGTCATTTCCCCTCCTTTCTTGAACTAGATACATATGGAGAAGCATGATTTTCGTGGATCTATGGATCTATCTTTCTTCTAGACTGATGTTTTGGTGGCTAAATCTCAAGGGGAGAATGTAGTGTCAGGTGTTGCCATTGTGAGTATTTTTTTTCATGTCAAAGGATAAATTAATGTAAAATATATTTTTCCTTTTCCATTGATGTGAAAGGGGGAGAGGAAGAATGTGAAATGGGAAAAGAAGCATGTGAAGAAAAAGAGGAAGAATATAAAATATTATCTACCAAGGGGGGGAAACATAAAGAAAAATATTGAGAAGTATAATCAAAGCTAGTATGGTATCTTTGATGGTTTTTCACATCATGTGTTGCCATCAATGACAAAGGAGGAGATCATTGCAAGAATGGAAATATTTAAGGTGTTTTCATTGATGTCAAAAAATCAACTAGTTATCAACTAGTCATTGTGGATTGTATATGTCAAGGATATTGAGAAAATTATAATGAAGATATGTTTCAGGTATTCAATGGTTGCTCCAAGTTTTTCTCTGGATTTTCCCCTTATGTTTGTACAGTTTAGATATGTTGATCATGGTTGTTAGAAGATGCTATATATATATATATATATATTTTAGCCATTGATTAATTGTGCAGTACAAGTTATGTTCAACAGTTCCAAATTGTGGGTTTCCATGTTTCTGGTTGAGGTCTGAGAGAAATGTGTTGGTCCATATTTATCTTTGATGAAGTCTTATGACTTGCAATTCTAGAGTTGAGTTTCCTTGATTTTGTTGAAGATAATTTTGACATCTAGAAGGTTTGTGCTTAATGGTGCTATGTTTTTTACACTAGTTTGGCCAACCCTATGTGAAATACTACTTTCAAAGTTGATGAAGTGTGGTTGACCTATTTGGGTCCCTATGAGTCATTTTTTGGGCCACCCTCATTCTAATTCCAGCATAGGATGTTTTGTAACTGACCTAATTTGAATTTGAGTTTGGATAGAAAACTTTGGATATGTTTCAAAGTTGAAGATGGTATAAATACAAGATTAGTTAATGGTGAAAATAATACAAGAGTGAAGAAGAGTGATAAGAGAAAATAAAAAGTGTAGATAGATGTCACATTGATTTTATTCAATGAGTATGTGTGATTCAGGTGTGGCAGATCAATGTGAAGCTTAATGCTAAGTTTTTAGATGTAGTGAGTAGAAGATGAACTCTATCATTCATGAATTTTTGTGAGTGATTATGCTAGAATCCTTTGTTGCATTGAGATTGTAGTCAATATGTAACAAGTTTTCTTTGTCTTCTTTGTATCTTTGTGGTAGTGAGCCCTCCAAGTTGATAGCCCTATTGGATAGTGAGTCCTGATTTTTGTAGTGAGCCTCTTGTAATTAGTTTTGATATTCTCTATTGTGTGAGATAATCCTCACTGTGTTTTTTCCCTTATTGGGGTTTCCACATAAATATGGTGTTGTTGTGTTTATGTGTTGGATTCAAGTCTCTACATTGGAATTTGATGATTAATCATTTAAGTAGTGTTAAGAAATAGTTTTGGTAATTAAATTAAAAGATCAAATCTATGACAACTGACACAACCCTCCCCCTTTAGTTGTCCTATTCAACATCAAGATCAAAGTTAAGAATTATCTCATATCCAATTAAAGATCAAGATCTACATTCTAAATGGCCACTCCATGTTAGATTGTTGATTTATATTTTAAAACATCATTCAAGGTATCATTGATCATGTTTCATATTTCATTGTTCATCGAAAGGTTTAATTAGCTAAATGGGGTTTGACCAAGGAAAACCCCTATTTCCTAACAATCAATAAGTTTTTCTCTTTATATGTGTGATTACAGATCTAGGCTTCTTGGAGCTTAAATATTCTTTGAAGAAAATATTACAAGATTGGATAAAAGTTTTCAAGTTGCCAACTACATTGCAAGATCATGAAAAGTCACCTATAGGTTGCAAATCAAGATTTCTGACTTAGAGATTTGGCAAGAAGGAACCTATAGGAGATCACCAAAGAATACTAGAATTTTAGCCAAACCCTAATACTAGGACTAAATCACCACTTATCAAATATGAGTCCAAGTACTACCATTTTTTATGTTTTAATAGATCTTTAGATTAGTCCTTGACATATTCCAGTTTTGGCACATAAACCTTATTCTAGGACTAAATTACCCAGACTAGTGTATGAGTATCACTGGTCATTAAAGATCAAGATTTCAAGGTTTTGGAATTTTTTTGACCTCATCCTTCTTTGAGGTACACTTCTACTTATTCTCTATTTTTTATTCTACATTTCAGTTTCATTTCCTAGGTCATTTAGTCAAATTTGCATGATACTTTCATCATTTACATTCTTAGTCTTTCAAATTCCTAGCTTGGTGGTGAACCCCCTTTTACTCTTTAATCACACCCTAAGATAACCTTTAATATATCTCTTCCCTTCATTCTAATCTTGGATTGAGATCTCTAAGGATTTCATGAATGAAATGTGTAGAAAACTTGTTTTATGTCCTAAACCATAGAGCAACAATTTTCTACCTTTAATTTCGGTGAACCTAACCTTTCGAACACCTTTTTTTCTAATTTGGAGTGCATTATATTCCTAGATCTAACTTACATTAAATTTGCATTAGGTATTGCATTAGTTAATTTGCATCTAGTATTTCAAAGTTTTTCATTAGTGAAAGTGCATATAGGTTCTATTTTTGTATCCTAGATCATGCAATTTCACTAAAAATCTATAGTTACAAATGGTTCAAACAACATACAAGTTAGAAAACTTAGAATCAACTCAGAATTTGCTGAAATTTGTACAAAAATCCTAATCTAGGACTCATACGCCCCTCCAGTACAGGTTATTTTGCCTACTTTCAAGGAATTTTGTGTTGTACATTTTTCACCATTTGACCTTTCAAAAAACCTTGACTAGGAATCATACACCCCTCTAGGAAAATTAGTCCCAAATCAAACCTAAAATTTCCTTTTACAACATAAAAAACATCATTTTTGTACTTCTAGTTGTTGTCATTAGATAGTTGTTTTAGTTTGTTAAGTTTCTTTTTGTTCATCATTGATCTCTCTCCTAGTATCCCTTCTATGAGTGAGGTTAGTCTACTGAAAGTGAATACAACCTTTGGTAATCATAACAATCATATTTTTTCTCCTCCTAATATCTCTCTTATTTTTGAAGAAGATATTTGGATGTTACAAATAACCAATCGATAAGAGTTTGAGAACCCTAGTTGTGTCTCTCCTCTTACCTCTCCTATTAGGAAAGACATTACTAAAGAAGAGAACATAACAATAGGTAATGGGTATGTGCAGGATCATGATGCGCCAAAAAGTGGCGATATGATGGGTATGTGTAGGGTATGTGGCTAATGACATTTTTTAAACCCAAAATTGATGAAACGAAAAAGGTTTTGAAAGGAGATTCTCAGCTATCCACCAATATAAATTATGTTTTACTTTGAGTTTAATAAATAATTATTATTCATTTTTTATTTGAATTATAACTAAAGTTTTGATTGATAGGCTGATTGAAAAACATCTATAGCTTTCAAAAGTTATCATATTTTTTGAATCCAAAACATGTCACATTCTATGCTTCGTATACTATAGGATTAAAAAAAAATGAATTTCATGAAGTTTTGAACAAGTTAAGGTAGTTAAACATATGATTTTTTATATTTTTAAAAGTTGTAATAAAAAATTCATAATTAATTATTTGCTTGGAAAAAAATTACAAAAAAATATGCATCACATCCAGACATGATTCCTCTACTTATATCTAAGATCTTATAAAAAAATATTATCATTTTATTGTGGTTAGGGTGGTTAGATAGACACCTACTTCTTATTTTTCCCTGAAATTTAAGTACTACTACATTGAAATTTCAAATTTTCATCAAATAGATTTTCTATTTTTTTAAAATAAACCTAGTAGTTTAGAAACTGCATTCAATTTGCTACAGATTCTATTCTTACATATTTTTTAAATAATATAGATAACTTATTCAAATTTTTATGTCAAGTTTCCTAACTCTGATTTTTCTAAAATTTTGACCACTTAAGGGCCTATTTTTTCCATGATGATCCTGCACATACCCTAATCATGACAATCACATAACACAACAAGACACCATTGAAACCTACCTACATAGAACTTCAACTAGTTTACATTCATCACCCAAAATCTTCCCAACTTGTGATAATGTTGTAAATGATAAGGATGTGTTGGTCCTAGATAATCAAATCTTTAAGATTTATGACAACCATCTTTATGTTTCTTCCCTTACCTATCCTCTTTTGGAAGACATTATGGACAATCATGACAATCACAATTTTTGTTCTCCTAGTATCTCTCCTAATGGTGAAGAAGACACTTTGATGTTAGAAAACCCAATCGATGAAAGTCATGAGAATCTTGTGTGTCTCTCTTCCCCTAGGGAAAAAATTATTGAAGGGTATATGCAGGATCATGATGGGCCAAAAAGTGGCGATATGATGGGTATGTATAGGGTATCTGTCTGACAACTTTCTTTTTATCCAAAATTGATGAAACAAAAAGGGTTTTTAAAGAAGATTCTTAGTTTTCCACCAATATAAATTAAGTTTTACATTGAATTTAAAAAATAATTATTATTCATTCTATTTGAATATGACTAAAGTCCCATTGATAGGCCGATTGAAAACATCTATATATTTCAACAAGATCACATTTTTTGAATCAAACATGTGTCACATTCTATGCTTCCACATACTACAAGATTAAAAAAATGAATTTCATGAATTTTTGACCAAGTTAAGGTGGTTAGACATAATGATTTTTTATATGTTTTAAAAATTTTAATAAAAAATTCATAATTAAATATTTACTTGGAAAAAAATTATAAAAAAATATACATCACATCAGACATGATTCCTCTACTTATATCTAAATATTATAAAAAATATTATCATTATTTTGTGGTTATGTGACAAACACCTACTTTTTCCCCGAAATCAAGTACTACTAAATGAAATTTCAAATTTTTCCAAATAGATTTAAAAATACAAAATAAACCTAGTAGTTTAGAAACTACATTCAATTTGACATATTCTATTCTTACATATTTTTGAAATAATATAGATAACTTATTCAAATTTTTATGTCAAGTTGCCTAACTCTAATTTTTTTGAATTTTTCACCACTTAAGGGCCTATTTTTTCCATGATGATATGTGCACATACCCTAAACAAGAAAATTACATATAATCGGTGAACAATAAAATACAACCATTGATAACTCCCTTACTTGTGATGAAGTTAGTTTAGAAGAAACAATCTCGAATTTCATGAACATCTAGTTTCTAGTTCTCCTAGAAACTCTACTCCTAGGGAGGACACCATGGTGGAAGAAAATGACAAAATTAACAATAGTAAGTTGGCTTCCTTAGATGATGGTTAAAAGATGACACTAGAATCCCTTCATTAGAAAGAATTAAAACCGCTGCAGTTATGAATGAAAAGGTGTCCATTAGATCCCCCTGACTATTGGACCTCCTACATACCCTATTGGACATCCTAAAAATCCCTTAATTCTTTTCACACCCTCACAATGACCAAAAAATATAAATAAACTCAAACTTATTCTTTATACACCTAAGAATAATGTTTCGTAGCATCCAATTTATAATACCATTGCTCATACATATAACACTAGAAACAATCCACAACCAAGAAAAATACCTTCAACATCCCTCCCATTTCCTAACCCTATCTTGACTGGTCCTCCTTGTTTTCCTTTACAAAGTGGAAAGGACTATGATCTTGATGAACAAATTAAGAATACTCCTACTATGATATCCTTATGGGACCTTATTCAAGCCTCCCCTCATTATCATTACATGATTCAAAGTGCCTTACAAGAAGTTGTTCCCCCTACCAATGTGCAATCAAATGAAGTAGCAGCCCAAATTCAAAGCTATAACTTAGGTCAACTTAGACATTACTTTCCATCAAGATGAGTTACCCCTACTAGAAGTGCACAAACAAAATGAACCTCTCCTGATAATAGCTAGATATGATAGGACTAGGATAAAGAAACCATTGTTGATAATGGCTCCTCTCTTAATGTGTGTAGTGTAAAAATTTTGGATTATAAACATGCTGTGGATCAATCAAAAATTCAACTTTCCTCTTTATCCATTAGTGGGTTTCATAATGTGGGAAAACAACAGCTCGGTATGATCACTTTTCCTATTACAGTTAGAAAGGCCACATTAGAAACAATGATCCATGTTCTGCCTCATGATCTTTCATATAATCTTCATAAATAGGAAGACCATGGATTTATGCAATGAATGGGGTGCCTTTTACTCTTCATCGTATCATGAAATATGTCTAAAAAAAAAATGTATTTACAATCAAAGCTTACCCTTAACCAAATAGTTGCTTAAACATTAAGAAAAATAAGGAAAATCCTTTGAAAACATTGACACCAACTACACAAGTAGAACCTGAGCAATAGATTCACAAAGAAAAAAATATTGAGGAAGTCACGAGGCTATTAGAAGATGATTCTAGTTCCTTAGATTTTACATCATTCATGGGAAAATACAAAATCATAAACAAAGACACTGAAAAGTGAAAAGAAAAAGTAGTAATGTCAACACATAATTTAGAAGACCCTTTGAAAGCATCCACCTCAACCACTTTATAAGAAGAAGAAAATTATACAAAAAACTTTGATGAACTTGACTATGAACAACCACTAAATATGATAGAAATGAAAAATCTTTATGGAAAAGACTATGAGCTTATGAAACAAGTTAGCTTTAATGGAAAGGGATTTGGTGCTAGAGAACAAGGTATCCCTATCCTATAGAACCTAACACACAAGGGAAGACTAGTGGTATTTTTTATTGTCCCTCAAAAGAGACAAACAAGTCTTTACTTAATATCAACATTCTTACAAAAGATCCTTCTAAGCCAACTTTAACATTAGTGCATCCTAAATTGATAGACACTAGTAGTATTAATTATTTTCCTTTGAAAGAAATAGAGGAATCCTCATTAACATCAATGTCATCACACAAAACACTAATGATTTGAATTCATTATATTTTACACTTTCCTTTAAAGAAGAATACAAAATTTTGTCATCTAAATATTCTTGTGTAAGTATGGCACCTTGTACTAAGCCAGAGATATCTTTGTCACAAAATAAAAGATCATCTTCTAATTTTGATCAAGAGAGTATTTTGTTGAGACTCCTCCAAGATCCTTTGATATCCCTCCCTCCAAGAACATGAAATAATTTTCATTACAAGAAGTCATTTTGTGCATATATTAGAGTTCATGGTCATTCTACTAATGAATGTAAGGCTTTGAGTAACAAAATTTAACATCTTAAAGAATGTAGTGCTCTTTCTTGTGTTAAAGGGGTATGTGTAGGATCATCATGGGAAAAATAGGCCCTTAAGTGGTGAAAAATTCATAAAAATCAGAGTTAGGCAACTTGATGTAAAAATTTGAATAAGTTATCTATATTATTTCAAAAATATGTAAGAATAGAATCTGTAGACACCGAAATCTGGTTTAAGCTTGCAACTTCAATATTCTTAATAATTCTTATTTCTTCCATGGTCATGATTAAATAATGTCAATTATTTAATTATTCTCTAAGGTCTTCATTTCTTCTATTAATTAAATAATATTAATTATTTAATAGATTCACATTTTCGTTATTCTATCTGATTAATTAAATAAACGCTTTTTATTTAATTATGTTATGAATTAACCTTATCCTTCTTCTTCAATTAAATAAATTCTTATTTAATTTACCTTTATCATATTTCAACTATAATTAAATAAATCCTTTATTTATTTAATTATTCATTTAATCCATTCGTCACTTAATTAAATAAATCTTATTTATTTAATTATTCTTCAAATATCAAATAATTGAACTAAATGAATTATTTAATTTATAAATTCTTTTTTAACACATTCCTCTATATTTAGATAATTATGCAAATTATCTAAGTATTCACTTTTACTCAACTCAAAGATCTATATTAAATTGCTCAGTTAACTCTTGATTTAATGTTTGAGTAGCTTTCTCGAGTAAGCTATTTGTCATATCATTCAATCATCCAGTGCTAACTCAATTGCATGTACATGCAGATTAATTAAATATTCCTATTTCATTAATTAAACCTTGTACGTGCATTCGAACAAGAGTTGCTTTAATCCATCTTTATCTTTGTCATGCAAAGATAATTCTTCTATTTTCAAAATACCAAATTGGAAGATTAGATCATTTATTTAATCTTTAATTCTATTTCTAATTTGTATCACTCATGTCGCTACTGATAGTTATCATAATCCATGTCTAATCAGTTGATCTCAACCATTCGTTGATCTTTTGATCCTGACCTATCATTTGAATAATCAATATTCTATAAATTGATATGTCATTCTTCATTCCAATCTCTCTAAAAATCTTATGAATTTTTGGAGCAACTATCTTCAATCTTCGATGTTTTACTAAATCACTATCATAGGCTATATTTGCACAAACTTTGAAAATCAGAGGGCAATTATACTACAACAGAAAAATGGAGAAGGGAAATCGAGATGATACATGGAATTACATACATATTAGGTGAGATTGTTTCAGTTTATTTATGTTTTGGCTTTCCTTTATTCTTTGTTGCTTAACATAGATTGCATTAGAGTTTTAGATTTGCATTGCATGTTTGCTCTAATTTGTTTCTTCTACATTTTCTGGACATTACATTTGGTGAACCCGACATGAAGACACCATCTTCGCATATCTGTCAATTTTTATTTCATTTTGCAAGTTTTTGTATGGAATGATGCATCTTCTTGATGAAATGCCACATTTGAAATTCGAAGACACATCAGAGTGATGAAACGATGCAATTGACTTTTTGAACCACATCTGACATAAGAAACGAAACATCTAACAAATTCTGATGCATCTATCATTTTCTGAGCCACAATTGACTGGTAAAATATCGAGATGCATTTGATAGAGAAAACCACACATCCGACTGGTATATTTTGGGATTAGATTTTCAATTTACAGTTTCCTTTTCGTGGTTTTGTTTTCACTAATCTTTTGTTTTCAGCGTGTGTCTTGGGGACTTAACAAAATTTTTGTAGATCAATAGTCAAAGACCAATATCAAATTACTAATGAATCTTTCTATAAAATGCATATCAAAGACCCTAGTTAATTCTTTGAAATAGATTGTTTGGTAGTGTAGAAAATATTTCATTTGGTTTAAAATTAACAAGTGTCTACTATGTTTGGTGTGAAAGCACAACTCTGTAATTACCCTCATGATTTGGTACATCGAAGTATCCTCTCCCCTTGTCCATCTGTATGATCCTGGGTGTAAGAGAAACAATTACCAACTCTAGAACTTGGGCCTCTTTTGGTGGGAAAAATTACTCACCCCAGGATGACTCAGACCGGTAGCACTCTAAACCCAAGGGACTTCTAGCTAGTATATAAAAGTGGATTCTTGGGGAAAGCCCAAGAATCACGCGTATGGTTCTGATGAGATGGATCTGAAAGGGGACTCTCACCACATGGATCATGCCCTACAAATGAAATGCCTGTATTAAAAACCTTTTTTTTAGAGAGCAACCATTTTTTGGTCATTGCTTGGTATAGTGCAGGGTATAGTATCATGCATGAAGACACTCACTACTAATCCCCTTGAGTGGAGATAGCATTTCTTAGGAAGTCACTACCGAAGAGTCCAAAGTTGGTGTGCTCGAATGATGTTAATGAGTCATGGAGCGGAGCCAATGCCACCAAACTTCTAAGCTATCCACTCTCAAGAAGGAAAGATGTTTCGCACCAATTCAGGGTATAGCGGTGGGCTATACCAAGGATAAAAATACTTAGCCTATTCTCCTAATAGGATTGTACTTTCCTGTTGTTAAATTACACATTCTTTGAGACCATAATCAAACTGAAAGCACTTTGTCTTATGATTGTCTTTGTTTTCCAGAACTTGATCACAAAAAACTTTGTAAGTTTTATATATCAATTCACTAAAAATACAACAGAGTCACAACTATTCACCAGAAGGTCACAATTCTTTTTTAGAGTCGCATCTGTTTAACATCAAGTAGCATCTGTCATTATTAGTCACATCTGTTAAGTGTAGAGTCGCATTTTCCATATTAGCTTGTATTTCTTTTATGGAAAACTGCATATGTTATATTCTGAGTCACAATTGCTATTATGAGTTGCATCTGTTAGAAACTTAACCGCATCTATCTGACACTAGATATTGAACATTTACCAGAAACATGCAACTAATTGATAGAAAGCCGCAACTGTGAAACATAACCGCATTTGATAAATTATGCGATGCATTTGCCAGATTATTAGAAAACCAGAATTCATGGTCACTATCCAGTCAACACTATCATACCAGTCTTTGATCTATCTTACTTGTCCTTGGACAAAAACCTAAAATGATTTGCTCAATTTTTTCATCCTTTAGGTATCATTTAGTCATTACCATAGTTTTCCTGATTCTAAAATTTACGTTCATCATTGAGTACATATTGCCTTTAGATTTAAACTTCTAGGAAAGTCAGTTTTACAAAATTTAGGATAGGTCCACCATCTATACTCTAGAAAAATCATAACGTCAATGAAATTTTTCATTGAACCTAGTCCTATCATCTTATCCTTTGTCCTACAGAGAGTCCTCCTAGCTCATCAGTCTAGTTAGGAAACTCAACTTGTCTTTGATCTTTGTCCTACATTTTTTCCTTGACTTAACTAAATTGTTTCCTTGGTTAGACTTCAGATAGTTGGTCCCTCCGTCTTTGGATATTGTCATTTTAGACTAGCGTCATCCTAGAACATTCCTTATTTTGCATTCAGAAAATCCTAAAAACATAGACTAGAGTCATACTGTCCATAGACATAGTTTTGCATTCCTTGCATATTGAGCTTATCCTACATGGTTGAAACTAGGTATAAGAGAAGAGAGAGAAAAGATGTCGAACCCAAATGAATTCATCAATCCATTTTCCTCAAGACCACACAAGACTCTATTAGACAAATTCACCACTAGAAACACTTAGGGGCACATTACAACAGAAGACATAGAGGTTGTCGCACAAGACCCTGAGTTTGCCTCTTTTGTAGATGAGTACCTAGCAAATGATCGTCAATGATACTTAGCCAAATTACTAGTTGAAGGTGCTACCTTACCTACAGGATTTGATATTAACACCTTACAAACTCAACCTACACAAGGGACAAATACAACGACTACCAGTACTACTATACCTCAGGTAAATACAACTATACCATCTGGCATACCTACACAGAGTATGATAGTCCATACGTCTCCATTTGGTACGTCTGGCATGACATTAGGATTTAATTTCACTGTGGGGGAATCCTTGTCCACTCCCTTCGGTCCTCTTGTTGGGAGTAAAAGATCTAAAACATCAGCCTCTACACCAAATGTCAGTGTCATGAGTACTATATCCCAGTCAATAGCCATACCTAATGCCAGTGTCACGACCACCATACCACAATCGATGGCCATACCTAGTGCTCAAGTCACTAGTACTATACCACATATTACACAAATAGGATGCATTCCCTCATTCCAATATGGCAATTAGAATCCATCTTCCTAGATCGACAGTCAGAATATATTCACACAGATTCCAAATCAGAATTTGTTCTCCTCGATGGGTAATCAGAACCCATTCTCCCAGATTCCAATTCAACAACAATTTACATAGATTCTGAGTCAGAATCCCTTCTCCTAGCATGGTACCCAGAATCCATTCACACATATCCCAAGTCACAACCAATTTATGTAGATTCCAAACTAGAACACGTTTACTAACATTCTGAATCCAAACCCACCTCAAATACCAACGTTCAATCTAAACCCATCAAGAGACCTTGGATTTTAGAATACATACACAAATCTACATAATCCACCTAGGACATCATTGACCCAGGTTGACGTCTTGAAAACACAAATGCATGCACTATAAACACAAATGGACAACATGGCAGTGTCAACTAAGAAAACCTTTTCAACAATGGACATGTGGCCATTTCCCTTTGATAGATCATTATACATGACCCCTTTCCCTCACGGGTATGTCATACTGAATCTCCCTAAGGAAAATGGCAGACAAAATCCAATAGAACATATAAGGGAATTTTCTACCATATGCATAGACGTCGCTTATGAACCCATGTATCTTATGAGACTATTTCCAAAAAGTCTTGTAGGAATTGCACTAGAGTGGTTTTCAGGTCTAGACTATGCCATTAGATCTTGGGGTGAACTGGCTGAGAAATTTGTTGAGCAATTCTCCTTCAACATAGACCACAAGATAAATATAGCAACCTTGTGTCACACAACACAAGATGAAGGTGAAACATTTATCACTTTCTTCTAGAGATGGAGGACTATAGCTAGCCGGTGTCTTGTCGAGATACTTGAAAAAAAAATGTTACTATGTTCCAAGAAAACCTTCATGCAAAACTAAGGAGTAACTTAAGGGTACATTGTTGTACATATTTTTTGGAACTAGTGGAAAAAGGGGTTATAATAGAAAAGGATCTCAATGAAAAAGGTGAACTTAAGACATCAACATTGAATAAAAATCTTATAGGGAAAAATTCCCCCAATGATAGAAACAGATTTTGGTCTCGCAACAAAAACGTCACCAATGATGGGGTAGTTGATGCAAAAATTGTACAAGCAGGACCAATCGTTACATTACAAGGACCTAACACTTCTACCAACATGATTAATGTTGTCAATCAACCTCCCAACATGGTCCAAAATACTCAACATTCACAACAACAAAGGAGGTTTCAAAAATGTGAGTTCACTCCCTTAGGGGAACCCATAGAGCCCGTATTCAAACAACTATTACAACATAATCTTATACATCTAGAACAGCCAAGACAATACGATCTAGGACAATTTAAACCAGTTTGGTGTGATGACTATGCCTTTTGTGATTATCATAGAACTAAGGGACATAACCTACAAAATTGTCTCCAACTAAAAAATATCATATAAGATCTTGTCAAAAGGAGAATAATTGAAGTTAGTGGACAAAAACAAAAGTCATCAAACACTAATCATCAAGTCTTTTCTGATCCACTACATGACCATGGGAAAGGAACTGTTCCTATTTCAAGTACTATGACCAACATGTCAGCCACCTACGCGAGTATCAAGCAAGATTATAATAGTCTCAAAACCATTCATCACCTTTGCGCTGCCGATGAGAATATCAATACCATTACTATCAATACAAATCATGAGTGTGCAGTCAACACTCATCATACAAAGATCACTATCCAACGTCCTCCATCACAACAAACACCAAAGCCTTCCATGTCACAATATAACCTACTTGACCAGTTGGGGAGGACCCCAACCAAAATCTCAATCTTAGAACTGTTATGTATCTCTCCTGAGCATCGATCCATTCTAGATAAGGCTTTACAAAACACTACGGTCCCTAATGATCTTGATGTCAATCATTTCTAGGAAATGGTAGACTATTTGACCAATAACCATCATGCCACGTTTTCTGAACAAGACTATGCAATTGAAAATACAAACCATAATAACCCTTTACATCTTGAAGTCCTTATTGATGACACCAAAGTTAGATGAGTTTTGGTAGACGGAGGAGCAAGGTTAAATATGTGTACTTTAAAATTGATTAAGGCATTAGGTTTCTCAGAAGCATGCGTAGACACAACCAAAAGTATTTTCATTAAGGCTTATGATGATGAGGAACAAAGAGCAAAGGGGGTGGTAACACTTCCTATCAGAATTGGTTCTATAGTAATGGAGACGAAGTTCCACGTCTTTGATCTCACCCTTCCTTATAACCTTCTACTAGGTAGACCATGGATTCATGCCATGAAGGTAGTCCCTTCCACATATCATTAGTGTCTCAAATTCCCTTACAATGGCATTGAAATAACTATAGATGGTGACCTAGATCCATTCCAATATTGCACCAATCTGAAAGAGATCTCCCAACACCAAGTGTCAGTAAACCAAGAGGCTTCCTCATCTAATCCATCTCCCTATGTTGATCCATCCACACTCACTCGAACATCTATTTCACCCTCAATTCCTACCACTCCTCAGGTTGAGATCCAAGAAAAGGGTTGTGGAGAGTATTATATGAAGACATCTTATTGTGTTAGCCATCTGATTCCTCCTAAGTTGTGCATGGCTTACCTACATCAGATAGGAGACAATCTATTGTCACTTTACATGTTCCTCCCACAAAAAATTTCACTAAATGGGGAGAATTAAGCAAAAAGGCTATAAATACAAAGGATGTCACCTCCTGGATGTATAGAGAAGATGATGAAGAAACTCTCTCACTTGCTCACATTCCTACAAATCTAAATGGAAAAGGTTTCACAATCATGTATAGCAAGGGATATAATGGGTAGAGTGGTTTAGGCTTAAACCAAGATAGGAGGATTGAACCAATATTTGTTTCTCAGTGGCCAAAAGGCATGGGGATTCGGTTTCAACTAATTCAGTTTGGCGATCCTAGTACTACATCACCCTTAATTGAGGAAGTAAGTTCTTCAGAAGATATTAAGACATCTCATGAACCATCAGACCAATATAACTATGACTCCCCTGACTCAAACGACTATGAGTGGGATTCCCTATCCTCTACCTCTTCCATGGACCTTGACAAGCTATTTGGGGAACTTGACTTAATGTTAAGATCCTCACCAAATCCTTTGAATTTCTATCCACCAAAGAAAATGAAAAAAGAGGAATGGTTTAAACACTACTATTGGGAATCACTTGATCCTACCTCTTGGCAACCTGATCCATCTATTTCAGATAACCAAACCTTGGCATTAGGCCCACCTCTCAATCCGCCTAGACCTAAACCTAAGAGAAAACAAGACTTAGTACAAGACTTTTGTGACCATATGAATAACTTACTCCTTACCTTGACCCCATTAAACTTTGATAACTCTGATGATGACATGCCCTTAGTCTATCCCCAACTCATTGATTAGGACAAACAAGACACACCCATCTTAGACATTTTTGAAAACAACGAAGCAATCGCTGAGTTCCTGAGATTATGAGAAGGCATACCTAATGGTGATCAAAAGGCTAGGTTTACCATTGACTTGGACAAAATAGTATATTTTGGGGAATCTATTCAACCCTCCAGTCACAAAAATGAGAAAAAGAATAAACAAGATAAAAAGGACGAGTCTCTAGGTGAAAACTAAAAGCAACCTTTAGACAGTGAAAAAGTAAAAAGAAAGGATGCATCCAAAGGTGAAAAACTCTCTGAGGCACCTAAGGATGGAGGTTTGAACATTCTCCCTATTGCACAAGAAAATTCACCCATGCTCGTTGAAGAATCAATAGAATTCAACATAGGTACAAAAGAGAATCCTCGACTGGTTTATTTTGCAACATCATTGACAACAAAAGAGCAGCCAGAATTCCACAACTTCTTTGCAAAAAGACAAATAAATTTTGATTGGTCCTATGCAGACATGGTTGGGTTGCATCCTGAACTTGTTCTACATCACTTACCCTTACAACTAGGTGTCAAACTAGTGAAACAAAAATTGAGGAAAATGCATGCATAGATTGCTTTACTAGTCAAGGAAGAACTCAAGAAACTATTAGACGTTGGTTTCATTAGATCAATCGACTATGCAGATTGGATTTCCAATCTTGTACTAGTCACTAAACCAACCAGGGGCATCCGTATTTGCACCAATTTTAGAGATATCAACAAGGCTTGTCCTAAGGATGACTTCCTTTTTCCTAACATCGACATGATAGTAGACATGACAACAGGAAATGAGATGTTATCCCTTATGGATGGATTTTCAGGATATAATCAGATTAGAATTGCAACTAAAGACCAACCTAAGACAACTTTCACTTGTCCTTGGGGAATGTATTTCTGGAATGTTATGCCCTTTGGACTCAAAAATATTGGAGCAACCTATCAACGTGCCATGACCACCATCTTTCATGATCTAGTACACTATGGAGGATTATGTTGATGACCTTATAGTTAAATCCAAGACAAGGGTAGAACATTTATAGGTTTTAGACAAGATATTTCAAAGGTTGGAGAAGTATAAAATGAGACTCAATCCCAAGAAATGTGTGTTTGGAGTCAAGTCAAGAAAGCTTTTAGGCTATATCATTTCTATATGAGGCATTGAAGTGGATCTGGCCAAGGTAAAAGAAATCATAGATATGCCCCCGCCAACAAGTCTCGGTCAACTAAGGACATTACAAGGAAGATTGCAATCCATCAAAAGATTTATAGTGTAGTTAGCAGATAAGACACATCATTTTCAAAATATACTTAAGAAAGGGGTACCCTTTGCATGGACAGCTAGGTGTTGAGATGCTTTTCAACTGATTAAGGAATATTTACTCACACCACCAGTCTTAATGCCACTTGTTGGAGGATGACCATTGATTCTTTATATTATAGCAACCCATTCATCACTCAGAGCATTGATTGCACAAAATGATGATGAAGGTCATGAAAGGCCAGTCTATTATATCAATCGTACTTTGGTAGGTTATGAGCTCAACTATAGTACCATTGAATGTTCCTGTCTTGCAGTAATATTTTCTACCCAAAATCTAAGGAACTATATGCTAAACCATCAAAAAATGTTGATTGCCAAAACAGATCCTCTGAAATATCTTCTAAGCAAGGCATCATTAACAGGGCATTTGGCCAAATGGATTATGATACTTAGTAAGTATGATATCCAATATGTGGAGAGAAAGGCTATTAAAGGACAAGTCATTGCTGATTAGTTAGTTGATGCACCACTACAAGTAGATCCCCCATTAGTTGCAGACTTTTCTGATGAGTTTATATTTACAATTGACACAAACATAACATGGAAACTGTACTTTGATGGCTCACATACAAATCATGGCTCAGGGGCTGGTATATTGTTTATCACACCATAGGGTGATTCCATCCCTAAGTCATTCAGAATTCCATTCCCATGTACTCACAACATAGCAGAGTATGAAGCTATAGTGATAGGGTTACGCATGGCAGTCAAGTGGAAAATTAAGAACCTATAGGTATATGGTGATTCTCAACTAGTAATCAGATAGGTAAACGATGATTATGAGACTAAGGATGAGAAGTTTGCTCCATACAAATGCATGGCTAATAGCTTTAAAGAGTACTTTGACAAAGTCAAATTTCATCAGATACCTCATGTTTTAAATAGGGTAGCAGACTCTATGGCTACAATTGCATCACTTATGGACATTCATAACAACATGCCTAAGTTTGAATTTTTGGTAGAATAGCTTTTGGTCCTAGCCTACGATATCCCAGATTCTGAGATGGTATGTGAGATTGTTGGTCCTGATTCCCCATGGTACAAAGAAATCTATCACTACCTTCATGTTGAAATCATACCCACTGGCCTCTCAAGCAACCAACATAGGATATTCCTTTGAAAATCAGCCAAGTATACCATCGTCAAAGACACCCTATATAGATGTGCCTTAGCTAATACCCTATTGAGATGTCTTGATTCTACTGAAGCACAAGCGACCTTGCGTGGGGTGTATGAGGGTATATGTGGTTCCCATTCTAGCAGTCCTACCTTAGCTAAAAAGATTATGAGATTGGGTTATTATTGGCCTACTATGGAAAAGGACTCATATGTACTTGTAAGGAAATGTCTTTAATGCCAAGTTCATGGAGACTTTATACATGTACCAGCACAGGAGCTCTATCCTATAACGTCACCATGTCTCTTTTCCCAATGGGGACTTGACTTCATAGGTAAGATCCACCCCACATCATCTAATGGCCACAAATTCATCATCACTACCACTGAATACTTTACGAAGTGGATTGAAGCCATTCCGATGACATACATTACTGGCACACAAATTTCTAAATTTATCCTGAACTATATCATTTGTTGATATGGTGTCCCTCAGTCCATAATTACCGATAATGGCCGCCCATTTAAGAATCAAGAAGTCTGTCATCTATGTGATGAATTTCATATTCAACATCACTTTTCCACTCCATACTACCCACAAGGTAATGACCAAGTAGAGGCATCTAACAAAACCATCATTAGAATCCTCAAGAAGACTATCAATGATGCTAGTCGTGACTGGCATTTACAACTTAATCCTGCCTTATGGGCTTATCACACAAGTATCTGTACTCCCACTAGCGCCACTCCCTATTCACTAGTATTTGGTTCTGACACCATTCTTCCTATTGAGGTCCAGATTCCTTCCCTAAGGGTATCCTTGAAAGGGCACATTGATGATGAATAATACTGAGTATCGAGACTCCATGAGCTAGAATTCCTAGATGATCGAAGACAGAAGGCATTAGACCACTCCAAGCATATCAGAATCACCTTCATAATAGCTATAATAGGAAGGTCTTGAAAAAAAACTTTGACATTGGTGACCTAGTTTTAATGGAGAACCCAAAGAATCAAGCAAAATGAGAAAAACTAGGAAAGTTTGAACCAAACTGGTTAGGACCTTATATTGTTACAGAAGCCTTTGGATTAGGAGTGTATCAAATTTCTACCCCTAAAGGGGAACCATTTTCCTCTCCAATAAATAGTCTTCATCTGAAGAATTTCTATGCATAGCTTCTAAGAACCTTGTCTTAATTAGCAAAAATATCAAAAAAATCAAAAAAATCGTTACCAAGGTGAAAACTGGGAAAACAGTTGTCTTGGTAACACCAAAAAAAATTGATAATCTAGAAAATAGTAAAGAAAAATTATTCGTCCAATAGTGAAAACCACTTCGGTGGCACTTTGGATAGGTACCAATGTGAAAACCTGGCAAACATACGCCATGTGTAGTTGACAATACTCCTTTGTCTACTATTATTCTAATCTAGGATTCCTATATATAGTCCTTGTCCCTATACATACACCCCATCCTTGTATATACTACCTATCCTTGTACATACTACCTATCCCTATACATATCTTGTATCTTTCCCATCCATCACTTGTACATATCCATTGTAATAAGTGGTAGTCTTTCGGGAATAACTTGGAACGATTGACATCGAGTGCATTTCATATCCCCCATTTTACCCTATTCATAATCAATTGGTCTTATACTCGACTGGGGAAAAGCACTTGACATGTGTCATATTGGTTCTTACATTGGTTGTGTTGAAGACATCAAACCATGGAAAAATCCAAAAACATCACAAAATGACCTGCGAAAACACAAAAACATCAGAAAACTTCAAAAAGACAAAAAATTCAAAACATGTCAAAAATCCAAAAATAGAGTCAGATTCAATCACACTTGTTAGTCTTTGTCTTTTGTTGAACTACATTGCCTCTGTGACTAGACATAGGCAAGACCATCTACCGCTGTGACCTCGAGGCATTGGGTCAGTCCATATATGTTTGTTTGTATAAATTCATGATTCAATCCATATGTCTATATGACAAGGTCAAAGTTAAGTTAAACTACGAGGTATCTGCGTGTATAACATAGGCAAGGACATCAATCGATGAGCCCCTAAGGCTGCACTAGGTCAATCCTTTAGGGTTTTTCATCACACATAGTCAATTGTCAACACATCGTACCCAGTCATGCATCAATCTAGTGAACAAGTCAGCAATGTCTCAAAGTCAAATCAAACAACTTTCCAAACGAAACAATCAAAACAATCAACCTCTATCTTATTCAGGATGAGTCCTTCCTAAATATTGATATCAATAAAATAATATATGTCTTATATAGGATGAGTCCTTCCTGCATAATCGACATTGTCAAACAATCCTACATAGGTTATCACATCAATGACATTCAACTCAACGTCTTATACGATACATGTATTTCTGAAACCAGGATTTTTCATGCCTTATACAGATAGTCATAACATCGAAACCAAACTCAAAGTCTTATTCGGTATGTGTATCTCCTAAAATCAGGCTCTATCAATCAATCCTTCTATCAATCAAAATGAATCAAACAAACATATCAAGTTTTGGCAAACATTTTATTAGCTTTTTGACTTTTTGATTTATTTATCTTATCTTTTCATTGGACTTTATGATTGGAATTATGTTACTAGCTTTCTCAAGTATGTCCCATGAAGGATTTAGAGAAGCAATGATGTATCAAAATTCTATGTTCTTTGACTGTTGTCTATCATCTATCTTTTAAATTTGGATTTTTAGTCATGTTACTAGTTTCCTCAAGGATGTCCCATGAAGCATTTAGAGGAGCAATGATGTCTCATGACCCATCTTTACTTTGTCTATTGTCTATGGTTTGTCTTGACAAAAAGACTGGGGCAACTTGTGCCCTTAGTATGAGTTAACGACAATCCTTGTCTTCGATTGTCTGTTGTTAGCAAGTGGATGATCTTGCACACCTCGATCTATGTCATATCATGGTGTTTTTCTCCATTTGTATTAGTCCCACCCAATGATGATAAAGTGAAACACCCTTTTTGTGATACAGTGACACATCGAAGATTGCTAATACTAACATCCATTGCATTTCTTTCAGTATTTATCAATCTTTCTTTCTGCACTAATAGTTCTTCTTTCTTGCATTATGATGGAGTCCTGTGACACACAATAATATAAGTCATCCTGCATACACATACATGTTAGAAAAATACAAACACGTAGGAATTTATCATATCTAGAACATCATGGCATCATGGACATTCATCATCTAACATACATATCATAAGTATTCCATGTACATAACAAATTATAAATATATGCATCACATTACATCTGTATAGCATCACATGTAGAAAGAATTGTACATATAACATCATATTGCATCTCATAGCTATAAAATGCATACATCATATAGAGTCAATATTACATAGAATCATAATCATATCATAGGTTGCATAAAACACATCATAAAGTAGATACGATCATTCATCACAAGGCATATCATATAAACATCACATGTACAAATAAATGACTGCATGCTCAATAAATAGAAATGCATATCATGAGAATCGCCACCAAAATCATATATATATATATATATATATATATATCACTCAACAGTGTCACATCACAATGTCATAATGTATCAATAAATATGGATGCATGTGGGCTATATAATCATAATACAAGTGTCTTGGTACATATCAAGAAATGTCCCTATCCTGAACTGCCACTGCTATCATGGCTGGAGTGCATGGATGACTGATGCTAGGAACTTGATGACTTGTGACCTGAGTCGGGCCTTTCATATGGACTTGATCTATATGGCTGCTCCACACCCTCTGTGCTAACTATCTTGGAATGGGTCCTAGTCTGAAACCTCTCACTACGTGCCTCTGAAAAGCTCAAAGCCCGTCTCTCTGGAGGAACTTTTGCCTCATATAAATCCCTGTAATAGGTGGCCTTCTCTCCAGATCTGACTAACTCTCTGGCAAATGCAGCTACTGGCCTAGTACACAAGGCTCTAATCTCTGTGAATCTCTACTCACTCTCATGCCTCTGAGCTATGGCATGATCTCTATCCATGATGGTCTTGTCCCTCTCCATCTATACCAAATCCCCCTCAGACATCATCACCCTCATGTGCTCCTCCAAGGATGCAATCTAGGCCTGAAGTGTAGTAGTGTCAAAATCAACTACCTCTATCTCAACCTATCTCACCCTCGGTACACCATCATCCTCATCCTCCAAATCCTCCAGGATCCTATCCTGAATCTCTCACTCATGATCATCATCATCCTAATAGGCACCCAACAAGCCTAAGGAATCAATCTTTTCCTCATCTTTGTCTACCTCCTCCTCTACATGAACCGCTAGAACAACCTCCTCTACGGGATGCTCCTCCTCTCCGCCGATCTCAACAATCACCTCCTCCACACCTCTGCCAATATCTGAAATGGCAACATCTTCCTCTCTCCATCCCTCCTCACAAATCGGTGATAATGGTGGCTCTTGTCCCCTCCATCCACGTCTCCCTCTCCTACCACCTTATCAACCACCTCCACCATCATTTCCATCATCACCATGGCCTCCTCCACCTCTCTGACCTCTGCCTCTTGCACACTCACCATGCAGTCCTATTCCTTGCTGCTCTATTGGTGCTGGCTGATCTAGATCTATCAAGGGAATCGACCTATGCACAACCCTGCACTAATTGTAACCCTTTGTGGTACCTGGGTCTGCTTCACCATCTCTCCACCCCATGGAACTGCCTTCAATGCATCAATATTTTCCTTAGCCATAGCCACTGGAATCTCTGGCTCCCATAGAGGAATCTCTCGTGAGGACCTCACGAACTCGGCCCGTCCTCTCGACACATCCTGTACCTCTCCAAACTACCACAATACATGATCTGGCAAGTGATGCTCTATAATGTGGACATGTGAAACAGTCTGCCCAATCAAGTATTGTGTCTGTCGACAAAAAAGTATGTGCTCATCCTCATTTGACCACTCTATGCATCCCAAGTATGGTCTCCATGTAAACTGAACCATATTGTCTATGGCATGCTTGAAATACCTAGTATCTCCCATATGGTGCTTAGTGTTTTCCCCCACATAGTGGAAGTCATAAGGAGATTTGTGTTGTACATCTACTATCATTGGTGGACGAAAAATAGTAATGTGTTTCCATGCCCATACCATCAAGAGCATGGTACCACAACTCATGGATTGAGCCTCTTGGTAGGCTATATCATGCAGGTGAAAATACAACATACTAAGGAAACAGGGACCCCATGCATATACCTCCTGTCACTCTAGCATCCCTACTAGCATCTCCCCCAACCCATGGGAAAACCATGACCTCAATGGTCAGGAAGCACTCTACCACCTATCAAGGTACACACTAAATAGTCCAACCACCTATACCTTTGTGCTAACACACGCCAACTAATCTCATAGTGATCGAATCCTAACTGTCTAACATTGGCATGCAGGTAGTATCTACACATCTCAACAACACCCCTCTAGGTATCATACCTCACCCGCATGCCTCTGATGGGAAGTCTCAGGATCCTGTAGACATCCTCCAAAGTAACTGTAGCCTCTCTAGTAGGCAGGTGAAAGGAAGATGTCTCTGAGTGCCACTGCTCACATAAGGCTGTCAGTAAACCCTGGTTCACCTGAATCTGAGGCATGTTTGTAACTTGTAGAAAGTATAGGTGCCATAAGAATTGTTGCTCTGCACTTTGCAAGTTGTCTTGGAAGCAAAAATTTGTAAGTATCGACTCTCACATAAATATCGTGTCTAACACAACCTGCAATGGCATTATACATGCCTCATGTCAGCATCAAACATCTATCCTAATGCAAAATGACTAAATTAACTACTATTCAAATTCGTCATTATTTTGAAAATGCGTCATTCTTTTGCACATGCGTCATTATTTTACATATGTGTCAAAAAAATCAAATGCATCATTCAATTACACATATGTGTCATTCTTTTTCAAATGCGTAACTTTAAAATGCATATGCGTGCATAATAAAAAAATTGTGTGAAAAAAATTAACTATCACATGCAACTGCGTAACTTAAATAACAAGTGTGTTGTGTAATAAATGAAAATGCATTGAAAAATAAACACATGTGGCTAATTTAAATGAAAATGCATTGTTATTTATCAAATGCGTTGAACCGCAGAAAACCTATGCTAAACTATCTATGTGCTATTAAAAATGCATTGATCTACATGCAAATGCGTTGATTGCACACTCACATGCGGCTTTTTAATTAAATGACGCATAACTAAAATTTCAATTAAATGTATAAAAATGCACGAAAATCAAAAATTTCAAAAGTTAAGTTTAAGGTACATAATAGGGGGTCCACGTCAGCTAGCCACTTGAAGGTTCGGATCCTGTATGCTCGATGGTGGGTGTTCAGAATGGGAGACATCATCACTATGTGTGTAGAGAAAAATATCAATTCTCAAAGCTAGGTGGGTGAAAATGAATTGGTTTTTACCACAATTTCTATTTAGACCTAGGGTTTTGGTGGCATTCTTTTCTACTGGCCACGTCAGCTTCCAATTTCAATCAACCCGTACCCATCCATACCACTTCCAGCTTCAATTCTATCAACTCCACTACTTTTTTGGCTATCCAATGGACTAATCGGGATCATTTCCAGATTTTTTTGAATTTTTAAAAAAATTATCAATTTTCCTGAGGGGGCATACCTTCACCTGTTTACACCGGGGCATGACTAGGGCATATTTTTATCGATTTTCTTTGACACAACGCTAAAATGACATTGTATCAAAGAGGGGAAAATGTAGACACTGAAATCTAGTTTAAGCTAGTGACTTCAATATTCTTAATAATTTGTATTTCTTCAATGGTCATGATTAAATAATGTCAATTATTTAATTATTCTCTAAGGTCTTCATTTCTTCTATTAATTAAATAATCTTAATTATTTAATTGATTCACATTTTTGTTATTCTAGTTGATTAATTAAATAAATGCTTTTTATTTAATTATGTTACTAATTAACCTTATCCTTCTTCTTCAATTAAATAAATTCTTATTTAATTTACCTTTATTATATTTCAACTATAATTAAATAAATCCTTTTATTTATTTAATTATTCATTTAATCTGTTCGTCACTTAATTAAATAAATCTTATTTATTTAATTATTCTTCAAATATCAAATAATTGAATTAAATGAATTATTTAATTAATAAATTATATTTTAACGCATTCCTCTATATTTAGATAATTGTGCAAATTATTTAAGTATTCAATTTTACTCAACTCAAAGATCTATTTTAAATCACTTAGTTAACTCTTTATTTAATGTTTGAGTTGCTTTCTCGAGTAAGCAATTTGTCATATCATTCAATCATCTAGTTCTAACTCAATTGCATGTACATGCAGATTAATTAAATATTCCTATTTAATTAATTAAACCTTATGTGTGCATTCGAACAAGAGTTGCTTTAATCCATCTTTATCTTTGTCATGCAAAGATAATTCTTCTATTTTCGAATAACAAACTAGAAGATTAGATCATTTATTTAATCTTTAATTCTATTTCTAATTTATATCACTCATGTCGCTACCGACAGTTATCATAATGCATGTCTAATCAGTCGATCTCAACCATCCGTTGATCTTTTGATCCTGACCTATCCTTCAAATAATCAATTTTCTATAAATTGATCTATCATTCTTCATTCCAATCTCTCTCAAAATCTTATGACTTTTTGGAGCAACTATCTTGAATCTTCGATGTTTTGCTAAATCACTATCATAGGCTATACTTGCACAAACTTTGAAAATTTGAGGGCAATTATACTACAACAAAAAAATGGAGAAGGGAAATCGAGATGATACATGGAATTACATATATATTAGGTGAGATTGTTTCAGTTTATTTACATTTTGGATTTCCTTTGTTCTTTGTTGCTTAACATAGATTGCATTAGAGTTTTAGATTTGCATTGCATGTTTGATCTACTTTGTTTCTTTTGCATTTTCTGGACATTACAAAATCTATAGAAAATTGAATGTAGTTTCTAAACTACTATGTTTATTTTAAAACAAAATCTATTTGGTGAATATTTGAAATTTCAATGCAGTAGTACTTAAATTTCAGGGAAAAAATAAGTAGGCGTCTGTGTGACCACCCTAACCACAATAAAATGATAATTATTTTTTATAAGATTTTAGATATAAGAAAAGGACTCATGTCCCGATGTGATACATTTTTTATCTAATTTTTTTCCAAGTAAATCATTAGTTATGAATTTTTTATTACAACTTTAAAAAAATATAAAAACTCGTATGTCTAACCACCTTAACTTGGTCAAAACATCATGAAATTCATTTTTTTTTAATCTTATAGTATCTAAAGCATAGAATGTGACGCATGTTTCAGATTGAAAAAATGTGATTCCATTTGAAAGCTATAGATGTTTTTCAATCGGTCTATCAATCAAACTTTAGTCATAATTCAAATAGAAAATGAATAAATATTATTTATTAAATTCAAAGTAAATCATAATTTATATTGGTGGAAAGCTAAGAATATCCTTTAGAAACCCTTTTCATTTCATCAATGTTTGGTAAAAAAAATCGGAAGCCACATAACCTACACATACCCATTAGATCACCACTTTTTGGTCCATCATGATCCTCCACATACCAACCATGATCCCATTCCATTAATTGATACTAATTTTTGGCCCATCATGATCCTACACATACCCAACACCTAGTTCCTTTAATTGATACTAATTTTAACTCTAGCAAGTTTCTCATCAATCACCTCAGTTCATCCACGTCCTACACTAAGTGGGGGAAAGGGGTTAGGTTAGCCTTGTCCTCATATGACATTTTTTAATGACAAAAAATGTATATGTTTACATTGTCATGCTTTTCTGGGCCCTCCTTGTTAAATTGAGCATAATGTTGCCTTGATTTAGTGTTGTAATGTGTTTAACACATTCACATTAGGTCTTAGGCCCTTGTAAACTAAATAAACCTAGTTGTTCCTTATTTAGGGTGTTGTAAAGTGTATCCTAAGACTTTCACACTAATTTATGGTTTCATTAATAAATTGAGCTTCTTTATGCCTTATTTGGCCTTATTTTGCATTCATAAGCCTTAATCAATGCATCTTTCTGAGGATAATCCCAAAATTTACCAATAACCAATCTTGATTCATGTGATTTTGGATTGTATGGCCCAAAAATAGTGATCTGAGACCTATATGCCACCTTGTGTGTATGAGTCCCACCTAATTTTTGAGGCCCCAATCTAGATTTCACATATATCTAAGCATTTATTGAAAAATGTGTCCCAAAGCCTAGTCTAGTTGGACTCATACACAACTTTTGGTGTATGAGTCTCATGTGGCTTAAACCTAAATTAAATTTGAATTATTGGTGGGATTTTATTTTCCTATATCTAATGTTGGTTTGTAGTGTATTAATTTCAAGGAATTTAGCATAAACAAGTATATGTACAAGGTTATTTCAATCATTTTCACCTAAGAATTTCAAGAGAGCATTCCTAAGAGAAAGTATATGATTACAAAACTTCACACTTGAGTATTCAAGGACATTCAATAGCATCTTTAAAGCATTCAAAGGAAGCTTTCTTCATCATTTGTTGTAGCAATTCAAGATCCATAATCATGTCAAAGACATAGTGCATCAAGCATGTTGTTGAGCTAATATTGTTGGTGTAGCATTGAAGATCAATTTCCAAGCATTTTGTCACATCCAATTTGATATCAACATCTACAGTCTTCATTGAAATTTCATGTTAGTTTGTAGATTTGTAGACATCATCCAAGGTATCATCATTCCATGTTTCATGTTTCATGTCCTTATTTCATTATTTAATCATTTTGTTTAATTACCTAAATAGGGATTGACTAAGGAAAACCCCTATTCACTAATAGAACAACACTTTTTCTCTCTCTCTTTGTGTGATTTTAGGTTTATAGGTTGAAGACAAAGTGGATTTGAAGCCTTGAAAAGTATCAAGATTGTAAAGTTGTAAAAATTGCAAAAGTTGTCATGTAAAGTTGTCAAGGCTCACATAAACCTATATCTAGAGCAAGATATCCAACCTATCTACATGAAACTAGTGGGAAAAAGGCTTATTTGATCCATCTTGAGAGGCTCACAAAGTTTCACTTTAGAATTCTACTCCTAGGAAACTTCACGATAAAACAATACTCATACACCACTTGTGGCATATGAGTCCTAGTATACCTATTTTTGGGTATTTTCTATAGATCCTAATTCAACAGTTCTAGATTCTTATTTCCACCCAAAAGCCCTTGTCTGGGCCTGATATGACTAGACTAGTGTATGAGTCTTAATGGGCACCAAATAGCAAGTTTGCAGGATTTTGGAGCTTATTTTGACCTCATCATTCTTCCAAGTGCACCTTTTTACTTTTCCACCTTACTATTTTATTTTATATTCATCTCTAGGTCATCTATTCAACTCTTGCATATCATTAGGTTTTATCATTAGGTTTTGCATGTTACTTATGTTTCCAAGCCCTAGCTTGGTGTCGAACCCTCTTTTAGTCCTTAATCATAGCATAGGATACCTTATTACAAGATATTTTTCCCCCACTTCAGCCTTGGATTGAGATCTCTAGGGTTTCCTTAAATGAAACAAGTGTGAAATAGGAACACTATCCTTGTTCTCCATCTCATAAAGTAGGGGAACCCTATTTCCATTGTTACATTTTTGTGAACCTAATGTGAACACCTCTTTTATGATTTGTAGTGCATCATAGCCCTAGATGTAGCCTACACTAATGTTGCATTAGGATTTTGCATTAGGGTATGCGCAAGATCATCATGGAAAAAACAAGCCTTTAAGTGGCAAAAAATTTAGAAAAATTAGAGTTAGAAAAATTGATGCAAAAATTTGAATAAGTTATCTATATTATTTCAAAAATATGTAATAACAGAATTTGTAGCAAATTGAATGTAGTTTCTAAACTAATAGGTTTATTTTTTAAAAAATCTATTTGGTGAAAAATTGAAAGTTCAATGCAGTAGTACTTAAATTTTGGGAAAAAAGTAGGTGTCTGTTTGACCACCCTAACCACAATAAAATGATAATATTTTTTATAAGATTTTAGATATAAGTAGAGGACTCATGTCTCGATGTGATGCATTTTTTGTAATTTTTTCCAAGTAAATAATTTTTATGATTTTTTATTACAACTTTAAAAATATAAAAAATTGTATGTCTGACCACCTTAACTTTGTCAAAACTTCATGAAATTCAATTTTTTTTTTTAATCTTATAGTATGTGAAGCATAGAATGTGATGCATGTTTTAGATTCAAATTTTTTTATACCATTTGAAAGCTATAGATGTTTTTCAATCGGCCTATTAATTAGGACTTTAATCGTAATTCAAATAGAAAATGAATAATAATCATTTATTAAATTCAAAGTAAAGCATAATTTATATTGGTGGAAAGCTAAGAATCTCCTTTAAAAACCCTTTTCGTTTCATCAATTTTGGGTAAGAAAAAGTCATCAGCCACATACCCATCATATCGCCACTTTTTGGCCCATCATGATCTTGTACATACCTAAATTAGTTGATTTGCATATAGGGTTTTTAAATCATGCATTAGTGAAAGTGCATATAAGTTGAATTTTTGCATATTACACCATTGAATGTCATCTGAAATATGTAATTACACTTAGCCTAGACATCATACAAACTAGAAAGCATAACTTTCACTCAAAATTTTCTAAAATTTGTGGAAAAACCCTAATCTGAGACTCATACACTCCGCTGGGTGATTTAGTCCCAGTACGGATTTTTTTGCCTACTTTTTGGGAATTTTCCATTGTGTATCTTTTAGCATTTTAATGCCTAAAAACCACTGACTAGGACTCATATGCCCCTCTAGGCGATTTATTCCTAGATTAGGTCTAAAACTACCTTTTATAGCATTGTAACCTCATTTATGTGCTTCCTAGGCTTGCTAGTAACCTGTAGTATTAGTCTAGAAAGTTTTAGGAACGTCTTTTTTATGTAGCTAGGTCAAATCATCCATTTAGTGTAGTCATTTTTAAAGATTTTAAAAATCATTTCAGTAATAAAAAAATTAGATATATGTAGGACATTTGTTTACATTTTAGAAACATTGCATAATTTAGATAGCTTACTTTCTTATGTTAGCATGTTTTATTTTCAAACATTTAGTGTTCCTAGAATATAACATTACTTGTAGGATTCTATTTCCCCTACTCATGGGTATAATCTAGGAAAGAAAAGTAAATCCTTTGATAGGCTTGTTGGATATGTTCTTGGTATCTATCAAATTTGTAAGAATGTCATAACACAAGAGGATGCAAGCGTAGACAGTCACAACAATCATAATTTTTCTTCTCCTGATACCTCTCCTATTAGTGATGAAGGTATCTTGGTGAAAGAGGATACAATCATTGAGATTCTTGATTGTCCCTCTTCTCCTCCCCCTTGGGAAGGGGTGATCCCACAATAGTGGTTTCCACTTTTTGGGACATCCTATTTTTTGCTGAAATCACATATTTTTAGAAAACATAATGATTTAAGCCTTCAAAAGTTCCATTTAAAGGATTCCAATTGAAGAGGGTTTGATCAAAGCCCCTTGGATAGAAGCCCACTATTTTTAAACCATACCTATAATAGAGTCTCCTTTACACCTATCATAATGCTAATAAAAACCCACTTTTGATTTAGTTTTTGGGGGATCAAATGAATTAATTTAAAGTTTATTTTTTGTAAGTATGTAATGCTCATTATAATCTTCCTTAAATGTATAATTTTAAATATATTTAATTAGATTATTATATTTATTTTTATTTTTTTGTAAATGTAGGTTTTCCATAAAAATCAAGCTCTTTGTTCTTTACATGTGGAAAAATAGTATATTATCAAAAAAATATCTAAAAAAGTATCTATGCACTTGATACTAAAGTCCTCAATCCAAAAAAAAAAATTGATAAGTATAAAAAATGTTATGTGTTAACAAGTAAACCTATGTGTAAATTGTAACTTTTTTGAGTTCAAAACTTAATTAAGAAAAAAAGTCAATAAAACACTATGAAACCAATTGCATGCACTAGCTATCACAGTTACTAATCTAAATTTTAAAAATTATAATTTTATCCTTCATTGGAAAAAATTTATGTGTTAGCAAGTATATGTTACTCTTTAAAAATGGTGTTTACTATTAAAAACTAGTTTTCAAAGGAGATTGAAAAAGAAATACAATTTGATTCCAATTTTTTTTAAAAAAATATTATTTAGAATCTATAGACAAATTGCCACGAATCACTAGTTTGCGTCATCTTCAAATTCCTCATGGTTTAGTAGCTATAGGTGTTTGAAAGTGAAGATTTAGTTAAAAAAAATAGTTCAATGTCAACTTTGGCCAAAAATTGCAAACCACTATTGTGGGACCACCCAAAGCTACTATTACACAAGAAGATGAGATCATAGACACATTTCTAAACATCACCTTAACTAGTCTCCATTCATACTTTTCTTGTGAGAATGTTTTAGTGAAAGAGGATGAAATCAAAGATAACCATGACAATCAAATTTTTCCTTCTACTAATATCCGTCCTCGATGCAAATAAGATAGTTTGGTGTTAGAAGATACACTTATTGAGAGTCATAAGAATCTTGTTCTTCCCTTCCCTAATGCTCCTACTATTTGGAAAGATATATTTCATAGTTTTCCTTATTTTGATACCTCTCCTACTTGTGATGAAGAAACTTTACAAAATCTAACCACTGAATGTGATGAACCTCTTGTTTTCTCCTCTCCTAAAATCTATCCTACTAGGGTAGATATTAGGGCACAAGAGAATGAGACATTAGAAAACAAGGTTGATATCTTGGACAATCATAATGATCACATTTTTTCTTCTCCTAGTATCTCTCCTAGTTGTGAAGAAGAAATTTTGATGTCAGATGATCAAAAAAATGAGAATTATGAGAGTTATATTTGTCTCTCTTCTCCTAGGGAAAAAATTATTGAACGAGAGAATGCCATCATTGGTAAAAAAGACAATCCAACCATGGATAAATCCCTTGTGATAAAGTTATTTTAGAAGAAATAACCTTTGAATGTCATGAATATCTAGTTTGTCTTTCTCCTATAAACTCTCCTACTAGAGAAGATATCATGGTGGAAGGATATGACAACATTTTAGCTTCCTTAAATGATGGTAAAAGGATGAAACTAGACTCCCCTTCATTACAAAGACATCAAACCAAAACCACTAAGGTTATGAATGCACAAGGGTCCATTAGACCCCCCTTGACTATTGGACCTCCTAAATACCTTGTGGGACATCCTCAAAATCCTCTAATTCTTTACCCACCCTCACAATGACCACAAACTCAAGAAAAACCTAAACTTATCCTTTACCCACCTAAGAATAATGTTTCAAAGTAGATGAGTTATAATACCATTGCTCATGCATATAACAATAGAAAAAATCCACAACCAAAACAAACACCTTCAACATCTGTCCCATTTCCTAACCCTGTCTTACCAGGTCCTCCTGGTTTTCCTGAGCCACAAAGTTGAAAGGAGTATGAGCTTGTTGAACAACTAGAGAATAATCCTACTAAGATATCTATATGGGACCTTATTCAAACCTCTCCTCATTATCATAACATGATTCAAAGTTCCTTAAATCAATTTCCTACCCCCTACTATGCAATCAAATAAACTAGCATCGAAAATTCAAGCTATAACTTTGAACAACGTATACATTGCTTTTCATCAACATGAGCTACCCCCTTTGGAAATGAGCAAGAAAAGTGATTCCTTCATGATATTAGCTATTTATAATAGGACAAGGATAAAGATAATCCTTGTTACTAATGGCTATTCTCTTAATGTGTGTAGTGTGAAACTTTTGGATAGACTTGGCGTAGATAAGTCAAGAATTTAACCTAATTCATTATCGATTCAAGGATTTGACAATGTAGGAAAGCAACTGCTTGGTGTGATTACTTTTCCTATTACATTTGGAAAGTCTACCTTACAAAATCCTATTCACATTATTCCTCATGATCTTTCATATAATATTCTTTGCAAGGAAGACCTTGGATCCATGAGATGTATGTGGTGCCTTCAACTCTTCATTGTATCATGAAATACATCTATAACAATAAAGTGTACCAAGTTGAAATAGACCCTGAGCTAGAAATTTTATTACAAGTTGAAAAAAGGAAAGACAAATCCTCTAAATACATTAGTCACAACTTCAAACATAGAACCTATAAAAGAAGATAAACAAGATATGGAAAAATTGTCAAAACGATTAGAAGATGATTGGGGTTCCTTAGATTTCATAACATATTCATGGGCGAATACAAGATCATAAGAAATTAATTTAAAAAAGGAAAAGAAAAGGTGGTAATGTCAACAAAAAATTCAAACGACCCTTCGAAAGCATCCACTTCAACCACTTTAGAACAAAAAACAACAAATTACACAACAAACTTCAATGAAGTTGATTATGACAACCACCAAATTTAAAAGAAATGAAACAACTTTATGGAAAAGTTTATGATTTTATGAAACAACTTGGATATAGTGGAAAAGGATGTGGTGCTAGAGAAAAAGGTATTTGGGTCCCTATAGAGCCTAACACACAAGGAATAACTAGTGGTTTTGGTTATTGTCCCTCAAAAGAAACAAGAAAGCCTCCACTTAACATTAATCCTCTTACAAAAGATTCCTCTAAGCCAACTTTAACACTAGTGCATCCTAAATTGATAGACACTAGTGGCCTTGGTTATTTTCCTTTGCAAGAGATGAAAGAAATGGAGAAATCCTCACTTAATATCAACATCATGATGCAAAACACTAATGATTTGGATTTGATATATTCTTCACCCTCCTATAAAGGAGAGTACAAAATCTCACAATCTAAAGTGTCTTGTGTAAGTATGAAACCTTGTAGTAAGCAAGAGATACCTTTGTCACAAAATAAAGGACCATCTTATACTTTTGATCAAGAGTGTATCTTATCGATACTCCTCCATGATCGTTTGATATCTCTCCCTCTAAGAACACGAATGAAATTTTACTACAAGACTTCGTTTTGTGAATATCATAGAGTTCATTGTCATTCTACTAATGAATGTAAGGTTTTGAGCAATAAAATCCAACATTTTAAGAAGTGTGGTGCTCTTCCTTATGTGGGAGCAACTAATTCCTCTAATTGATATTGATTTTCACTCTAGCATGTTTCTCATCAATCATTTCAACTCATCCTTGTCCTATACTAAGTGGGGGGAAGGGGCTAAGTAGCCTTGTCCTTATATGTCACGTATCATTGTCTCTATTGGCTAGTTGACTACCTTTCATGTACATATAAGAGAAATCTTGGGATGTGGATTACATTCGTTAAGTTGACTCCTATGTGACATTACATTGAAACTCATGTTTCACTATATGATTTTCTTTATTCTTGTGATGTGTCCTTTTCTTGGTGGTGTCATTGGGATTGATATCCTCTAAGAGCATGATATTTCTTTTATTTTTCCTCTCTTGGAGACATTTAGCATTGTGCTCCCTAAGAAGAGACCTTACATAAACTAAGAAAAATCCATTTGAATGTACCTTACACTATTTTGCATTTAAAATATTCGTTATATGGCCACCTTGCATAACAAACTTTGCTTGCCTATGGTGTCATCGTGTTTGTTCATGGGTGTCAAGTATACAAAGCTTTGCTTTCCTCATGAAGCTCGAAGTTCATTGTTGTGTGGCCCACCTTATCAAAGTTTTCACAAGGTATAACTTTTTTATGGTTATCGTATGGAAGCCGAACTTAGGTGTGACTTTCCCATAGCCACCTGCTTGTCTATGTGAGTGCATACCACAACATGTATATGTGTCTCATTGGGGAATCACTTAGTCGATACTTGATTCCACTAGCCCTTGTGAATGTGCATTGGCTTGCATAGTGAACATCACATTCCACTTGTAAATGTCCCCTTTTGGAAAAACATCCTAGATCTGATCCATAGTGTACAGGACAAATAGTCAAAGCTTGATCCACCTTTTTCTTTATTTTTCTTTCATCTTTATATCTATGACATTGTTTTGATCCATATCATACACCTTGTGTGTGTCCTTTTGTGCTTATGTCAGTTTGACATAGGATCTTGGATCCTAGGGTCTTGACTACCTCCTTTGATCTTTGTTATCTTAGACCATCCCCATCAATACAATGAGACCCCTCTTGAATGTCTACTTTACTATGAGTTTGAAGAAATTTCCTCCTCTCACTAAAGTGGGGCCTAGATGTAATGACAGAAAATGCACACCCTTACATTTTTGCACTTTTTTAGGGCCTCCTTGTTAAGGGTATGTGTAGGATCATCATGGAAAAAATAGGCCCTTAAGTGGGAAAAAAATCAAAAAAATTAGAGTTAGGAAACTTGACGTAAAAATTTAAACAAGTTATCTATATTATTTCAAAAATATGTAACAATATAATTTGTAGAAAATTGAATGTAATTTCTAAACTACTAGGTTTGTTTAAAAAAAAAACTATTTGGTGAAAAATTGAAATTTCAATGCAGTGGTACTTAAATTTCAGGGAAAAAATAAGAAGTAGGTGTCTGTCTAACCACCCTAACCACAATAAAATGATAATTTTTTTATAAGATTTTATATGTAAGTAGAGGACTCATGCCCTGATGTGATGCATATTTTTTTGTAATTAATTATAATTTTTTTATTACAACTTTTTAAAAAATATAAAAACTCATCTATCTGACCACCTTAACTTGGTCAAAAATTCATGAAATTCAATTTTTCTTTTTTTAATCCTATAGTAGGTGAAGCATAAAATGTGATGCATGTTTTGGATTCAAAAAATATGATACAGTTTGAAGATATAAATGTTTCTTCAATCAGCCTATCAATTAGGACATTAGTCATAATTTGAATAGAAAATGAATAATAATTACTTATTAAATTCAAAGTAAAGAATAATTTATATCAGTGGAAAGCTGAGAATCTCCTTTAAAAACCCTTTTTGTTTCATCAATTTTGGGTAAAAAAATAGTCGTCAGCCACATACCCATCATATTGCCACTTTTTGGCCCATCATGATCCTACACATACCCTTAAATTGGGCATAATGTTTCCTTGATTTAGTGTTGTAATGTGTTTAACAGATTCACATTAGGTCTTGGGCACGTTCAAACTAAATAAACCTAGTTGTGCCTTATTTAGGTTGTTGTAAAGTGTATCCTAACACTTTCACACTAATCTAGGGTTTCATTAATAAATTGGGATTATTTATGCCTTATTTGGACTTATGTTTTATCCACAAGCCTTAATTAATGCATCAAGCTCCTAAGATAATCCTGACATTTACCAATAACCAATAATGAATTATGTGATTTGGGATTGTATGGGCCTGATTTAGTGATCTAGGAATCATATGTCACCTTGGGCATATGAGTTCCACTTAAGTTTTGGAGCCTCCATCTACATTTCACATCAATCTAAGCATTTCTTGAAAAATGTGTCCTAAAGCCTAGCCTAATGGGACTCATACACCACTTGTGGTGTTTGAGTCCCATGTGGATTAAACCTAAATTAAATTCAAATTCTTGGTGGAATTTTATTCTCCTAGATCTGGTGTTGGCTTGTAGTGTTGTAATTTCAAGGAATTTGGCATAAGCAAGTATAAATACAAGGCTATTTCACTCATTTTCACCTAATACTTTGAAAAGAGAATTCCTAATAGCATTTTTGTAATTACAAGACTTCACAAGAGTATTCAAGGACATTCAACAACATCTTTAAAGCATTAAAAGGTAGATTTCTTTATCATTTATTGCAGCAATACAAGATCTATCATCATGTCAAAGGCGTAGTGAATCAAGCATGTTGTTGAGATAATGTTGTTGATGTAGCATTAAAGATCCATTTGCAAGAATTGTGTCACATCCAATTTGAGATCAAGATCTATATTATTCATGGCCACTTCATGTTAGTTTTCATATTTGTATTCCAAGACATCATCTAAGGTATCATCATTTCATGTTTCATGTTTCATGTCATTATTTTTGTTGTTTCATCATTTGGTTTAATTACCTAAATGGGGTTTGAATACTATAAAACTCTCTTTCTTAATTAAACAACACTTTTTCTCTCTCTCTTTATGTGATAGAGGTTTATAGGTTGAAGATAAAGTGGATTTGAAGCCTTCAAAAGTATCAAGATTTCAATGCTATAAAAGTTGCAAAAGTTGTCATGTAAAGTTGTCAAGGCTTACAAAAACTCGGATCTAGAGCAAGATATCCAACCTAATTGCATGAAACCATTGGAAAAAGGATTATTTGATCCATACTCAGAGGCTCATAAATTTTCACTTCAATATTTTTCTCCTGGGACACTTCGCAACAAAACGGGGCTGATATGCCACTTGTGGCATATGAGTCCCAGTATACCTTTTTTTGGGTATTTTCTATAGATCTTGATTTAGCAGTTCTAGATTCTTGTTTCCACCTAGATAGAGTATGGGATTGATACATTGAGATTGGAATATGAGTCCTAGTGGGCACCGAATAGCTGATTTTTAGGGTTTAGGAGCTTGTTTTGACCTCATCATTCTTCTAAGTGCACATCTCTACTTTTCTAGTTTACTATTCTATTCTACATTCATTTCTAGGTCATCTATTCAAGTCTTGCATATAATTAGGTTTTTCATTTTACTTTTCTTTCCAAGCCCTAACTTTGTGGCTAACCCTCTTTTAGTCCTTAATCACAACCTAGGATACCTTATTACAAGATCTCTTTCCCCCACTTCATCCATGGATTGAGATCTCTATGGTTTCCTTGAATGAAACAAGTGTGTAATAGGAATCTTATCCTTGTGTTGCATATCCTAAAAGGTGGGGCTCCCTATTTCCATTGTTGCACACTTTTCATTGTCTCTTTTGGCTAGTTGACCACCTTCCATGTATATATAAGGAGCAAGCTTGGGATGTGGATGACATGCCTTAAGTTGGCTAGTATGTGACACACTTATCAATGATGTAGTTTCATTCATGAACATATGACTTGGCATATGGATTTCCAAATAATCTCTCATGTCTTCTTTTACTTTAAAGAAATTTCTTAAAACAATGGTGTTAGAAACCACTTTAAAGTGCGGACATACATCGACACTCGTGTTCTACTATGTGATTTTTCTTTATTCATGTGATGCGTCCTTTTCTTGGTGGTGTCATATGGCTTGATATCCTTTAAGAATGTGATATTTCTTTGACTTGTACTCTCTTGGAGACATTAGGCACAATGTTTCCTAAAAAGAGACCTTACATGAACTAAGAAAAATCCCTTTGAACATACTAACACATTTACAATAAAACATTATATGGAAACCTTGCATGACACACTTTGATTGACTATTGTGTCATTTAGTTTTTTCATAGGTGTCATGCATATGAAGCTTTTCTTGCCTCGTGAAGCTCAAATTTCATTTTTGTGTGGCACCTTGTCAAAGTTGTAAGGAGGTATAGATTTAGAATGGTTGTAAGTATGGGAGTCAAACTTACACGTGACTTTCCCATAGCCACTAGCTTATGTGTGTGAGTGCATACTAGCCACATGCATATGTGTATCACCTCTCTAAGGGCTCACCTAGTGGATGGCCTAAGGTTCCACTAGCCCTTGTAAGCATGCATTTGGTTTGCATAGTGGAAAATTTGTTCCACTTGTAAGCCACCCTTTTTGGATACTCGCCTAGTACATAGCGTGAAGTTTTGTTGCCTCAAAGTGAGTGGGAATTTTTGGAAAAACATCTGAGATCTGATCCACAATGTGTGGGACAAATTCTCAAAGCTTAATCCACCTTCTCTTTCTTTTTCTTTTATCCTTATGTAATGACATTGCATGTTTGTGTATCTTGTTTTGCTGCATATCAATATACCTTATGCATGCCCCTTCATGCTTATGTTGGTTTGATGTAGGATCTTGGATCCTAGGGGCTTGACCATCTCCTTGATCTTTGTTATCCTAGACCATCCACATCAGTACACAAGGACCCCTCTTGAATGTCTACTTTAGTGTGAGTTAGAAGCAAGTTCCTCCTCTCACTAAAGTGGGGGCTAAATGTCATCCTTTACATTTTCACACTAAATTTTGGTATGATTAACATTAAAATGAACCTAATGTTTCCTTGATCTAGTGTTGTAATGTGTTTTACACATTGACATTAAGATTAGGGCCCTTTTAAGCTAAATACACCTAATTTTTCCTTAATATAGTGTTGTAAAGTGTATTTATTTACACCTTCAAATTAATTTTTGGGATATCTTACATTTATGACCTTTATACCATCATTAATAGGCCCCTAAGACCCTATATTATGCATCCCAAAGCTTATTTCAACTAATATCCCTTGACATAATCAACAAATACACTTAATATCTCAACTCCTAGACATTTCCTCTATCCAAAAAGGTTTGGTGGGACTCATATGCCACCTTTCACATATGAGTCCCACCTAGATGGGACCTATATGACACAAGTGTTGTATGAGTCCCATTTGGCCCCTTTTTAGTGTTTTGAGTAAGAAATCAAGGCTTTTAATTTAAATTTCATGAATGTCATCATTTGGGATCTAATAAATAGTAAGTTAGATGAAATGACTATAAAAATTGGGTTTCAAAACATTATTTCACCTAAGAATTCATGATATCAACCTAATTAATCAAGATTCAAGCATCTCAAGGTTGCACAAGAGCATCATAGAGCATTAAAGATCACTTTGAAGGCATTCAATGGAAGATTTCTTCATCATGCCAAAGACATAGTGCATCAAGCATGTTGTTGAGCTAATGTTGTGATGTAGCATTCAAGATCCAAGTTAAGAATTGTCTCATATCCAATTCAAGATCAAAATCTACATTTGACATGGCCACTTCATGTTAGATTGCTAATTTACATCTCATGACATCATTTAATGTATCATTGTTTATGTTTCATATTTCATGTTTCGTGTTCATATTTGATTATTCATCATAAGGTTTAATTACCTAAACGGGGTTTGACCAAGGTAAACCCCTATTTCCTAACAATCAATAAGTTTCTCTCTCTCTCTCTCTCTCTCTCCCTCTCTACATGTGTGATTGCATATCTAGGTGTTGTGGAGCTTAAAGATCCTTTGAAGACAAGATTACAAGATTGGAGAAAGTTGTCAAGTTTCCATCTACATTGCAAGATCACGTAAAGTCACCTATAGGTTGCAAATCATGGTTTCCAACTCAGAGATTTAGCAGGAAGGAAACTATAAGATATCGCCAAAGAATACTATAACTTCAACCAAACACTAATACTAGTAATAAATCACCACTTGTGGCATATGAGTCCTAGTACTTCCATTTTATAGGTTTCAGGAGATTCTGATCAGTCCTTGACAGATTCCAATTTTTGAATAGAAACCCTAGTCTGGGACTAAATCGCCTAGACTGGCGTATGAGTCCTAGTGTGCATTAAAGATCAATATTTCAAGGTTTTGGAGCTTGGTTTTACCTCATCCTTCTTCCAAGTGCACCATTGCTCATTCTTAGTTTGTTATTCTACATTTCAATTTCATTTCCTAGGTCATTTAGTCAAGTTTACATGACACTTTCATCATTTACATTCTTAGTCTTTCCAAGCCCTAGCTTTGTGGTGAACCCCCTTTTAGTCTTTAATCACACCCTAGAGAAGCCTTTAGTAGATCTCTTCCCTTCATTCTATCCTTGGATTGAGATCTCTAATATTTCCTTGAATGAAATGTGTAGAATACTTGTTGTTCTATGTCTTAAACCATAGAGTGACAATTTTCTACCTTTCAATATTTTCTATCTACTTCTTCCATAGCTTTGCTAATCTTCATCATATCCTCATTCTATCCATTTGATAATTCATCATATCAATCCTACTATCATGTTGATATTTTTATAAGCAACCACATTCCTTCATCAACACATCAAAGGAGCACATCAAGAGGATTGGGTCCAATTATTCTTCTACCACAATCCAATGAGAAAGGAGTTAACAAGTTAAATGGTTCCATTATTTCTTTGAATCTTTATGTCATTTCCTTTCTTCATTTTTCATCTCTTCAACCACCAACCTATTAAATACTTCTAGATGGTCTTCAACCTTTCCAACTTTCTCTCCAATTATATTTTATAAATATTTTACAGTGGGTCCTTTATGGACTTTAATTATAATAGAATATGTAAGAGAATATTTAATAAGACCATTTTCTCATTTATTCATTACATCATACTTTAATGCTTGAGAAGAATTCATAAGTTTCCAAAAATTTGGTCCAATAGCATGCCACCAATCATTGTCAGTTAACAAATCTTCCATTTTTAGTTTCCACATCTCAAAAATCATGGTTAAAAAATATTCTACATCAATTTTACCTAATGTACTTACCATCTTTATTTCTTGCAATAATGATAAAATATTCTCTTTCTAGACAATTTCCCACTAAAATAATGATAAGATAAAAAAATAATCTATCTAAAAACTAGAACCAATGGTGATTAGGTTCTAATCAAATTTGTTATGAAGTTAGATATGCAAAAGTAATTTTCTACAAGAATCTTGAAGGGATGGATGTATAAAAAAATTAAAAATTCAATTAAAATCTATTGCATAAAGTAGAGAACTATAACCTTAAATTGATAATAAATTATATCATAGTATATTATCAAATTAGAAAGAGGATTGCAATACACTTTCTATGTAGAAGTATTCAACAACAATAAACATCAAATAATTTAGGAAACATTCTAAGAGTACATGTGTACCTACAAATGAATGTATATAATAAGCTAGGAAATAATAAATTATTTTTAAAACCATGTTAGAAACCTCCCCAAAGGTTACATTCAACTTCGACATAATCTCCAATCCCACCCATGAATATTCCATGTCACTTGGTAAAAATAGTAAATCAATAATTCATTTCTAACTCCTAGTTTTATTGACTCAACATGGGCACCAACTTGTCATAATATTCTATCTCTAAAGATGCACCATATGAAAAATAATAAATATTGACATATTCGATCATGATTCCAAGCCAACTCCCCATATTCCTAGCTCTTATGCATCATATAAGATACAATCATAAGTTGTCTTATAATTCTAGAAAAGAGGGCTACTCCAAGTCTACTATATTTATCTACCTTCTATTGACTTAAAATGTCAACAAAGTACAAACACATGGCCATATATTTCCTACAAAAATTCACCCCATTTGAGATGGAGGATAGATATTAAATATAATATAATTAAAAAATGACATGTAATTTTGGGAAAATTCTAAATAATAAAATAATTAAATTGAGTAATTGCAAAGGTTGAGATACTTTGGTTCTCAGCACTCCATCAAGGCCGTATAAAACATCACAATAAAACATATGATATAAAACTTACCTATATACATTTATAATAGAAAATGTCAAAGTATTAGATCATCTATTAGTACTAAATGTTAATGCAGTAAATTTACCATTTTTTAATTAGATGAAATAATATTTTAGTAAATTTCATGTATACCATAGCATGAAATGCATGGACTATGTATACTTCTATTATATCCAAATATTATAGGTTTCATAGATGGTAATGAAACCTACCAATATATATTGCAACTTATATACTTTACCCGACAATGGTTAAACACTTTTATTTATCTTTCCTACCTTTGGTAACTACAAATGGTAATGATGAGAGGACTATCTCACACTAGCTCGCAACTTAATTTAGAGCCTTTAGTTTTAGAAGGATTGAGAAGGAAATGAATCTCATGCAACACTTTTCCTTAGGTAAAATCATAGATTTACCAAACATTATCAATTGTAAGAATAAAGAAGGAAGAACTACAATGTATCTTGTTGTAATCATGAAAGATGGTTCACAAAAATCTTGCCAAACTAGTTATGCTAGCACAAGGGGTATTATTTAAATCTTTAGATAGTACTATATGGATAAAAGCAAATTTGTGAATATATTATCAATTAAGTTAATTATCTATTTGTAAAGATAAGTTTTTATTCTTATGTTTAGAAATATTATCCCTAATGACTTAAGCTAAGATTGTATTCATTCAAAATAAGTCACAAGAAATATTTTGTACTTTAATTTAGACTTCTTAATTCACAAAATCAATAGTCATATGATAGATTATTACTTTCTTAATAGAAATTATATTTTAATCTTACTAATACTAGAAATCTCACAAAACAAAACAAAATAACTTAATTTTTTACTACCTATTTATTGATTAAACTTTACAACATTAATTATTAAATTATTGATGTCAAATAATAATAGTATTTATTTTTATAAATATACAAAGGCACTAAATAGTAATGAAAATTTAACAGCTTCCTACATACACAGCATATTCGTAAAGGAATTGGGATTGAATACTTGGAAATAATAAATACACACCTGCATATATATATATATAAAACTATATTACAAAATTCAACATTAGTATATTATTCATGCGTCTCTATGAAAGACTTTATCCTTTTACCTTCTACATCTTGTGAAAACATAACTATTATCTACCCAAAAGAAACTACAGAACACTAATACATAACTACAGCTAACTACATGGTCGGATATATCTAACAATTCACTTCAATTGTCATCTTAGTGGCAATTCTGAGAACAGTTTCTGCAATCTCATCGGCAATGACAATGGTTCAAGCGGAGGGTTAGAATTTATTGAATGTGCTTGTGCTATTAAATGGATATGCTATTGGGCACACCGCGACCTGTGAGACCACCTGATTTTGATAAATCAGTAGTATTGGGGTAGAGTAAGGTATAAGGAACTTTTGCAGGTCCATTTCTGTTCTTATATATTTGACAGTTGCTATTCCTCTGGATTATATTGTTCTCAATCTTTTTCATGTTTTCTGAAAACTTTGTGAATTTTTCTTCTACACGTGGATCATCCACTCTATCCACGGTGGACCCCTGCAACTGGCCCAGGTATACTTCATTTTTTGAATGCTGCGACAAAAGTTCCAAAACAGCCATGACAAGGGTAGCCTGTTTCGGAGCAGACACAGTTTTGAGGTAAAAATCATCCGGGTTCTTAAGGAGTTCATCATATTCAGGTGTTCCTTTGTCTGGAATCAAGCGTCTGCTCATGGTGGGCAAGTTGGGCATGTATCCTCCATAGGAATACTGTCCAAAGTTGACTGCAGCATGGTGAGCAGATGCAGTCCAGATGATAGTTGTCACTACTTGAACTGCTTCACCCAAAGAATCCATCTTGTACCATCTACTCGGATCGTCCTTGAGGTCTCCATGCCCCACATTTACTATTTCATCCCACCAAGCCCGCAATTCCTTGTCCTTTTTAACCGAGGCATCATCCTTGTAGTACAGAGACAAGTAGTCTGAAACCCATTGTTTTAACGCAAACCATATTTCAATGCCGTCTACAGCATATGGGTAGTCCTCGATCACAAGCTTCAAACCATTTGGTGCCTCTGAATTTCGGACTGCCATTCCCCTGCACAGAACATGTTAAATGAAAGGAGCACAGAACATGTTAAATGAAAGGATCAACATTTATAGACTTTTTAATTAGATTACGAAAAGCAAAATCTTGGAACAACATTAACCATTCTTTTAGCGTCAACTTTTTCGTGGGCACATTATTTTTTTAAATGTCACGTATTAGTCAATATATCAAGGTAGCAACTTTGTCAAGAAATGATTTATACAATTGAAGTAGTTAACCACTATTGATTAATATAGGCAATGAAATTGGTGTATCACTTACCGTTTAAGCAGGTCAGCTTCCAATCCTTGCTCATTGAATTTCCACTGTTTATAGACTTTAGATGACATTTCCATACAATATCTGCCAGGTGTAAAGCCTCTCTCAATGACACCTGATGCATTTATCAAACTCTGACGGGCAGACTGATTGATGTCCATGGTATCCAGGTAATGCGGGATCAGTAATTTGTATACTGGGTGCATTTTGCTTAGTTGCCTGTGGGTAGCTATAATGAAAGGCTCTGTGATACAATGAGTTCTTAACCTGCAGTCAGTTATAATTTTATAGGTTATTAATCTTGACTGATTTTACTAAGATCTTTGCGGTGGTATACATTGGTTAACATTCATAATGAAAATAAATGACGAAGGACCGACATCATACTTACCAATGGCTGACGAGCTGATGGTAACCTGCATCATTGACTTTAGCATAGGCTTTGGCCAGTTGCCACACTGCTCCTTCTTCTGTTCCCTTGTTGCCTGGTGTAAAAACCTTTCTTACGGCCGCATTGTCATCAATTGGTGGCAAACACAACTCTATGGCCACTGGCTTTAAGATCCCTTCCTTGGTGAGGAAGTAAACCGTGCGGCTTGCATATGTCTTAACATCTTTTGAAAGCTTATTTATGCGCTCGATGTAAGGCATATAGGCATCATAGTAGTCCACAATAAATAACCTTTTCAAAGCAGTGGCCTGTATTTCGTGCAATAAATTACCATCATATTTAAATAACAGGAAGAAAAGAACAAGGAATTTTTGAAGAGAGAAATTACCTGATCCGCAGAAAAGCCCGCAAGGTTCCTTTCCATGTGTTGGGCTGCGATGGCGCTCTTCTGTGGACCGTATGTCTTTTCATCCAAGCTACTGGACGGAGGAAATTTCTGTTTCGAAACAGCCATTGATGCTATTTCAGACATGAAAGAACAGGAGAAGGGAAGATTTTGTATAGTTTTAGAATGCGGGTTACCTCTAGGCACTGGATCACCATTGGATTCAACCCTGCAAGTGTTTGACGTGCAAATTCCTCGTCGCTTCTCCACGCACACTCATCCACTGTAGGGCAGAAAATTGGTTGAATTACTTCTGCAACAGACTACGTTTTATACTCGATGAAATTAGAAACTGATCGACTATGGTAATCTTACCTTCGACTATTTGGGGACGATTGAAATTTATGAGCGGAATATCATCCTCCAGGCCGTCGAGGAGTCCCTGGATAAACTGCAGTGGGCTACTCTCTTTATGGAGACTCTTGAGAGAATTATGGGCACATTTGAATCCTCGTTTGTAAAGGTCGCATACTTCCTCCAAGGAATCAAATGCGTGGTCGAAGAGACTCTCGAGAGTGGGAACAATCAGGTTAGCAAATGCCTTAACTAGGTGAGCTCCAAAGTCGGAATAGTCAGAATAAGGAAACCTTTCATCGGGGGGAATAAAGATCAAGCTTGTTCGAGTCTCGAATTCAGGAGCTGCAAGCGATTGTCCAACAGAACATTTTATCAACACAACGGTAAATAGGTTTATAAGTACATTGCTAATTATTGATTATACATGCCTGATTCAATGCGTGGACGCCCAGTTCTACATCTTCTAGGATATGGGAACTCCTGCGATCCACCCAGCACTTCCCTCCGCAGCTCTGCATCTTTTTCTAGGTTTCCAATATCATTGTAGACATCATAATCATATATGAGATCCGACACCTGCCTCTCTCCGGTTCCGTCTCCTCGCAGGGACTTCAAGTCTAACTCCCTCAGTTTCATCAGACCCACTGGCGTTTCCTCTGGAAGAAAGCTCTGAAACACATGCATTTTAATCCCTATTTTATTTAAATATTATATTATAGATTTTAATGTTCAAAAAGTGAAATAGAAAATTTTCAACTCTTATTCAATAATAACTGGTAAATAATTGTTCTTTTGATATTGGTCAAAAATAACTTATACTTAAATATCATAAACTTTAATCCCGTGCCCTGAATTAACCAAATCGAAATTTGAACAGGATTTCTTAATGATAGGAAATACCAAACCTTGTTAGCGAAGAAAACACGGTCATCTGGGTGAAGAGAAGAAGGGGATATCCATGAATTACATTGGAAACGAATTTTGCCGTGATCTGGGATTGATATGGTGAGTGATTTCAGAAAGAACTCCCGGGCATGCATATTTTTTATGAGGAAAGCACCAGGAAATCCAAGTGTAGAGTTCCATTTCAATTTTATAGTGCAGCTTGTCTCACTTGAAATGGGTCCATCCCATGGGTTCCAATCTAAGTAAGAAGGCTGCCCGACAATTTTTCCATATCCCGTTTCTACACAAAATCCATCAGATCACATATAATAGATACAGTTTCGAAATGCTACATATTCATTTCTGACTAAGATGACAGTATACATCAATTTTTAGAGTTCATAGAAATGACCTATTTTACCCTAAACTAAACTCTCTCTATATATATATATCAACATTTCAGACTGTTATTCTTTATTCATCAGTTAAAAATGCAGTTAAATATGAAAACTAAAATATTATAATAATTTTGAATATCTAGGTTGATTTCTTAACATAGCATAACAAAAAAGATTAAGTAGCAAATTGTCATAAGGTACAGAGGAGCAAATTAAGTTGGAACGGCACTTTCCGTAAACCCTACGTTAAAATTCTATTGATTGGTTTTGAAAGCAGTGTTGGTATGCATAGAATACCGGGATCGACTTGATCGCTGCTCACAAGCTGAAGAGAGACATTTTTCCCCATCAATTCAGAAGCCTCGTCAGCCAGTGTTGCAGAGTAATCCGTAATGTTGAGAAGAAGAGCCACCTTCTGCAGTACCACTTCGCCATTAATTTCATAATCTTTAGTACAATCGTGGATACCACTTTTAGCGTCAACACTATTTTTGCTGCTTAATATTGAATCCATTTTACGTCTTCGCTTGCTCGCTCGCTCACTCCTACAATTCACTTGTTGCCGCTTTGATAATTAGTTGGTTTTTCTTCACCGCTACTTCTCTATAAATAGCTTCCCATGGCGAAAAAGTGGATGGAATGTTCATTGTTTCATGAAATGTAGTAAGAGAATGTATGATTTAAAAATAAATTTAAATATATTATTTAATAAAGTTGAAAACGTCTATTAAAAAGGGTTAGAACAGCCATTATTATAAGATAACAAAGGGACCAGTAAATACAATTGTACTCTATCATAATACTTATTTTTATTTCTTAGTAATATAAATTTTACTCTCTAACAACATTGTAGGTAGCAAGAAAGATTCTTGTAATCAAGAATATTATTCAAACATGAGTTAATTAACTAACAATTTTTGTAAAAGGAAAAAAAAAGAGTTCATCCCTTTCTTAAATAATGGAGCCCTTGGATAAGGTTGAGTGATTAAAGCGTGGAAATAAATTTTAAATTAAGATAATTATTCTTTAGAATCTAACTCAAAGAATGATCAAAAGAAATATAGAATCTCCAAGCCAATTTTACCAAAACTAAATAAATTATTGCATAATATGCCTAATCAGAAAATGAAATTTGAAATGATACTTTTAATGTTTGATAAAAATTCTCTCATAGGTCAATTAATTTCTCTAATAATACAACTAGAAACATGCAAAAAAGAGGGAAGAAGTAAATAAAAACAACCAAATAAAACAACATCAATAGACCAAACCTTTCTATTGAAGGACATCACCATTTAAAAAAAATTAAATGTATTAAATTCAACCATAATAGGGTCCCATAGAGTTTTAATATTCTTGGAAATTAGAAGAGGAGAACTAAGGTAGGAATCAAGGAAATAGTCGTTTCTAAAAGTAGAAATCTACATATAAAAATTGCTCAATACCTTTAATATATAGGAAAAAATTCATCAATGTAGATTTGTTCATAAGCTCACCCAAAGACATGTGATAGTTAGGTAAGAGACCCCTTTATCTTCTTCACCTAACTATTCTAACCTAAGCTACAAAAATCATAATTTCATATGTAAATTGTTGATTAATCCTAATACACTATTAAAAAGGGGATTTCAAATCTACAAGAAATCCCTCATTGTTAATGTACCTTCCATAGCTTTCTATTTCTTTAGGTTAAGAGTGAACACTAAGAAGAACATGGATCCCCTTAAAGGATTAAAAATAACATTCAAATAAGCTACTAATTAAGATTAAAAAAGAATTTAAAAAATAATAACTATAAACTCAATTCCTCTACTGAAATTTGAAACTAGATTCTTCCAATAATTTATTAGGAAATCCTTAGATGATACAATCATAACCTTTCATTCAGTTCAATAAGAATTTATTTAATAAACTATTTGTAATAATTAAATAATTTATTTCATGAATTGATATAATCTCATTTTTTATTTGTTGGTCTTTTAAAAAACCTTATAATCATTAGAAATCAACAAAATAAAGAGAGATTTTAGTCTATTCATAATCATAATATATTTTGTAACTATGAATTATATCATAATTTTCTATGTTAAATTTTGATAGATTTAAATGTCATTTTATGTCAACTAGTAACTTAACAAACATATCACATTGAAAAATTCTATTTAATTTCTCTTATAATGTTGTCTAATATTCGAAAGCAATAGTTTCCAATTTAAAAGAGAAATAAAATTCAATATCATATGTCAACATTAATTTAGGAATACTATGATCAACCCTTGTTCAAGAAAGAATTCTTTTCCATTTAACCAATAAAATATTATTCAAAATAAAAAAATAATCATATATATTTTTTTATAATCATGTACTTTTAAGCATATTTAGATAGAGTAAGCTATTTTCTAGAAGGTTATAAGATATCACTTTTCATCACTTGAATTTAATTAATTAAAATTCCAATCCAGTATAATTTGGTGGAAAAAATTTCAGATCACTAAAATTTGTGTTCAAAAGGCATCATTCCCACTAAAATTGATTTTTGACATATTTAAAACTACCAATCAATCTAATAAACATGTTTTTTTTAAAGATAGTTTGAAAAGCATTTAAAACAGAAAATTCAACTAAAATCTTAGCCCACTAAAAACTAGTTAAAAATACATCATTATAACAAAAATTCAATTATAACACATTCAAATCTACCGGTCAATCTGATAAACCTTTTTAAGTTGAATGACCGTTTGGAGAGCATTTAAAACCAGAAGATTGAATTTAACCGTGGTTATCCAGTTTAACATCAACTCTATAATGATCAAGGAATGATGTCATAAATAAAGAAAAAGTGGAAAACCAGCTGATGAGAAAAGAGTTGAAAAGCTTGACCGTCGTATATACTTCATGCTTATCAAGGAATAATGCCATAAATAATTTGGAAAGAGATTTTTATGAAAGTAATAAAGTTTGTGAATCGTTCACGGTACTCTTCATGCCGCTGATTAATTATTTCTATTCATGTGCCATACAAGTAATTTTAAGATATATTTATATGAGAAAAAGTAATTTTTAAAAGTTTAAACAAATAAATTTGACTATCAAGTGAAGTTTTAAAATTTGTTTTTTCTTCTTTATGATTTTAAAAAAAACATTTGTACATTCTAAAATTAAATTTTTCTTTGTAGATTTTTTGGTCTTCAATTTTATATGGAGGAGTTAGTTTCTTAGGGAAAGTAGAATTAGAAAATTCAAGAAGAATATAAATTAATAATTTGTATTCAAGGATATTTCATAGTTTTCTTTGTAAATAATTCTAATAGTGATGGAATTATTGGAGGAGGTTCATATTTCTATTAGAATACTGATCTTTTCATGAAGCATTGACATGTGGATGTTAACTTTTTAGAGGAAATGCGTATGCTTACTCCAATTTGAATATGAATGTATGCTTTTCTTTTTTAAATTCTAATCCGCCTATGTTTTTGAAACAATACACAATTTCTTAGGATGACACCTAATATTTCTAGATCATTCTATGGGCATGGTCAATTGATTTATCTAAACATTTGTATAATAAATCATTTTTCATCTCTTGAATTTAAATTAAATAAAGTTTAGATCCAGTAAATTTTGGGCCCTCCACTTTTTTGGTGAGGAAGAAATCTCAGCCCACTAAAAATTGGATCCAAAATGAATTATTAGATTGAAAATTGAGTTTTGGCATATTTAAAACTACCAGTCAATCCAATAAACATATTTTTTTGAAAGATAGTTTGTAAAGAATTTAAAACACAATATTCAACTGAAATCTACTAAAAATTAGATCCAAAATACACCATTAGGACAAGAATTGAGTTTTAACACATTCATATCTCGGTCAATCTAATCAACATATTTAAGTTGAAAGACAGTTTGGAGAGCATTTAAATAAAAGATTTGAATGAAAAATGAATTTAACCTATGATCCAACCCCAAGATAAAAGATAAACTTTTTATGAGTGCTTATCCATATGATATCTTTAACATCAACTCTACCAATAGTTTGTATTGGATTTCAAAAAAATCTGTCTATCATTTAACAACCAAAAGAAAAAGACATCATTAAAAGAAGAATTGAATTTGAACACATTCAAATCTACCAATCAATCTAATAAACATATTTAAGTTTAAGTTAAAAGACAATTTGAAGAACATTTAAAACAAAAGATTCAACTGGAAAATGAATTTAACCTGTGGTCCAAACTGTTTATTAGTGCTTATCCATATGATGTGTTTAACATCAACTCTATCAATCATTTGCATTGGATTCCCACAAAATTTGTAAATCATTTGACGTTCAAAATAAAAAGTGGAATACCAGCTGATGATAAAAGAGTGGAAACGTCTGGCTCGTATATACTTTATGTTTATAAAGGAATAATTCCATAAATAATTTGCAATGTATTTTATGAAACATAATAAAGTTTGTGAATCGTACACAGAACTCTTCATGCCACGGAATAAACTGTTTCTATTTAGTCGCGAGGATATTATAAGAAATGTGCCATATAAGTAATTTTTTTAAGAGATATTTAAACGAGAAAAAATAATTTTTAAATGTTGAACAGAAATTTGATTACGAATGCTTTTGTCAAATGAAGTTTTAATTCACTAAAATTTGTGTCTTCCATTTTTGTATGATTTTAAGAAAAATAAATAAAATTACTTTTTAGGATTAAAGTTGTGTTTGTAAATTTTGGGTCTTTAATTTTATTTGGAGTTAGTTTTTTAGGAAAATTTATTTTAGAAAATTCAAGGAGAATTTGAATTAAGAATTTGTGTTCAAGCGTATTTCATAGTTATTTTTGTAAATTATTCTAATAGTGATGGAATTATTGAAGGAGGTTCATATTTCTATTATAATGTTGACCTTTCTATGTAGCATCAGCATGTGGGTTTTAACCTCTTAGAGGAAATCCCTATGATTACTACAATTTGGATATATGAATGTATGCTCTTTCTTGAGAATTCTAATATTCCTATGTGTTTGAGACAACTCACAATTTCTTGGGATGACCATTGATATTTCAAGATCATTCCATGGCCATGGTCAATTGATTTATCCCAATTTTTATATGGAATTAAACGCCTATTTTCCTCCTAAGAGTATTGTATTGCACTCTAGAGATTTAGAATGTTCTTAGGCTCTAGATTATGCAAATCTTCCTTTTAAATGAAAATATGTCATGAGCATTATCACTTTTTTCTAGAATTCCCTAGCATTCAAAGAAACACCCAAATTAGGAAAAGAAAATTAAAGAAAAAGAGACATAAATAGTTTTATGTTGCAAACAAAAATCTTTTAAAAGTAAAAAAGTAAGTTTCTCTATGCATTACAAATAATGTGGTTTTAGCTTCCACTTTGGGAAGGAGAGGATCCATAAGAATCTCAACTCCATCAAAATGGAGGGATAACTACCAAGGAAATGCTTGAGTATTACAAATTTAAAAGTAATTTTGAACAAATTTCAGTTGAACAAGATTCTATAAATGTTCAGAATTTAATGATGTAAGAGAAATAAATCAATCCTTTATATATTTCCTTCTTATGCAAGATAATCAAAGGAATACTATGCTTTCTCAAGATTCTTTGGTTGATTCTAGCTCCATGTATGAAAGTTAAATATTTTTTTCGCTAACAAATTAACAATAAAGAGGAAGGCATATTTTGTGCATAATAAGGTTGGTAGGCACAATAGGTATAACTTATTACAAAATGCAACTATACTGGAGGTTGTTTCTAGAAATTAACTTAAACTGGATGATTTCTTGGTGGTTGTGAGACAAAAAAAATCCTCCAACTTCTAATAAATAAAGTTGTGTTTTGTCCTTAAGCCCAATAAATCCTTCACTTTTTTCCTTCTCCAGTATCTTCAATGTCATCTTCATGACCATTTTTAATATTTCACTTTTCATGTCATGGGTGACTCTGAGCATCAAATAACATATAATTAAGCATGCCATGTGCGACAAGACCTAGTAAAAATTTAAAAGCTCTATTATATTCAAAATAGTATGTAAAATAAAATACAAATTGCTTGTAGACATTAGGTGTCATTTTCACTTAAAATGAAGAGTTTACAAATGAATCCTCCAAATATAAAATAGAGTCTGATAATTTCCTTACATATCCATTTAGATATCTTTCTTTCTTATAATTAAAAAATCTCAAAAAAATAATTTATTTGATGGATCTAGAAGATATCAAAACTTATGTGTGAAAGTGACAAGAGAATACCCGATAGGCTTTGAACTAAAAATCTTGAAATTTGGATCAAAATATTAACTTTCCTTATTTCCAACTACTGTAAACATGCTCTTGCCAAATAAATTATCAAATTTGCATGTGATATACAAAAATTATGGGACTTGAAATTTTGATTTACCAAACACAAATTCTTTACAATCCACCTATTTTATACCATGATTATTTAATTGGTCAACTATTAAAATATATATTCTATTCTTCAACAAATTTTTGTCTCAAATAACTCACTTAAAAACCTTAAATTTCCAATGTCCAACCACAAATTACAAATAGAGAAGGGAAAATATATATAGCATCTATAGTCTATGGGCCTAATCAAATAAACACAATTCAAAATTAAATTGATCTATTATACTATTTAATGTTTTCCTCCATTTGACAAATGTTGGGGGAACATAATAAACAATAACAATGGATAGATAACTGCTCTTTATTGTTGATTTGATTCCTAGTGCTTAAAAATGATTTGTCACATAAAAATCATGTCACTATATTTTACTTCAAACCTTTTTCTATTTATTAATAATGCCTTTTAAAAAAATCTTAGTTTTATTCTTCTCTTAATGAAATTTCCATAACATTTCACTCTCCAAATTTCATTAACAAGCAATGCAAGATCTTTGCAATCTACCTCAGAATAAATGCTTTGATACTATGTTGAAATGATGAGTAGATTGGATATAAAATTTAAACCATTATAACACATAGTAAAACATAGAATACATATATATATATATATATATATATATATATATATATATATATATATATATATATATATATATATATATATATATATATATATATATATAATTTATTATTAGATAGAATGATGCAATATGATTACAAATAATTACATTCCTAGGAAAATTTCAAACTACCTCAGACTAGCCCAAACCACCTACGATCTAAACTAATTTTGAACTAATTATTCTAATTTATTATTTTTAAAATAAATTTTATTTATAAATTAAAATTTGCATGTTAATTGAATTATTATTACTAAAAATTATCTAATTATATGCTATTTATGTAATATATTTCTAAGAAATTCATGTTAAAATTTTATATTAGTGTTGCTAATTTCCTTTATAAAAGGATGTTACAACTTTTAATTCTAATCAACCCATATCTTCTTTACATAATATGCAACATTAAGGATCACCTTTATCTAGTTTACTCTTCACTCTAGGAATAATTCATCATCTATAATGGTTTTGAGGTCACCTTTTTTACAATATTGGAACCATCTATATCATAATATAGAGATCTCTTCATTATAGTATTGAGATCATCTCTATCTATCCCAATTATATTACCTCTACTACTCTGATCACTAGTTCAAGATATAGATTCAACCTTTATCATTTTTTCTTGTATTTCTTCATGATTTCTTTACACCTCCCATCTTATTTTGTTTGGTTACCCACTATGGGGCACATGTAGCTTTCATTTTTTAGTTATTTACTTTTGTGGACACCGAAAAAGCAACCCTTCTACTTTTTTGTTTCATTTGGGCCCTCCTTGTGATTTTGGCTCAATTGTGCCTTGATTTAATGTTGTAATGTGGATAACACATTCACATTAGGTCTTGGGACCTTGTGAACTAAAAAGAACTCAAGTGGTACCTTATTTAAGTGTTGTAAAGTGTTGTAACACTCTTTCACAATTTTCTAGGGTCTTATTAATGTATTTCACCTAAATAACCCCTTTTCATCATTTACCAAGCCTTAGTTCAAAGTGTTGTAAAGTATTGTAACACACTTTCACACTTTTCTAGGGTTTTCATTAATAATTGGACCTTCTTATGCTTTAATTGGCCCTATTTTACATCTACAATCCTTACTTATGTGTACTTTTGAGAATAAACCCAATAAACATCATTTAAAACACTTAAATATCAAAACCCACTTCAAATGCCTAAGGTGGGACCCATTCACCATTTTGAGCGAATAAGTCCCCTTAGGTGGGATCCATTCACCTAGAGTGGTGAATGAGTCCCTTTTGGTACAGAATTTAAAATTATTCAAATTTCTCGCGAGTTTTCATTTTCTAAGATCTAAGGTCGGCCTATGATGTTGTATTTTCGGGAATTATTGCATAATCAAGTATAAATATATGGTTCTTTCACTCATTTCACCCCCAATCAATGTAAAAAGTAATCAAGTGATCTAGCGTTCAAGAACTTTGTTTACAAGAGCATTCAAGCACTTTGGAGCCATCACTCACATGTTTGCAACATTCTACTTCAAGGATTTGGTGAGTTGCAACATCATTATTTGTTCATTGATCATTATCCATTTTATTTCATTTCACTTCAAGGGTTTAATTGCCAAAAAGGGGTTTGACCAAGGAAAACCCCTATTCACTAACCCTAGCACAACAATTTTTCCCTCTCTTTGTACGTGATTTGTAGGTCTAGGTTGCAGATTTGTCAAAGAGAAAGGTTAGAAAAGTTTCCATTAAGCTATCAAAGCTATTCAAAGTTGTAAAAGTCTTAGGAGAAGCTTGGAGAAGATCTATAGGCTAAATTATGCAGTTTCTGACTTGGAAACCTGTAAGGAGTAGAAGAGAAGATTGGGGGCTACAGTTTCCTATTCTAAATTTCCAAAAATTCAGAGGTGCACTAATTTTCCACTATTGGCGAATGAGTTCCACTACCCAGGCCTAAACAAGAATTTTGCAGATTTGAGTACCCTTTTTCCTAAAACATGTTCTGACCCATTTTCCAGAAAACTGGACTAAGTCCCCAGCTTGGCGTATGAGTCCCAGTTGGAATCAATAGTGAAGTTTTTAGGATTCTAGAGCTCCATTCCATCTCCAACAAGTTTCTAGGTGCACATTTCCAATTTCATAACTTTTTGTTACATTTTACTTGCATTCTTAGGTCATTTTGTGTTAGTTTGCATATCACATTGTGTTTTCAAACATCTTGCATTTTCCAAGTTTACACTTGGTGGTGAACCCATTTCTTGTTTTGATTCATCTCCAAGGATATCTTACAGTCAGATCTCTCATATCCTTCATTGGGTTGACATCTCTAAGATATTCTTGAATGTGAGCATTGCCAAATCAAATCCCTCTTCCTTCATTCCCCTTTTGAGTAAATAAGGGAGTTGTGTGTTCCATTTCCATTATCCACATTTTGGTGAATCTAACTTTTGAACATCATAATTCTATTTTGGAGTGCATTTACATGCTATATTTAGCTTGCATTAACATTGCATTGCATTTTGTATTAGTTAATTTGCATTATAGGGTTTCAAAGTTTACATTAGTGAAAATTTCATTTAGCTTGCATTATTGCACTTAATTTCATTAAAAATCAGTAAAATTCTGCATTTGCATTTCAAAATTGCCTCAGAAAACTTAAAACACATAAAATTCATTTCAAAAATTATGAAAATTTTCAAAAAATCAGTCCCTTTGTAAATTTTGCACACCATCTTCTAGCATTTAATATTTCTTTTTTGAGTTCCTATTTGTTGTTGTTATCTCTCTGTTTCAGTTTGCAGATTTTATGTTTCATTGAATTTCTTGCATCTAGTTTAATTTCATCCATCTTGTACATTGCTTAATATCAAAATTGCATTGTTGCATAGTTTATAATCTAAAAATTGCATCATGGATATGTGTCTTAATAAGCTTGGGATGTCATTAAAATCCTTAGTAGATATGTCAAGTTGTGCCTTTGGAAATGATCCTAGTGACATTGAACTCACTCACGCTCCTTCAACTCCTCATATATGTCCTCCTCATGATGTTGACATCATTGGAGAAGATAATGATAGCATGAATCAGTTCCTAAACAATTGTATTGACAACCTTGAAGCTAATGCATCCTTCTATCAATCCATTAAACAACAAGATCCTCCTACAATACCACCTCTTGAGATGTTTGGTTACTTACATCCTAAAAAAAAACTTGAACCTACGTTTCCTACAATAGGTGAATCTAGTTCCTCTAGACAAGCAAACACTCAAATATTTTATGATAATAATGTAACCAACACTCCCATAAACCTTGAATAGACATATGGAAAAAGCTTCAAAATCTTGAGAAAACAAGGATGTGACACAAGAAGTGAACATGAAATTCATCAACTGTTAGAACAAATACCAAACGATAATAACATAGTGGGGATAGGCTACCAAGATCCCCCTCATAACAACAAGCCTCCTAGATAATATCTAAGGCTTCGTTATGATGTTATGGTGATCTTTGATTCTCCCCCTGACCTTAATTTCCTTCTTCCTAGAGAGCAATCTTTGACTGATAATAAATACAAGGATGACATGATCACTTTGGGTCCTCCTCCTTCAATTCAAGAAAAGGGTGAATCTAGTAAATGCAAGAAGCCTTACAAGTTACAAAAACTAAAGTTTCCTCTTTGTCCACCACCTGAAAGTGAAAGGAAATTACAAATACTTTAAAAAAAAGAACTAATCATATTACCACCTATGAATAGGTTGGTGATATATCCTAAAGATGCAAAAGTTCCACATTGTGCATATCATTGAATTCTTGAACATAGTAGTGATGAGTGTCGTACATTGAAATAAATATTGAGAAAGTATCACTTTAATGGCAATAATTGCTATCCAATGATCCCATGACATGCTCTCCTACTCCTTGTCATGTAATAGTTGCAGAACATTCTCTTCTCACTATTCCATGACCTTTCCCATCAACTATCTTGGCTCATTCTTTTCTCACACTCTATGGGGCAAGAAGTTGATAGCCTTGTCCTAATAATGCATTTGTCATTGTCCCTTAGCTGTGTTGTTCACCTTATGCTTATGCAAACTAAGATTGGGAGATGAATGACTTGCTCGATGGTTGACACACATTTTCCTTACTAGTCTTTTGGATGTTTATTTTATTTCCTTTTCTTTTGTGTGATTGCATGTGTGTAATGTGATCCCTCATGATATTCTCTCTCTTTGTGACATTCCTCTATTTGTACCTTCATTCTTCTCTATGTCATGCATTGCTTTCACATTTTTACCTTTTTCTTTTTCTTGTGTTTTCCTTTTGGGGATGACGCAAGGCATTGAGACATTCATGTCTCCTTAATGTTGACCCAAAAGGCTTTCTTTTTCTTTTCCTTTTCTTTTCCTTGTGCTTTCCTTTTGCAGATGATGCAAGGCATCAAGACATTCATGTCTCCTTCATGTTGACCCATAATGATTTCTTTTTCTTTTCCTTTTCTTTTGTCATTTTCTTGTGTTTTCCTTTTGGGGATGATGCAAGGCATCCCGATACATTCATTTCTCCTTCATTTTGACCCAATTTTTTTTCATTTTCCTTTCCTTTTCTTTTGTCTTTTTCTTGTGTTTTCCTTTTTGGGATGATGTAAGGCATCAAGACATTCATGTTTCTTCCATGTTGACCCAAAATGTTTTTCCTTTGTTTTCACTCTCTTTGTGTCATTCTTCCAGTTCTGTGTATTTGAGAGATGATGATAGTTCCAAGCTCTCTAAAAAACATTGCAGCAAAGAACATACTGACCCCAAATCCATAGATCCCTTATGTGTTTGGTGTTTAAATTTTGGGGGAAACCCCTCCCTTTTCTTTATATCTTGAATGATGCAACTTTACTCGAAAACATATAACTTGGCATAGGGATTTCCAAGTTGGCTCTGATGCCTTCTTTCTTATTTTCATTTTTTTCATTTGCTACTTTAAATTAATTTCTCACAGCATGGTGTTTATGAATTTCTTTAAAGTGGGGGCATACATTGGCATTATCCTTTTTCATTTTTTCCTTTTCTTGGTTCTTAGTGCAACCTTCTTACTTCACATGATGTGTTTTGACACTTTGTGGATGACATTGGGTATGATGTCCTTCACAAGCATGATCTACCTTAGCATATTACATTCCTCTTGGTGGCTTGATGTGACACACTCCATCCCCTAAGTTGTGAATTTTCTATTCTTTGATTGGTCCTCTCTTGGAGACATTAGACACAATTTTCCCTAAGTTAACAACCTCGCATGAACTAAGCAAGATTCCTTTGAACATCCTTCACATGTTTCATTTTGCATTTGATATATGGCCACCTTGCATAACACAACTTACATGCCTGTGGATCCATCATGTTTGTTCATGAGCTTCAGGAATACATAGTTTTTCTTATCTTGTGAAGCTCGAAAGACCATTTTTCTTTTTGTGGTGCCTTATTAAAGTTATTAGGAAGTATAACTTTGGTATGGTTGAGCGGTAAGCCCATTCCAAGGCATGAATTTCCCCATAGCCACCTGCGTGTGTGTGAGTATGTACCAACCATGAGGGTATGTTTCTCACCTTTTAGTCCTTCTCACATGACGGATAGACATGAGTTCCATCACCTCAAAGTGAGTATGTGTTTTCCAGAAAAACATCGTAGATTTGATCTGCACCATGTTGGACAAATGGTCGAATCTTGATCTGATTCTTTCTTTTTATTTTCTTTTTTCTCTCTTTCATCTTTGGCATTGTATGCTTGTTCCTTGTCATTTTTTTTTATATCATTTTCATGTGTGTTTGTTTGTTCTTATGTTTGGTTTGTCATGAGATCTTGATCTTGGGGGCTTGATCACCCCTCTTGATCATTGTTGTCCCATCCTGCTAGCATTGGTTCATGGGAACCCCTCTTGATGCACGTTTGTCTACTTTAGTGTGAGTTTGAAGTAGGTTTATCATCTCACTAGAGTGGGGGCTAAATGTGGACACCCAAAAAGTAGCCCTTCTACTTTTTTTGTCCTGTTTAGGCCCTCCTTGTGATTTTGTCTTAATTGTTCCTTGATTTAATGTTGTAATGTGGATAACACATTCACATTAGGTCTTTGGCACTTGTGAACTCAAAAGAGTTCAAGTGGTACCTTAAGTGTTGCAAAGTGTCATAATACACTTTCACATCTTTCTAGGGTATTGTTAATGTATTTCACCTAAATAACCTCGTTTCATCATTTACCAAGCCTTTTTCAAAGTGTTGTAAAGTTTTGTAACACACTTTCACACTTTTATATATTTTTCATTAATAATTGGACCTTATTATGCTTTAATTGGACCTATTTTACATCTACAGGCCTTACTTATGTGTATTTTTTAGAATAAACCTGATAAACATCATTTAAAACACTTAAATCCATAAACCCACTTCAAATTCCTATGGTGGGACCCATTCACCATTTTGGGCGAATCAGTCCCCTTAGGTGGGACCCATTCGCCTAGAGTGGCGAATGAGTCCCTTTTGGCACAAAATTCAAAATTAATTCAAATTTTTGGCAGGTTTTCATTTTCTAAGATCTAAGGTCAACCTGTGATGTATTTTCAGGAATTATTGCATAATCAAGTATGAATATAAGGTTCTTTCACTCATTTCACCCCAATCAATTTAACAAGCAATCAAGTGATCTATTATTCAAGCATTTTGTTTACAAGAGCATTCAAGCACTTTGGAGCCATCACTCACATGTTTACAACATTCTACTTCAAGGATTTGGTGATTTACAACACTATTATTTGTCCATTCATCATTCTCCATTCTATTTCATTTCATTTCAAGGGTTTAATTGACAACAAGGGGTTTGACCAAGGAAAACCCCTATTCACTAACCCCACAACAATTTTTCCCTTTCTTTGTATGTGATTTGTAGGTCTAGGTTGCATATTTTTCAAAGAGCAAGGTTAGAAAAGTTTCCATTAAGTTATCAAAGATATTTAAAGTTTTCAAAGTTCTAGGAGAAGCTTGGACAAGATCTACATGCTAAATTTTGCAGTTTCAGACCTAGAAACATGTCAGGAGCATAAGAGAAGACTGGGGGCTACAATTTCCTGTTATGAATTTCTAGAAATCCAGAGGTGGACTGATTCACCAGTATTGGTGAATGAGTCCCATTGCCCAAGCCTAAACAAGAATTTTACAGATTTGAGTACCCTTTTGCCCAAAACCTATTTCGATACATTTTCTAGAAAACTAGACTAAGTCATCCAGCTTGGCATATGAGTCCCAATTGGCATCAATAGTGAATTTTTCAAGATTCCAAAGCTCCATTCCATCTCCAGCAAGTTTCTAGGTACACATTTCCAATTTTATAACTTTCTATTACATTTTACTTGCATTCTTAGGTCATTTAGTGTTAGTTTGCATATTGCATTGTGTTTCCAAACATCTTGCATTTTCCAAGTTTACAGTAGGTGGTGAACCCATTTCTTGTTTTCATTCATCTCCAAGAATATATTATAGTTAGATCTCTCATATCATTCATTGGGTTGAGGTCTCTAAGATATTCTTGAATCTGCGCATTGTGAAATTGGATCTCTCTTCCTTCATCCCCCTTTTGTGTGAATAAGGAAGTTGTGCATTCCATTTCCATTTTCCACACCATTTTTATGGTATAATCTCATGCGTAATCATATTCATTCTTTGGCATTAAAATAAAACTATGTATCATTGTTGTGCTCTCCTATATTATGGGCAGTAAGGACAACTTATTCTACGATTGTACATTCTTCCTAAGGATGTCCTCTATTATTTCATTCTCTTTACATTAACTTAAGAATTTCTCATTTTATACATGCAAATATTCTTAAGGGGCCCTGCATTTTTCTCACATGTGAATCAACACATGCACATTCATAATATCAAAACTCCTTGTAGTGTTGATAATTAATTGAGCTACCTAGTAATCATATTTTTTTTATCATGTGCACTTTATAACACTTACCTTTTTTAGGATATAAGCCACCTAGCAATAAAACATGCTAGCTCATGTACCCTTCACATGACCTACCTAGCAAAAAAAAATTCTATAATATGCACTTAATATGGTCTAATTTTGCAGCACTTTAGTCTCCTAGAAGAACCCTTGCTAACCCATGCACTTCATGTGGCATATAATTTTAAACCTCTCAGGGTTACCCTACAACCAATATTTAGTGCTTGCGATCAATAAAGGTATTGTATGATTCATACGACCCTTAGAAATATAGCAAGCTAACACCTATTTTATGCATTCCCTTTAGTATTTATTGTTTAATTATTTCATTTTGTGTATTCCTTCTTTGAGGTGATAAATTCATTAATTACATTCTTCTCACTATATAAGAACTCTATTTTTGTTGCTTTTATTTTAGTTGTATTTTATGAATGATGAAAATTATTTATAAAACATTCCATGGTGATGTCTCTTTCAATTTTGTATCCAAAAAATTTTCCATTTTTATTTTTTATTCTATTTTCTCCTTTGTACATGTTTTATTTATTTTTTCTCTCTATATATATGTTTGTGATGTTCTAACATAATGGTTTTTTAGGTTTATTTTTTTTACAGTACTTTTCTTCTAGAAATTTTTATCTAATTCATATGTTTTGTAGTTTGAAAGCTTTACAAAATTGTCACCCTACTTAGAGAAATATTTGCCTCTACTACAATATTTTTTTCTTATTTTTCATGTTACTTTTATTTAATGTTTTCATACATATACTATAGCATGCATATTTCTTAGTGTCATAATTATGACAACATGGGGACAATGTGTAATGATGGAAAATATATAAACTTTCAATTGTGGATTATGTTTTGGATCCATCCTAAATTTGATCTCCTTGGTGTGCTTCAGATTCAGTTAAACCCTTTCCTTAGCATCTATCAATCCATGTTTTCAAGGCCTTGTCTCCCATGGTAATTTTTGACAAAATTAATAATTTAATTATTTTATTCTTGTGATCCCATTTTTGTTTCATCCCATGAACATTTCTCTTTTATTGGACATTTCTAAGAATTTCCCCACCTCCTACCTATCTAGGCTAGTGTTAAGAAATTTGAATGAATCCAAATATGTCTTTCGCTACCTCATCTACCATCCTACCTCTCATTTTCTAATAAAATCTCTCTCATTTATTTATTTAATATCTTATAATTTCAATCTATATAAAATATTCTATATAGAATCAACTAATTTTTATTTGGTATATGTTAATAAATGTGAGCACACTCAAACTAATACAACATTCTTATTAAAGGTATTGTGTAATTTTACAATATTATTGTCTATCTAGCTTCATGAAGTTTCTAGAATTGTTATTATTTTTTCTCTGACATTCTTTAATATTCCTTATTATTATTTTTGCATCATTTTTTATTTCCCTTGACACCTTTGGATCTCACCCAGTTGTTGTTATAACTCACATTTTCAATCTATTTTTCATTGTCAATTATCTTTAAATTTTACGAAAAATTTAATAAAGGATGAACACAATGAAAATGGGTGTCCACCTTTTATGAGATGGAACTTTGGGACCTATTTCACACTTTAGCTCATTAGGAACCTAGATCCCTCAACCAAGTAGCTTGATTGAGGAATGACTACTAGGGGGTTCCTATTGAAAGTGGATGCGAGTTCACCATTAAATGAAGCTTCAAAGGAGAAATGTAAAAACCTATGCACAAAACCCTTGATACTTGAGAGCATGAAATTAGATTGAAAAAAGAGAATGAAACTAAAGGGTACCAAAAAAGAATGATGCAATCAAAGCAAGGTCTATAACTCTAAAAATATTCCTTTTGAAGTGCATTGGGGTTGATACGCTAGGTTGGGTGATTTATTCCTACTACAAGATTCTAGGAAGAATTTGGAATCTTCTAATGATAGATCAAGATCTATAGAAAAATGTCAAAAGGGGCTATACTAGGACTCATTCGCCTAGTAGGATGATTTATTCCTATTACTAAGGTTTGACTAATATTTTCATAGCCTCTAGTGATATTCTATAGGTTTTGTCTTGTCTGATCTTCAAGCCTGAAAGTTGAGATTTTGGTCTGTAGGTGGGTTTCTATGAAGATGACAACTTCTTGAAAACTTTGACAAATTTTGCAAAATTTTCTTCAAAGGATCTTCAAGCTTCAATTCACCTAGATCTGCAATCACACACCAAGAGGAAAAAAATGTTGTTTTGTTAGGGAATAGGGGTTTTCCTTGGTCAAACCTTGTTTTGGTAATTAAACCTTGAAATGAAATAGAAAAGCATGAAGGAATGATGAATGAACAAATGTAATGTTGCAACTCACCAAATCCTTGAAATGAAGGTTGCAAACTTCTGTGAAATGGCTAGCATGAATGTGGATCTTAACTCTTGATTGAATGCTTGAAACTTGATCTTGAATGCTTGAAACTTGATCTTGAATGCTTTCTTGAATCATAAGACCTATATCACAAATGTTAGCTTAAAAACACACATGACTCATGAAGACTTTGACATGATGTTTGAATCTTGAATATTTATCCAAATGTTTGATAACTTACTCTTGAATGGTCTTGATCTCATAAACTTTCTCTCATGAAAATTTCTTAGATTTTTAGGAGAAATTATTTGAAATAACCTTGTATTTATAGTTGTTTATGCATAATTTCCTAAAATTACAACACTACTTTATTTGATATCAGATCGAGGATAATAAAATCCCACCATGAATTTGAATTAAAATAGGTCCAAGTTAAAGCGACACTCATACGCTAGGTTGGGCATATGAGTCATAGTGGCTTAAACCCATGACATAGGTTTCAAGAAGTTTCTTGTTCAATGCAACATTCAAAGTTAGGTCCCGAGACCTAGGTGGATCCCATATGCCCAAAGGGGCATATGAGTCCCAAATCCCTAGATCTAGAAAACAACCAAAACCATTAAATTATGATTTTTCATTTGTTAAGTGTCGGGACTATCCTCAGAAATATGCATTTAATTAGGATTTTGGATGCAAAATAAGACCAATTAAGGCATACATGAAACAATTTTCAATAGGAAGGGCCCAAACACATGTGAAAATGTAAAGGGAAACCTTTTTCTACCCTACATTTAGCCCCCACTTTAGGGAGAGGATGAACTTGCCTCAAACTCACACTAAAGTAGATAAATTCGGATCAAGAGAGGTCCAAGTGTACCAATGCTAGTGAGATAGGACAACGATCAAGAGGGATGATCAAACCTCCAGGATCTAGATCCTATGGAAAATCAATATAGGCAAAAAAGAGCACATATGTAAATGATGTATGAACCAACAACAAGATACAAGCATACATTATTAAAGATAGAGAAGAAAGAAAAATAAAAAGAGCGTGGATCAAGCTTCAACTATTTTTCCATAATGATGTGGATCAAGCCTTACTTGTTTTTCCAAAAAATGTTTACAAGTGGAACAAGATGTCCACTATGCAAACAAAAAGCATGATCACATAGGCTAGTGGAAACCAATATCCACTAGGTGAGCCCCTAGTGAGACACATATGCACACAACCAGTATGTTCCCACACACACAAGAGAGTGGTTATGGGAAAGTCATGCCTATGGTTAGATCTCGTACGTACTAACCATACCAAAGCTATACCTCCTGATAACTTTGATAAGGCATCACACAACATGAACAACGGGATTCATGAGGCAAGAAAAACTTCGTATGCTAACACCCATGAACAAATAGGATGGATCCATAAGCAAGCAAAGTGTGTTATGCAAGGTGGCCATATAATAGTTATTGTAAATGTATAGTAGTGTAGGGTACGTTCAAAGGGTTTTTTCTTAGTTCATGTAAGATCTTAAGTTAGGAAACATCATGCCTAATGTCTCCAAAAGATGACCAAATAAAGAATAGAAGATTCACAAATTAGGGAATGCACTCCGCTTGACATTTCCACTAAGAGGAATATAATATGCTAAGAGAGATCACGCTCTTGAAGGAAATCACACCCAAAGTCATCACCAATAGAAATACACATTGCATAAAGTAAGAAGACCACACAATGAAACATGAGTTGTAAAATGCAAAAGAATAATGCCAATGTATGCCCCCACTTTAAATAAATTGCTAAACACCATGTTGTAAGCAATTAATTTAAAATAACAAATGATAAATGCTAAATAGACATGAGAGATTATTTGGAAACCCCTATGCCAAGTTATATGTTTCCAAATGAAGCTATGTCATGAAGAGGGGTTGCCCCCACAATGAAATCCTAAAATCACATAAGAGGTCCATGGATTCAAGGTCACTATGTCTTTGCTACAATGTCTTTATAGGTCTCAAAAATGTCATCATTCCTCAGATAATCATACAACAGGAAGAATGACATAAAGAGAGCGAAAACAAAGAAAGGATTTTTGGGTCAACATGGAAGAAGCCTAAATATCTCAACACCCTGCATCATCTCGAAAAGGAGAAAAAAAGACAAAGAAAAGATAAAAGATAATATTTTGGGTGAACATTGAAGAGACCTAAATGTCTCAACACCCTACGTCATCCAAAAAAGGATAACACAAGAAAAAGAAAGGATAAATTTTTACAACACATACAAGAATGTAGATCAAATAGACGAATGTCACAAAGAGAGAGACACTTCAAACATAATGGTATGGGAGATCAAATTATGCACCTGCAATCACACATAATATAAACAAGAAAAGAAAGACAAGACTAGTAAGGCACAAGAGAATCAACCTATAGCAGGTCATTTGCATCCCAATCTTGTTCATCATATACGAAAGGTGAACAAATAGCCAAAGGGATAACATTAGATGCAAAAGATAGGAGAATGCTAACTAATTCCTTTCCCCCACTAAGTGGAGGACAAGGATGGGCCGAGGTAGGTGATGAGAAAGAGATCCTTGCATTTTGAAATTATTTGCAATGAATGTAAATCATGTAATAGTGAGACTATTATGATTCTACAACTATTAAATGGAAATGAGAAAAGTTAATTCTTTTAAGAGACTATTTCAATGTATCAAAACTTTTAAATATTTGTTTTATACCATGATACTCATCAGTACTATGTCCAAGAATTCTATGATATCGACAATGAGACATGTTTGTGTTATTAGGATCTTAGGATTAGGATTTTATTTAATTAGTGGTAATGTCATGAGTCCTTGAATTAGAAGTATGTGCAAGGTTCTTTCAGTTGCAGACATGGGTTATGGAAAATTGAGTTTCTTAAGTTTGTAAGGTTTTTGTTTCTTGCTAGATTCACCAATTTGTTGAGGTAGATGTTGAGGAGAAGGACCTAAAATTATCCTCTCATCATTGTGAAGCATTGGTTGTTCTTTAGGAAGGAAAATTATGTCGGGGGGAGGATCCTAGTACCCTACTCCTTGGGTATCTTTAGTTGGTATTTGTTCTAGGAGTTTATGAATTTCATGTTTGCTTGTTATGCCACATTCTTGTTTGCTTAAAATTGTGAATCCTTTTCCATATGACTCTTCTAGGTTGATGGGTGTGTTAATAAATTTGTTAACATAGGATGAAAATTTTGATTGCATCACTCATAAACTCAGTAATAAAATTAGCCTTGAAAAGCACATTTGGCAAATAATCAGAGGGATTGAGATATTGTGATGAATGAAAATGATATGTATTAAAAAAATGGCAAACAAAAAATACAACGAGCAATGTGACACAGTTTTACTTAAGGAAAAGCACCAATTTTGATAAGATTTCATTGATAAAATAGGCGAAGTTCAAGATGTTGCATATAAGATTCTGAATGATTTGGAATTCAATAGTATAGAGAAATATCAATCTATCATCTATTGCTAGTCTCTTTGGGAGGCTACTTTTTTAAGATCTAAGAAGAGTGGAATGATAATTTTTAAGAGGATGAACCTTTCGAGGTCGTAAATTTGATTGTAAAGGAGAGGAAATTTAAAGAAATGAAATTGATGGGAGTTGTCACAGTGAATGAGAACTCATTGTCCCTTCAAAGCTTGTATCCAAAAAATGTTAATTTGTGACATTAGGAGGTCCAATAAGGAGAATTCAGAAAATGACTAGTGTTTATACCCCATTGAAGAATTTTGATGCATCATGTTCAACCAGTAATTAGTTAAATCCGTTGTTGTTACATGCAAATGATTTTGAATAAAAAACTGTCTATCACACTTAATAGAGCACTTGATGTGGAATAGAGCATGCTCTCTTGGCTCCAATGATGTCACTAGATAGATATGCTGCAACAGAGGGTTTTCACATATTGGCTTGGACTTATCCACATGTTCCTAACCCTTATATTATGTGGTTACTTCATTTATGTGATGCTCATTAGGAGATGTAGTCTGGGGCTGAAGCTGGACAATGTGTTGTAGCAGTTGTTGGGGTCATTATGCAGGAGCTAGTTGGATGAAGTGATGCTATGTGGGGAAAATAACATGTAACGAATTTGAATAAGATATGTCCAATGGTCAGTAATGTAGTTATTGGTGAAGCATCAACTACCGAAGTTGAAGGATATGGAGCATCAAAATTGACAGTGGATTTTGTTGTGAAATATCTACAGCTTGCAAATAAATTATTTTCCCAGGCTGAGCTCTATCACTTTTGTGCCAACATTCTTGAACTGATTATCCCTATTTATAAAATTAGAAGAGCATTTGGGCAGCTAGCTAAGCATCATACTTCTCTTACAAACATTTAAGAAGCAATTCTTGAGCAGGAATCTAGTCCAATTCCCTCTATAGATGCCACTTACTATCGGGTTGGATTTTATGGTGATCGCTTTGAAAAATTAGATAGGAAGGAGTATATATATAGGGAGGCTCGAGATGTACGATTAGGGGATATAATGGAGAAGCTTAGAAATATTTATGAATCAAGATTGGATAGTAGTCAAACATTGCATGTGATTCTAGATTCTAGACGGGTTAGTGCTAACGAATTGTAGCCTAGAGTTAACTACTTGCAGATAACATTAGTTGTTCCAATTATGGAAGATGAAGATATAGAGAGTAGAAAGGAATGGATTATTTCTCTTTCATCAGGAGCTATATGTGGTCGAGTGTTTGATCGCTTCCTTTTTTATACACCATTTACAAAAAATGGGAAATTTCAAGGTGGGATGGAAGATCAGTGGAAGAGACAAACTGTTTTACAAACCGAGGGCTCTTTTCCAACACTAATAAATAGACTTTTAGTTGTGAAGTAATACTCCCATGACTTTTATCCCATAGAAAATGCAATTGGAATGATAGAAACAAGAACCACAACATTTCAAAATGAACTTGCAGAACCTTGAATCCAAGAGGGTGATCAACTCCCATGTATGCAACATTTGTCATGGTTGAGCCATTTACAAATAGTTCAGGGTTTACCTTTATTGTTGTTTTAACAACTGGTAATTTCTCAGAATCTCCATATCCACAATGCATAAAAGGTAACACCAAATGTTTTCCACATCCCCACAGAAGAAGAATGAAGAAATTGTGGTGTAGCGGTGGTAACCCATGTTACCGCGAAGGCTCAATGCTAGTCCTACGGTAGTGCAGTTAAAATAGTGAAAAGGAATATTATTACCGTGAGGGCTCAAAAATAAATGTACAGTAGTGTGGTGGAGGAAATATAGTGAAATATTATTGCATTAAAATATATGATGAATGTTCAAGAAATTTTTATTAAAGCCACAACACTAAATTAATTTTACTACAAATATAAAATCAAGATTGTGTTGGTAGTTCAAATACCTCTCCTAAATCCAAGAAAAGATCAAAATAAAAATAATTGTTTTGGGTAAATGAAACATGAATATATAAAACAATGACGAGTGAAAACTTATTTGTGCGAAAGATAGTGAAGTGCAATCTTGAAATAGTTTTCAATGAGAAGTAAAATATTAAAATATTTCACCGAAGGAATTAAGAAAGTCATGGAGAGGGTAATTATTTTACGTAGAGGATATATTTTGGGTGGAAATACAAAATTGGAAGATTCCAGGAAAGGAGAAATATCACTATTATTATTATTATCACAAAGAGGGAGATCAAAGTTAAAATATTTTAATTTTCTAAGGGAAATTAATTAAAATATTTGATTTCAACAAAGAATACTAGAGAGCTGCAATGAATGGATACGAAGGGATGCAACCCTAAAATTATAATGTATATATGTAAGGAGAGTTATATCATAAAAAATAGGAGGAATAATCATGGGTAGTAGTTCACGAATCATCATCAGTAGAATAGAATATTATACTTTTTCATTTCAATACCTTGTATATAAAAGATGTAGCACATGAATACATTATGAGGAGATTAATGAAGTATATGTGATTTTGTGACTTATATTCTGGTCTCAATTGTTTGTTGAATTAAAAAGATTATTTGGCTGTCTTTGATTAGATTTCTTGGTGATATGAATTTATCCAAGTGATAGTTTAATTCATCAAGTACATTTGCTACCTCTGTATGATCTATTTAATTGGTTTCTTTCAAGTAAAGAATTAAAACTCCTTTTAAACAAATTCTAATAATTTTGAAACATCAATTGTATTAATAACTTGTAGAGAATATAATGGAAAATCTGTCAAACTGTCTCCAATACAAAGCTATTGATTATTCAAGTTGGATATATCAAGTATATACTTCCATCTGTCAATACACCCTTAGTGTCATTGTGTGATTTTTCCTAACTAGTTCCTTCAAGGAAGGATTAAAATCCTTTTAAGTGAATCATAGTAACCAATAGGTGTAAGGAAATCTAGTGGAGTGCATCTAAAGGAAACTCCAAATAGTAGTGCCTTTGGTAACTTTAATTCGATTAGGTTACCTCAAAGACATGAAAAACTATGTCCTAAAGCGGAACAGACAGTTTATTTCCCTTCATTGATCCTTCTGAGAGAAACACATGTAAATTCAACATCAAGCAATAACAGATTCTAGAAACAAAATCAATACAGATGAAATATAAGACATAAATCAGAACACAAAGATTTACATCAAGAAAATCCTCTCAGATAAAAAACCCGACACTCCAAAGATCAAGCCATTGTATTATTCAACAACATAACAGTTACAATACAAATTCAGGCTCTTAGCCTCTTCAGAGATTCATCTTGTTCATTCTAGATACAACTAGTAGCAAACTTTCCCAGAGAGATTCTAGCACAACTATGCCTCTCTCTTCCTCTGCTTCGACATCATGGCCTCAGCCTTTCAGCCAGCCGCTTGGTGCTTACTATCTCTCTCTCTAGATCTCGATTCTTCAGCTCCTTGGCTTATTAGCACATACTTCAGAATGTCCAATGCATACATTTATACATTCATTCTCTAATAGGCTCACTATGAATTGGTTCAAGATCACACAACAACAATCTCTAGCTCAGCATCCTTATCATTGTTCTATTCTTGTGTAGATTTTTCCTTGAAGACCGTTCAGTTCCATTGCAACTACTGCAAAAATCCAACCGCCAACCGTTTGAATTTCACTTCCTCTAATTGGTCCACGAGACACCACATAGGGTGGTCAAATGGTCAAGGAAACAATCCACTAAGTTCGCATGTCGATGAGACACGAGAAGTGTCTCCCTGATGCTCAAAGTATTCACAAACGATATCGGCATAGGTTCCAACAGTCGGCAAGAGGTTCTACCAATATCCACAAGTCATACCAAAACCACCGACATCCAATGGATTCCTATCAGAAAGATATTTCTCATCTGCAAGACTCATACCGATGCTCACAAGTCACATAAATTTCAACATTCTCATCGGCGAGACAATCACCATTTGATGAGACATCACACCGAGCTCTTTGTGTCATACTGATGTCACTATCGGCAAGACTTAGGCAAAGGTCATACTGAGCCCTCAAGTCATATTGAGCACCGAATAGTCACTAGGAGTCATACCGACAACAGACTACCTCATCAGCGAGACAATCACTCTTCGCCAAGACATCATATCAATGCCTTCAAGTTACACCGAAGAGCTACCATAGGCCAGACATACTGCTATCACCAAGAGGTTACACCAAAGTCACACAGCCATCGGTGAGACGAGCACCTATCACCAAGACTTCATGCTAAAGTCTTCAGGTTACCCCGAGCCCACCTTTTGCCAGGAGTCATGCCGAACACATCCCACACTGTCGGTGAGACAAAAGCCCGTCGCCAAGACTTCATAGCGAAGCCTTTAAGTCATACTGATGTGTTCCATTGTCGGTGAGAGAATCAACCTTCAACAAGACTTCTTACCGAGGCTTCCATGTTATCCTGAAACCACTGTTCGCCAAGAGTCACACCGAACCGATGACCCCACACACTGTCAGTGAGACTTTCCACATTTTCCAAGACTTCATACCAATAGGAACAAGTCATACTGATTTCTTCATCAACCAGACAGACCAAAGGTCATGTGGATATTGACAAGACTTCCTATCATCGCTGAGACTTCTCACTGAGACCCTTGAGTTAGCCTGAGTGTATACCGTTGGTGAGACATTCCTCAGTCACCAAGAGATCTTCCCGAGAGTTCAAGTCACCCCGAACTTGCTTATCGGTGAGACTTCTCCCGGTCACCATGACTTCATGCCGAATCCTTTTGTTATCCCAAAGACTCTAAGTCGCCATGAGTCTCCCTAAAGCCCGATAAAAAACCATTTTGTCCCCAAGACATTCCACTCGATAGAAGTTACAATGGAGGCCATAAGTCACAGCGATAGGCTCCTTTGGCAAGACAAAAGCATTGTCTTGGTGACATGAGTGAAACACAAGGTAAACTGCTAGTCGGCTAGACAACATGAATGTCACAGCGACTATGCTTTCTCAGAGGTTTCAGCCTGTGAGATTGAGGCATATTTTCTAACAATCTCCCACTTGACGAAGATCACACAGGCACCTCCAATGCAACCAGAAACTAAGATCACACTAGCTCCACCAGTTCAAACCCTACAACACTCAAGACACCTAATCAACATGATTCCATAGATAACAGTCCATTAGACAATTTGTAACAAAGGCCAGGCATCCAACTGCAACTCACTGAACAACAAAGCAACCAATCACGGCCTTCCAGGAAACCACATAGATCTCAACATGCTCTCATGCTCTATCAAGAATTCTGCTCCAACATCCAAGATGTCCACCATTCAAGCAACAATTCTGTCATCTTCCACGTGTGGAAGAAAGATACATCGCCAAGGTGAATAAGCACCATTCCAACAAACACAAGCAAAAGATCCCAGTGACATCTTCAACAAGATACTGCTACCATAGTTTCACTGTGCTCAAAACACTATACAAAAGCAATATCAACTTCAAAGCTTCAAACAGAGCACAACCATGAAATCATTCTCCAGAAACAAGATAAACAACACCAGTTAAAACAACAATCTGACTGACTACTTCCATCCAACTGATAAAACCCATGCGACTGAAACTAGCACCCACAGCTCATGCTATACCATCCAATCTCACATACCTCAACAGGTATTACCATTAGTAAACTTCTGCCAATCCATTAACCAAATCATTGATAGCAAATACAAGCTCCAAGTGTCAACCCGTTGAAGAAGACAAGACACATACAAAGACTCCCACCGCCTGAGTAATCCAGATCTAAAAGATCAAAAAAGCATCTCAAGTCTACTAATACTAGCACATAGAAAATGTAACCCTGTTATACCAAGGAAAAAATCCATAATGATATGCACAATCTGCAACAAACTACCACAAGAAACATTTCTCTCACTACAAACCTTCACGGCCAGAGAGAGAAATTTTGCACATCATCTTCCTATAGAACATCCTCCTACATACACTTCTAATGGCCAGCTGTGTCAAGAATGATCTTCTTCACATCCTAAAAGAAAATACTTAACAACATCCATTCATTCAATCACCAAGATCAAACCATCTTTAAAAAAAAAAACATGGATGCAAGCATAAAGAAGATCAAGCTAGTTCATTCCCCATTTTAGGAAATCAGCCCATACATTCATCTCCTACCAATTCTCATTAGTAACAAGGAGATAAAACAAAATTGTACATCTTTCACTATGAATCTTCCAAAACCATTAGACAACAATTCAAGATCCATATCATGAAAGTGAACTTAATAAAACACATTTGAAGGATATAAAGGGCCAAATACCTTTCAGATAGACTACCGAGTAGACCAAGAGTGGGAACGAGAATACTCCTTGATATACAAACCATCATGACTAATCCAAGAGCAATCTCCTCATTGGTCTCTGTTGAACTCGCGTTCAACCAAGGTGTAGGCTTCTCGAACTTTCTACTGACAACTTCATCAAGAATACCAATCAACAACACTTCTCTCATAACAGAAAAACAACCTCACCTTATTCTTCATGTATCCATGAGTACTAGCAACTGACCATCTCATCCTAAACTTCAACTGCATTACTACACTATCATGAAGTATCAAGAAAATAATCAAAGCACCCAATACACAAAGAATTACCAGACCACTGTCAAAGTTCCAATCAGCTAAATCAGGAACTTATCATGACACCATGATCTACACATCCCCTTAGGAGATCCCATGCTTCAAGTGACTTCTCCATTGTCTCAAGTACAATGCACAAAGAGTATACCATGACATAAAGCAAATAGACTCAAAAACAAACATCACCTGTCAAGCACCACCAACACCTTAACCAAAGACTCCAAGCATCCTCCATGGTTCCAAGATGTTGCACATCTTCAAGTAATGTCCATGCAAATGTGAAAGAACCCTTCTATAGCAACAGGATCAAAGAGCTCTCCCAAGAAACATCTACAACACTAAAGAAGACCATTCACCACCATGTGATGAATCCACAGTCACCGCTAGATCTCCCACTAAAACATGACACCTGAGCTCTCCAAGCATCATGACCACCTGCTACAGGTTCCCTTAACTGACTATTTAGGTACTCAAGAATATCTAGCCTCTCATCTCAAAATAGTCACACCAATGCACAAGTGACCACATACAAGGCCAGCTAACAAATCTGCACATGTAAAGAAACAACCTCATGGACAAAGACAGTCCACATCCAAGTTGTCTCACTGCAACCAATGGGTAGCTAATCCATCAACCGCATAACTCATAGATCACAATCATCAAACATGCAAACCCATCAGCACATTGGAAACTACAACACTGAGATATCAAAGAGAAACACTATGTAGACAACATGACTCAAACACTAGATTATGCCAAATCTGATTTGCCAATCATGTCCACAAGGAGCACCATAATAAAGGAACCCTCAAGCACCACCACAAGAATGCTGAGTGACAAGACACTTACCAACACTCCCATGTAGAGAAGAAATCATATCTTCTCAAGCCATGCACCAAGCATGCATGCAAAACTGCAACTATCTCATCCAGCAACACCCCAAAAGGCCAGTGTCTAGACAATAGCTTAACAGCAGCTCCACATGATCAAAAGTTTTGCTTAACCGTGTAAAACCTGCAAAACCACAAAGCCATGCAAGTACAAAACTTCCTTAAAAGGAACACAGTAGTTCATGAGAATCCAGGCCCCTTTCAGACCAACTCTAAAACCACCAACATGTACATGCATCTGAGAAAGAGAGAAAGGCTATTTCAGAAGCTTGTAAATCATCTTAATGATTAACTTCATAGCCTTTTAGTATCCGAGGTTAATAGGACATAGTGCCTTCCAACACCAGGAACTACCACCTAGCATAAGAACCCTCTTCCATGGCTGAGAAACAACCTAGGCTTCTCCATATTACCCAGGAGCCTGACACACCGACGCCTAATATGAAAGCTTTACTACTACACAGCCACAGAGCAAAGAAATCCACCTCATACTCCAAAGATATACTGTTGCTAGCCAGGAGACACAGATCACAACATGTTCAACTCCCTTTTCCATCTTGACCATCCTTCAAGGTACATGTTGTCTCAGAATACCACAAGGCTTCCACTATACAAAGGATACTTACATTAGTCCATTCCTCCAGATTTCTTCTAGCCTATCAAGCTAAGAAATCTTCACAGGATAAATATCCAGAACCAACAACTAGAAGAAGGCTTTGATACCACTTGTAAGGAAATCTAGTGGAGCGCATCTAAAGAAAACTCCAAATAGTATTGCCTTCGGTAACTTTAATTCGATTAGGTTACCTCAAAGACATGAACAACTATGTCCTAAAGTGGAACAAACACAGTTTATTTCCCACATTGATCCTTCTAAGAGAAACACATGTAAATTCAATAGCAAGCAATAACAAATTCTAGAAATAGAATCAATACAGATGAAAGATAAGATAAAAATCAGAACACAAATATTTACATGGGGAAAATCCTCTCGGATAAAAAACCCCACACTCCAAAGATTGAGCCATTGTATTATTCAGCAATAGAACGGTTACAATACAAATTCAGGCTCTTAGCCTCTTTAGAGATTCATCTTGATAATTCTGGATACAACTAGAAGCAAACTCTCCTAGAGAGATCAACCATGGCATTCATGATCAAGAGACATTCTAGCACAACTCTGCCTCTCTCTTCCTCTACTTCGACGTCATGCCCTCAGCCTTTTGGCCAGCCACTCCATCCTCACTATCTCTCTCTCTGGCTCTTGGTTCTTTAGCTCCTTGGCTTATTAGCACATACTTCAGAATGTCCAATGCATACGTTTATACATTCGTTCTCTAACAGGCTCACTGTGAATTGTTTCAAGATCACACAATAGCAATCTCTAGCTCAGTATCCTTATGGTCATTATATTCTAGTGTAGATTTTTCTTTGTAGATCATTCAATTCCATCGTAACTGCTGCAAAAATCCAACGGCCAACCATTTGAATTTCACTTCCTCTGATTGGTCCACGAGACACCACACAGGGTAGTCAAATGGTCAAGGAAACAATCCACTGAGTTTGCATGTCGGTGAGACACGAGAAGCGTCTCCCCAATGCTCAAAGGATTCAGAGACGATATTGGCATAGGTTCCAATAGTTGGCAAGAGGTTCTACCGATATCCACAAGTCATACCAAAACCACCGACATCTAATGGATTCCAATCGACAAGATATTTCTCATCGGAAAGACTCATACCGATGCTCACAAGTCACGTCGATTTCAGCATTCTCATCGGCGAGACAATCTCCATTCGATGAGACATCACACCAAGCTCTTTGTGTCATACTGATGTCACTATCGGCAAGACTTAGGCAAAGGTCATACCGAGCCCTCAAGTCATACCGAGCACTGAACAGTCACCAAGAGTCATACCGACAATAGATTGCCTCATCGGTGAGACAATCACTCTTTGCCAAGACATCATATCGATGCCTTCAAGTTACACTGAAGAGCTACCATCAGCTAGACATACTGCTGTCGCCAAGAGGCTACACCAAAGTCACACAACGAATGGCAAGACCAGCACCTATCGCCAAGACTTCACGTTGAAGTCTTCAGGTTACCCCGAGCCCACCTTTTGCCAGGAGTCATGCTGAACACATCCCACATCGTTGGTGAGACAAACGCCCATCGCCAAGACTTCATAGCGAAGCCTTTAAGTCATACCGATGTGTTCCACTATCGGCGAGAGAATCAACCTTTGGAAAGACTTCTTACCGAGGCTTCCACGTTATCCTGAAACCATTGTTCGCCAAGAGTCACACCAAACGAATGACCTCACACATTGTCGGTGAGACTTTCCATATTTGCCAAGACTTCATACCGATAGGAACAAGTCATACTGATTTCTTCATTGGCCAGATAGACTGAAGGTCATGTCGATATCGGCAAGACTTCCTATCATCATCGAGACTTCTCACCGAGACCCTTGAGTTAGCCCAAGTGTATACCATCGGTGAGACATTCCTCAGTTGCCAAGAGATCTTCCTGAGAGTTCAAGTCACCCCGAACCTGCTTATAAGTGAGACTTCTCCCGGTTGCCATGACTTCCTGTTGAATCCTTTTGTTATCCTGAAGACTCTATAGAAGTTATAACAAAGGCCATAAGTCACATCAATATGCTCCTTCGGCAAGACAAAAGCATTGTCTTGGCAACATGAGAAAAACACAAGGTAAACTGCCAGTCGGCCAGACAATAAGAATGTCATAGTGACTATGCTTTCTTAGAGGTTTCAGCCTGTGAGATTGAGGCATATTTTCCAACAATAGGATATTCATTGGATTGGTAAGAAGAGTTTTCCAGTTAGATCCCTACACCTTTATACAATTTATAATGATTCAAGTTCCAAACAATTAAAGTTATAGCCAAAAATTAGTCACTATCACAGACTTTCCTTGACAACATCTACCAAACAAGGCACTGGTCTTATCCATCTCATCATTTAGTATTAGCCAATTCATTTTCAAAACTTTGCATCGGTTAATAGAACATTTTCATAATTCCACCTTGATATTTCTTATACAATCTATACTAAATAAGTCTGCATCTCTCCACTCCCAAATGCCATTGTGGATAGATTGCTTAACTAGGAAACAAATAGTCAAATTCTGCCTCATCTACATAGGTACACCTACCTAGGTCTAGCAGTGCCTAAAGAGAATAAGGTTCAAATATATTATTTGACCTTGTACGTTAGCCAAAAATGTATCAAGAGCTTGGGAACCTCTTGTGGCTTCAAACTAGAATTTTTGAGACCTAGCAGTTTGGTGACTCTACTAGGGACTATTTCAGAATATCTGGTTAAAGATGATCATATAGAGTCATTGAAGAGAGATTCATAGTTGAGAAGTTTAAGGAAAAGTGACTTCGATGGGTAAATCAAGAATAATTTCATTTTTCTCACTTTTAAGAAAGTGAGTGGCGACTCTAGTTAAAAACATGATGAAGAATGCATAGATAATTTGGAATAGAAGAATTTTTTTAAAGGAAACAGTTAATAAGAAAGTGTAAAGAATTTAATAGATAATGGCTACAATGGGACAAACAACTGCTACAATTGGACCAACAACTGCTACAATTGGGAGTCAAATGTGTTCCAAATGCATCACAAAATATACCATTCTGCAATAAGAAGGAATAGACAAATGCAAGCAGGCATTGGACCCCACAAGTGCCACATAATATAACTCAAAATTTTGGCAATGGAGGTAAAGCATATCATGCACAGTAGAACATTTCTTCACCACAATCATAAGAAAAAATTGCTTATCAAGTCCCTCTTGGACAAAGACTAGTAAGCTATCAAGATCATTAATACAATCAATACCAAGTGCAACACAATCCTAGCCCACGTGGAAGCGTAAATCAAAATTTGCAGCAAGGTATATATCAGAATAAACAATCTATGAAGAAAAATGATGAATGTATACATATTCAAGAGAGAAGCAAAAGCGTTTTGGATGCCTTTCTTGACATAAGGAGACATAAAGGAGAATATGGGCACTCTTTGTTTAGAAGCATGGAAGATATTTGTAGGAAAATACCTATTAATTTTCAACCTAGTAGGTCTGAGTTCATTGAGCAGTTCATGACACTATATGAGCCCAATTCAATTTATTAACCTGAATCATGGGTACCAGTTGCTTATAATCAAAGAGATGAATGGATTGGCATCATGATGGAAAAAAGACATGAGGATGCTATCAATATTTAACACAAAGGCGAGATCATTGATGAAGATGGAGAAATTGATCAAGCAATACAACTAGAAGATGAGACATGTGCAAGTGAAAACAATTCCTATGGCAGCCTATATGAGGAGGATGAAGATATAAAAGGTATCTCCTACATAAAAAATTGTGACAGTGTGTGTTATGAGTGATCCATTAAATATTCATATTATGAAGATGAACAAATAACACCTCCATTCTTAGATCAGTACCATGGTCACACAATTAATGATGAAAAAGAGTTCATGGAAGATAGTTTTTATGAGAGCCAAGATGAATAAAATGTAGAAGAGGCTATTGAAGAAGAAAATCCACTTGACAAAGAACACATGACATATTCATCTATAGCTGATAACCATGAGGACATGATTGATGAACAAGAAGATTGCACATTTCAAAATGGTTTTGAATTCTTTTCAAAACCATTGTATGATCAATTAATAGAAGGATCTCAAATGACATCCTGCCATGGTGTGCCACAGAATGATTTCTTTGTGTTTTCGAATCCACTCCATGATGAGGATGAAATAGGATCAAATGAAGATGAGAGTACATCAACATGTGAAGAGAGTAACTATGATGATCCTGAAAATTGCTATGTTGATGAATTAAAAGTTGAAACAGAAGGGGATTGTGTTTTATGCCACAATGAAAAAGAGTTTGAGGAAAATCATGTGAATCTTGACTTACAACAAGGAGATATTTTTAGCTCTTATGGAGATCAAGAAGAGGGAGACATACCAAAACATATGGAAGAAGAAACATGTTCACTCAGCAGTGAGAAAATTTCAGATTTGCTAACTCTTGAATACCAGAGATGTGCACACAAGGATGATTCTAAAGTTTTGTGTCCAATTTACATTTGATTTGACAGTGAAAGTACTATGTGTGATGATTCATATGATGCTATGTACATTTCTCAAAGTGATGGAGAAACCTTTGTGTAGACATCTAAATTTGGACACTTAATTTATCCAAATTTATCCCCTTTTGTCTAAGCATCCCCTTATTTTCATTAATTAAGTAATATCGCTATTATTTAATTAATACCCTTAAATCATCTAAACCCCTAAGGTATTTATTTAATAATTAAATACCTTGCCCCTTTCATCAAATGAATTAAATAAATATGACATTTATTTAATTCCTCACGTCACATCCCTCCCTTAATCTTAATCAACCTCCTAATTCCATCATTAGGAATGTACACATGCCTAATCCTTGATTAATATGTGTCACATCCTCCAACTTTTGTAAGTAGACTTCTAATCTCTCTTAGCCACCTAACCCTCCTCTAATCCTTCATTAACTAGCCTAATCAACCTCCTAAGGAATTTTTCATTCCTTTTATCCTTCCAAAGAATATTAAATTCCTTTTTCTCTTCCCTATGTGATCTTTGACTTGTCACATCCAGTCACATGTGGAATTTTCCCCACGTGATCTTTGACTTGTACATCAAGTCACATGTGAACTCTTCCCCATGGAATCTTTGACTTGTCACATCAAGTCACATGTGACAAGTTCTTACCTTTCTAGGCACTTTGTCTTATCCAAGGTACTTTCTACCTCTCCCTTTGGAACCTTGTCTTATCCACAAGATTCCCCAATCATGTGAATTTATAATTCACTTTTTATTCCTCCAAGGAATCTTCTCATCCCCCAAGGTACTTGCAAAGTACCTGTCCTTCCACCTCATTTACACATCACCATTTCTAAGCCACTTCACCTTCCACATGTCAAGATGTGAGGGCTTGTGAGTCCTCAATGCACCATAACCCTTCATCTTGACATTGTTGGATGAATCTCAACTATTGAATTCTCTAGAGAATTCAACTTCCTCTATAAATACCCCCTCTTTTATCTCATTTAATATTTTTTTGCATTCCATAGCCAAACTCTTGCAAATTTGTCACTTGAGCCACCCTTAGATAATTTTTGCATTTTTCTCTCACCATTGCACTTGCATCCATTTCTCATCCATCTTGCATCTCATATCAATATCTTTTGCCATCAAAGGAGCATACACAACATCAAAAATAAAGGGCCAACCAAGGAGCAAATTAGCAAGGTATAAGCTTTCCATCTACATTTGTTAAGTTTAACATTTTTTCCCAATCTTGAGGTGTTATGTGTTTTTATTGTTTCTTGCATATTTCTTATTGCTACTCATTTCTGGAATAGTATTTTCACCTAGTGACATTTCTGGCATCCATAGTGGGACCCACAAAAGGGTCCTATTCTTTCACATTTTCTATTTTTTTACTATTTGCAGGTGTAGGTTGTAGAGGGGTGAATCCGACCTAGTAGACAGACGAACCTGACCTCTAGGGGAAAACCTAACATCCTCTAGGGGCGTACCTTCCCACCCAGGGGTGAACCTGACCTCCAGGGGTGAACTTGACCCATTTGACAGGCATACCTTCCCATCCAGAGGCGAACTTGACCTCAAGAGCCATACCCGCCCAAATCTAGGGGCGTACCTACCCGCTAGGGCCATACCCACCCAAATTGAGGGGCGAACCCGCCCTCTAGAGCCATACCCACCCAAATCCAAGGGTAAAATCACCCTCTAGGGCCATACCCACCTAATCCAGGGGCAAAACTGCCCTCCAAGGCCATACCCACCTAAATCCAGGGGTGAACCTACCCTCTAGAGCCATACCTGGCCAAATCCAGGGGTGAACCCACCCTCTAGAGCCATACCTGCCCAAATCCAGGGGTGAACCTGCCCTCCAGAGCCATACCTTCCCAAAATAGCTTTTTCCCAGAAGGTTAAAACTGAAGTTTAAGCACTATTTTTCATTGTTTTAAGTATTTTTGACCCCCTAACATGTGTTGTTTGTGTCTATTTAAGCATCTAATCAACGTTTGGTGGAAAAAGGAAAATGAAATCACTAACAATTTTCTTGCAGGTTGTCCATTGTGAAACTTTTATCAAGTTGCTTGTTTATCATTTTTCAATAATTTAGGAACATAGATTAATTATGGGAAGTCAATTAACCTCGTGTGACATTTTTTTGGCAAGCTATTGACATATCCAATCCCCTTGTGCCATTTGGTGATCCTAGGTGATGAGAAATCGTAGCTTACCCAGTCCTTTTTCTGTCACCTATTTTTCTTTTCATTAGTGGGACCTGGTTGGGGATTTCATCACCCCAAGGGATGATTCCAACCATGCATACCAGTAGGGTATATAAAGGGGGGAGAGCAAGAACTATACTTTAATCTAGTCATGTCGTTATGAGTGAAGTGTCAGGATGATGTGAAGAGTTGGTCTGAGCCTTTAGTATCTCGCTAAGGTTCCCGACTCACGCTTGTGATGGGCTAGTGTTCATAGTTTGGGCCTCACGTACCGGGTGTATGTCAAGGACTCCCTAAAAATCATTTTCATCCTAGAATAGAAGACTTTGTTGGCCATATCCATTCTACTAGACTTAGGATCATGCTGCTTGGACTATTTTACTTGTGTAAAACAAGTAATTTCCTATTCAGTCGAGTCAACCTTATCCTCTAAATGTTGCTTGTTGTGTTTTGGGTCCTTTTCCTTAGTCTTTTGTTTGAAAACCAAGTTCAGACTTGTCCACAAGCATACCTGACCTCTAGAGGTGAACTTGACCTTTCTAGGGATGAACTTGACTAGCCAGAGGTGAACATGACTAACTAGGGGTGAACCTGACTAGCCAGGGGAAAACCTGCCCAACTAGGCACAAACCTGACTAGCTAGGGGCGTACCTGCCCCTCAAACAATTGATTTCACCCTTCGTTTAGTCATTTCAGATACCCTTCTTTGCATCTCGAGCATTCTTCACCTCGTTACAAGTAATCTTTCATCCATTCCAAGAGTCAGTCTCCTAATCCAAGCATTCTTTCATCCCTTCTGATCAATCGTTTACTTGTTTCAAGCTTTCATTCATCCATTCCAAACATTCATTCTCCTTGTTCCGAGTAGCCATTCATCCTTTTCGATCATTCATTTACTTGTTTCAAGTAAACGTTCATCCATTTCGAACCTCCTATCATTTTGAACTCTTGTTCATCCCTCTTGATCATTCGTTTACTCATTTCAAGTAACCATTTGTTCATTCTGAACCTTCATCTTCTCATTTTGAGAATCATTCATCCATTGTGAAAAGTCATTCATCCCTCTTGATCACCCGTTTTGAGCTATCATTCATCCATTTCTATCATCCATTTCCATAATTAGATCATCATCTTCCTCATCTGAATCCCCTAAACTTTATTTTAGGTTATTATCCAAATTGACCTAAGTGTCTAAATTTGATCGTCATCATCCAAATTTACTTAGGATTGTTATCCATCCTAAGTTAATCATCATCGTCGGCCCAATCAATCTTCTTTCAATCTCAAAGTGGATTCGGTACCGTAATCATCTATTTATCCTTTAATCCGATCAATCAACATCTTAAGTCACCTAGGGTAATCTCTGAATGAGGTTTACAGTCCCTTTTGTCATCCTATCTGATCCATCATTCAATATTATCAATCATCAATCGATCTTATCTAATCCAATCCAATCCAATCACTTCCCTATCCAATCACCTTCAACCCAATCAATCTGCTTCCATCTCAAAGTAGATTTGGTGTCATAATCATCTTTTGATAATCAAATCCTATCATCAGAATCAATCCCATCGCATCATCCAATCGTCCTAATTTAAGCTTTTATCCAATCCTGATCTAAGCTTAACCTAAATCCTAACTTGAGCTTTAGTTCATTTCCATCTGAAATCTTTGATCCATCCTCATTATCCTTTCATCATCATGAATCCTTATCCTCCATCAATAGTAGTCAAGGGAAACCCTAATTACATCGGTGATGATAACAAAATTCTTATCAATCAAGAAGAATATGGCATAGATCCCCTTGACACTATCATTTCTAGTAAGCATTTTCCACCCGCTTTCCACAATCCAATCACCCCTTCAAGCTATCCCATTATGTCTTCATCCATGCCTAATCATGTTCCTTATGCTACCTTTGACAAGGGATATCCATTATCTTCCTCACCTACATCCCCATCATATCCTTCACTTGCATCATCTTCTTATCCAACACCCACATCCCCTTATCCTAATCCACCATCCCAACATTCCTATCTTAATCCCTCATCCTCATCCTCCTATCTCAATCCTTCATTTGCATATGCCCACTACCCTTTAATCCTCCATACCAATCTGTCCATCCTACTCATACATCCACACCTTCTATCTTAATCCAAAATCCACATTAACTTATCCTAATCTAACATCCACATCTTCTTATCCTAATCCATTATCCACATTTCCCTACCTCTATCCACCATCTCAATCTTCCCATCCTAGCCCACCATCCCAATACCTTTATTACAACACACAGCCCATATCCTCTAGCATCGATCCACCATCCATGTAATCTAATCCTAATTCATCATTCCAATATCCCTACCTAATTCCTCCATCCAATCCTAATCTTCTATCAACTCCCAGTCCTATATCCAATCCCATTCCTTCATCTAATAGTAGTCCACCACTCAATAATCCTAGTCCTCCACCCATCCCTAATCCTTCATCTGTTCCTATCACACCATCTTAGCCTAGATTATGCAAGTTTCTCACTCCATAAGTTCTCCAAGGACTTATGACAAAGAAGACATTCCCCACTCCACACCTTGAAGTTGTGGAACCATGCCATCCCAACCCATCATCCACGGTCATTAGTGACAAGACCCTTCTCCACCCAACACCTATCATTGATGATACCACCCCTAGCATCACTTAATCTGTTGACACCATTGAACCCCCATCTCCTACTCTAGAAGCCATCGAACCTATTGATGATAACCAAATACAATCTAGTCCCCCTACTCCTAGATCCATCCAATCCACTTCTCCCACTCCCAATATCACTAAAATCCATTCCAATGATTGCCTTGAATCCTCTATCCTTCCATCTACTTGAAGAGCCCATCTAACATGCCTCCATTATCATGCCTCCCACACATGAAGAGTCATGCCTAAAGCTTGATCAAAAGCATAACAACATACCCTCTTCTCCAGATCAAGATTTTGTCATCCCACCTAGTCCTAATTAAGATCATAGTCTCCCATCCATTCCATCCCATGATCCCCTTGTCACTCAAGATCTGATCACTCCATCACATGAGCCCTTATCACCCACTACCATAAATCCAAATCCTATCATATCACCTAATCCCTCTCTTGATCCCTTACCCCTCCTTTGTCCCCATCAAGATACCCTTCCTGATCCTCCATCATCACCTAAACCTATTATTCCCTCACTAGCTGTATATCCCCTTGGTACTCTCACATTCTTCCATGGTGGTCTCCTTGTAGAAGAAAAACAAAGTATATATACCACCCATCCTCCTCCTCCTAATAATGGACTCGCATCGCTCTTCCAGAATAAGGGTATGTGCAAGATCATCATGGAAAAAACAGGCCCTTAAGTGGCAAAAAATTCAAAAAAATCAAAATTAGGAAACTTGACATAATTTTTTTTATAAGTTATCTATATTATTTCAAAAATATGTAAGAATAGAAACTGTAGCAAATTGAATGTAGTTTCTAAACTACTGGGTTTGTTAAAAATAAATAAAAATTCTATTTGGTAAAAATTTGAAATTTCAATGCAGTAGTACTTAAATTTTAGGGAAAAAATAAGAAGTAGGTGTCTGTTCCACCCTAACCACAATAAAATGATAATTATTTTTTATAAGATTTTAGATATAAGTAGAGGACTCATGTCTCGATGTGATGCACATTTTTTGATAATTTTTTTCCAAGTAAATAATTAAGTATGATTTTTTTATTACAAATTTTAAAAAATATAAAAAAATTGTATGTTTGACCATCTTAACTTGGTCAAAACTTCATGAAATTCTTTTTTTTTTTTTAATCCTATAGTATGCAAAGCATAGAATGTGACACATGTTTTGTATTCAAAAAATGTGATAGCGTTTGAAAGTTATAGATGTTTTTCAATCAGCCTATCAATCAGGACTTTAGTCATAATTTGAATAAAAAATGAATAATAATTACTTATTAAATTCAAAGTAAAGCATAATTTATATTGGTGGAAAGCTGAGAACCTCCTTTAAAAACCCTTTTCGTTTCATGAAATTTGGGTAAAAAAAAGTCATCAGCCATATACCCATCATATTGCCCCTTTTTGGCCCATCATGATCCTACACATGCCCCTAACAAAAATCCTATCATGGATCGAATGCTCAAGAACATGAACTATCAAGAAAAAGGTTTAGGCCTTCATGACATCCTTAATGAGCCTCTTCCAAAAGAAATATAGGCTCTTCTCATCACTCTACCAGATCATTTGCTGTCATCCCCCCTCCTCTATCGTACTGCCTCAAAACAACAATCCATATTCCTCCCTCATTTTCTCCATCCATTTTGGGTCCTTATTTCCCTCCACCCACTAAGTCCATTTTGGGCCCTTATATCCGAAAATCACCCCCTCCATCTCATCATATTAATCCTTTCATCCATCCATCACCTATCCATGTCACCCATCATAAAAATCACACTCTCATGTCCCCTAATTAGGATCAATAAAGGCACATACCTACACATCCTCCATCTACACACAATCCCCATAATCCTACCTCGATCACTCCACATCATCCATCTCATCATACCCATCCCATTGCCACTAAAAGCACTTTGGATGCTAAAACAAAAATGCATAAATCTAAATATCCACATGAATCTAAAGCTCCTCATGTCCCCTTGAAATGACATGTTGAAGAAAAGAAAAATCAAATACAAAATCGAAATCATACCCATCAGCCGAAAAGGCCCACTGGTCGCGCCCATAAAAGGATATGATAATCACAGTAAAACCTTTCCTGGGAATTGGACATTCCAACATGTGACTAATATCTCTCTATAGACGTTTATTTACTTGTCAAACAAGGGGATGTATACTTTAAATGGCGCGGAAAAATATATGCACTAAGAACTAGTTTCAGTCAAAACTTAGCAGAAATAAATACTTAGAAGGGAATTCTATCCACGCTACAGGAAAGGTAATGCAAAGTTCTTTTAACTCAACTATGATTTGATTAAAACAGAAACCATAACAGCTATGACTAAAACAAAAACTAAGAACTGGCCTTATGCTGCAGGAACAGGCACAGGGATGGATTCCCTATGCTGCAGGAGTAATACAAGACTGAGTTTGTATGAAAACTTCAAAGATGAAAGCTAACTGAAGATCAACGGAAAAAAATGGCTAACTAACTAGCTACAGATACTTACTAAGTGGGCCCCCTTAGCAAGCATCTACTGACTACACAAGTGTTGAACTCAGAACTTCATCAAACTTTATTCATGAAAACAAAATGGTATACATTACTTTGTTGATATAGAAACCAACTTAAATTATGTCTCTTGTCAAACAGATTCTGCTTTTCATTATCATACCAACTATTATATGATATCTGCTATCACTATGCTTCTATCTTACTCTAACTATCATCTCCCCTCTCACTCGCGCAGGAGGAGAACTTTATTTAAAATCAGGAGAGCAACTAACTAACTAACCCTATCAAAGAAAGACATGGAAGTAAAGTGTATCCCAAAATCAAGGAACAAACTTCATAAATGAATTTATGTGTTCAACCCGATCTAGAGTGAATCTAGCGCTCCACTCTTTCCAGACTGACTGTCATTAAAAATCTTTCCCAATGGTTTCAGTCAAAGAGTCTTCGCCGAAGCTTCCTTGAAGTCGTGCAAGAAATGGACTTTACTACAAGGCCGAGATCAGCTGTGCTTGACTCGATCATTCTTCAACAACCTGCAATACAAAAGGTAACAGATGTGAAAGAAAAGGCATATACACAATATCTGTTCATTAATCACACATTTAAATCTATTTCATCATTCAAAAATTGTATGTGATATACCAGTCATTTAGGGAGTCAATAGCGTAATAAATGCAGTCAAGTCAACACAATAAGCTGCAGGAACATGAAAGTGTTTTGCTACAGGATATCCCCATAAAAGGTTTCAAAAGAGTTTTAAACAACCACGAATAATAAAAGTAAAGGAATTAAAAGTTCATCATAATATCCAAACTATGAGCACATTTTGGGCTCATCACTGCCCCCTACTTAGCCTAATGTTGGTCCTCCAGTATTAACTTTTCTGGCAGTTTCTCTAAAATCAGTGGTTGTTGCATGACTCTGAAATGGATTTCCAAACCTATAATAAAATCCTCTAAAATCCTGACACCTTTCATACCTACGGTCCTCTAAATCATCATTAAGATTTGTAGCCTGGTGAGGATAAAGGGGCCACATTAGCACAGGAGATGTCAATGTCAATGGCAACCATAATTTAAATCTCTTTTGAAGTCCCAACTATATATATCTGCTTGATCGTTTAAGAGCTGCTGTGAAATTTAGGGGACTATGAGGTTCGGATCTTCTTAGTCCAACTGTTAATCTTTCCCACCTTTTCTCACTTTTGGTGTATGCCAGTCTCCAAAATGAATATGACTATTCCTGAAATTCATCATATACCTATTTCTTGATATCAATTATCTTCTCTCTGGCTGCAATATTATTAATGCCATATGTCAGAGCAAACTAGTCTTTCAACATTGCATGGGGGTTTGAACTTTGAGAGCGTAATAGAACATGCTCATTTCTCTCAGCTTCCTCATATATTTCCCATTGCCTGCCATAATTCGCTTCATTTGCTGCCTATGACATAAATGATTTCAAATGGATATCACCAATATACAAAAGAGGGTTCCATTCTATTTCTGATGGAATTAAGAAGCCATGTAAATAAAATTCACACAGAGAATTTCTTAACCAATTAGGGTTGCCTGATATGCCTCGTAAAATTCTTTAGCACTGTGAAGTATATGATCTTGATTTCTGGAAATTCCCATTAGTTGGAACCATAAAAAGTGTTCCTTAAGGCACAAAGCATAAATTCTGGGTGGTGGTCTGCATTCCATAATCTGACCAGTTACTTTTAACATTTCATCCATTTTTGTTTTCAACTCAAAAATTTCCTACTTATGACTTTCAATTTCCTTTTTTCAGTTTCTTCCTTTCTACCTCCCATAGACTTTGTTGCATGTCAGTTTGGGCTATGTGCCGGAAAGTCAGGGTTTGCAATGTAACTGTTTCCCAGTTAGCTTTGACATATTCCAAAAACTCAATCAAAAACGTCTTCTTATAAACAACAATGGCTTTACAAGTTGTAGGGTGAAATGTAGCTTCACTAGGCACATTCAATTATTCAGTCAGTTCCTGCTCTTGCTGCAAGATGAATTCTTGTTGCTGTAGTGGAGAAGACTATGCTTCCTCTGAAAACTGCATAGCAGTGGTAGCCAAGTCATCAAGATTTGGTAACCCTTGCTCATTATGCCCTATTTCTTTTGTCTCAACTTGTTCCTCTTCAGGAATGAATGAACTTTGTGCAGCATTTTCGGACACATTCTGAGAAACATCAAATTCAGACTCTACAGACCCTTTCGAGATTACAATAACCTCTGGTTGAGGTGAAGTAGGGGAGGTTTTACATTGTTTCCTTGTGGAAACTCTTCTTGGCACTGGTGCGGCTGCAGGAGATGTTCTGGTAGCCTTCCTTTTTCTGGTCTACTTAGAGGGCTCTGCACTGCCAGAGGATGATGGTGAATTGGTGTTAGCAACAGGTGTTGTTGTAGGAGAGATGGTTGTATGGGAAGGTGTTGCAGGAGAAGAGCATTGCCTTTTTTGAGAATGAGGTTCAGACTCTGGGGTTTGTTTTGCCCCACACGACTCACCTGCCTTTGTTTTTCCCTTCTTTCTCCTAGTGGCAGACCTAGTTTGTATCCCAGTAGAAGATTTCGATGGGGGAGCTATAGGACCAGGTGCTGCAGGAGTAGATGACCCTTGCCCTATTCTACTAGTAGACGCAATTTATTTCTTCTTTTTCTGAGGCCATGGGGTAAGTACCCTAGGGGTTTATGAAATTTGTAAGCTCTTTTGGGCAACAAATTGTTGCCAGGAAAGAGGTGAGACATCTCTCAAAGAGCGTTCAATCAGTAATTTGATAAGGCCATGGTGAGCAATAGAATTATCTTTCCCTTGTTGGGTTCTATGGGCACTTTGTTCTAGAAATTTGAACAAGAAATTTAGAACATTTACAACTAACCCATGCCTCATATGACTTAATAATTTGAAATGATAAGAATGTAGGTAGGAGAAACGGCCTTCACAGGTTAAATACCTGATTATGTAAGTGGCGTATTCTGAATAAGGAGGAGGCAACATTACCTGCTTGCATCCCTGCTTGGAGACTTCCAATGGTCCATCAGTGGGCATTGAAAACTCAGCCCTTGCAGCGGCAACATCTGAAGAAAAATTTTCTCCAACAGCTGGAAGCCCGATTACTTCAGCAATTTTGTCTTCAGTTGCAACAACCATTAGACCCCATACAGTGGCTTCCCCTTCAGAAGGGGTTCTCAAAAATACTCCGGAAGCCTCCTCATCAAAAGCATTTAAGCTCGAGAAATAGTTTAACCATCCATAGATGATGAATGCGTGGACTGTTTGAGGATTTTGCAATAATAATTCATGAGCTACAAGCTCATGTCACACTAGTTGACCACCCATGTTCATAGTTTTCCCTTAGCTGAAATCAATTCCTTGCTGAAAATTCAAATTCTCTATTTCCCTTTCTGCTCTGGTTTTTCTTTTGTCGTGCCATCACATTTCTTTCTTTTCCAAAAATAAACTTTTTAAACAAGTAGTCTTAATCGTAATTTACAAGAAAAATATGTAATAAAGAAGGACATGCGATCATATTTGGAAAGTACTAGAAGAATAATAAAGAAAGGTTATTTGCGCAGTTATGGCAGTGGCGAAAAGATAGGTTTTAAAAGGTGGATTACCCTGCCCCCTACTGAGAGTATGACATGTGTCTTCACATGTACAAAAGAATAGGCAGAGATCGGGTAATAATTACTGGTACTGTCATAGCAGTAAATGAATAGAATAAAATAAATCAAATATGTGATAACAAAAGATATGGCGTACCTTTGATATTTGCATGTACGTGTGAAGAAAGATGACGGCGTCAGCATGAGTTGACTGTTGGGAATGATATCTTAATTAAGGGTGATACGGGTAGATGAAGTGGATGGGTGACGTGGGCGGATGAAATAAATGGATGGAATGAATGGATGGATGGAAGATAAAGAAGTGAGGTGGGGGCGATAAATGAGAATGGAGAAAAAGGGGTTTCCTTTTAAAAAGAAAACTTTTATTATGAGCATGCTTTTTCAAAATTACGGTGAAGCTATAGGAGAAAGGCTAAAGCCTTCAGCTACAGAAAGAGTAGCAGGAGGAATATGAATGAACTGCTACATGAATTCTTCTTTTGAAACTAGTTTATGGTACAACCGGAGTCAATGGCCATTAACTAGCATTTTGAAACGGACTGGATCAATTGTCGCCAGCTATATAGCTCCATTGTCAAACACATTCTCAACTTCATAGGGGCCAAGCCAGCATGTTGTGAGCTTACCTTGGTTCTATTGATATTTGGAATCATATAACAGAGCCCAATCACCAGCAGAAAATTTCCTGGTTTTGATGTATTGATCATGCCATTTCTTCCTTTGCTGTTGGATTGCTTTTGTGTGCTACAAGGCTATTTTTCTCATTTCGTCCAAGGCATTTAGCTATAGTAGACAGTCCTTCTGTGCTTCAGATATTTCCATATTGAGTTCAAGAGTTGTTCTCAAAGTTTTGTGCTTAAATTCAATGGGCAACATTGTTGTTTTCCCATAAAGCAGCTCAAAAGGTGTAAACCTAGTTGTTGTCTTCCACGTAGTTCTGTAGGCCCAAACTGCTTCAGGAAGTCGATTGCTCCAATCTTTTCTATGGAGTTGCACAGTCTTTGTTAGGATCGCCTCAATTTCCCTGTTTGTTACCTCCGCTTGACCATTGGCTTGAGGGTGATAGGGGCTAGACCTCCTATGTTTGATCTTATAGTCATTCATTAGTGTTGTGATCAGATTCGATGTGAATTGAACTCCCTTATCAGTTACAAGCTCTCTGGGAACTCCAAATCTAGTGAAAATTTATTCATACAAAAATTTAGCAACCTTGTTATCTCGAGCATGAGTCATAGCTTTTACCTCAACCCATTTTGTTACATAGTCCGTGCAAACTAGAATGTATGACTTGCCATTTGATGGTGGATCAATTGGTCCCACAAAATCCATTCTCCACTTATCAAAAGGGGTGACTATTACCTGTGGATATAGTGGCATTTCATCTAACTTTGTTGGTCTTCCCATATGTTGGCATCTATCACATTTCCTTGTATAGGCCACAACATCTTTGTGTAATATTGGCCAGTAGCACCCTGTTGGAAGGATCTTCATTGATGTTCTTTTTGCTGCAAAATGTCCCCCACATGGTTCATCATGGCAAGCATGCAAGATATCATAAGTCTCATCTTCTCTTACACATCTTTGCATCACTTAATCAGGTCCAGTATAAAACAGACAATTTGCAATCCATGAAAAGTTGAAACTTTTCTCTATTAACAATTTCTTTTCTTTTGGAGAAAAATGAGCTGGTACTTTGTTTGCTACTAGATAATTGGCAATATCTGCATACCATAGTGTATGTGCAGTAATGGAAAACAAGTGTTCATTTGGGAACCTATCATCAATGGCCTTGTGTTCATCAGGTGCAGCTAATTGAAGTCTTGATAAAAAGTCAGCTACAACATTAGCTCTTCCTGGTTTGTCAATTATTGTAATGTCAAATTCTTGTAACAACAGGAGCCATCTTGCCAATCTACCAGAAATGGTAGGTTTGTTCATCAGATATTTGATTGCTACATGGTCAGTATGGACGAATATCTGATAACCTGTGACATAATGCCTAAATTTATTCAAATCATACACTACTACAAGCAATTCCTTTTCTATAACAGTATAGTTGAGCTCAGGACCTTGAAGGTTCTTGCTGATAAAGTAGATGGCATGCTCAACTGAATTTTCTTTTTGACTTAAAACTACTCCTATACCAAAATCAGAGGCATCAGCATGTATGTGAAAAAGCAAATTCCATTTTGGACCTTGAAGAATAGGGGCTTGAGTAAGCAAGTCCTTTAGTTGTAGGAAGGATTTTTCACAGGCCTCTGTCCACTCAAATTGAGAATCCTTAGTTAATAAGGCATAAAGTGGACTGGCAATTTTACTCAAATCTTTTATAAACCTTCTATAATACCCTGCATGGCCAAGGAAACTTATGACATTTTTTTGTTTTGCAGGAGTTTGTAAATGCAAAATAACTTCAATTTTAGCAGGGTCGACCTGAATTCCATTCTTTGAAATATGATGACCTAGAACAATACCTTCTTCCATCATTAGAAAACACTTCTCACTATTTAGAGACAAATTTTGCTCTCTGCACCTTTTCAATACATTTTCTAAATTCACCAGTGCTTCTTCAAATGTGATTCCATAGGTGGTGAAATCATCTATATAAATCTCCATACAGTCATGAGTTATATCAGCAAAGATACTAATTACTGCTCTCTGAAATGTTGCGGGCGTATTGCATAGACCAAAAGACAAGACTGAATAAGAAAATGTTCCCCATGGACAGGTAAAAGTGGTCTTATCTTGATCCTCGGGGCAATTTTTATTTGATTGTACCCACTGTAACCATCAAAAAAGGAAAAATATATTTTTCGAGACAGTGAGTCTAGTACTTGGTCTACAAAAGGTAGTGGAAAGTGATATTTTTTAGTGGCATTGTTCAACTCTCTGTAATCTACACACACTCTCCATTTTCCACCTTTCTTGGTAACAATAACTAATGGAGAAACCCATTGACTATCAGAGATTGGATAATTAAAACCAGCATCAAGCAATTTTTGAAGCTCACTTTTAACTATTTCTCTAAGTGTTGGATTTACTCTCCTTTGAGGTTGTCTAACTGGTAAACAATCTTATTTGATATACATCCTTTGAGTACAAACTCGAGGGTCTATTCCTTGCATGTCTCCATATTCTCATGCAAAAGCTTTATGTTGATTTTGTAGCATTTTTAATAAGATAGCCTCTTGAGATTGTGACTGCTTGCTATTAATATTCAAATAGTGACCTGGATACAATTCTATTTGCTTAGTAAGATTACTCATAGAATCTACAGGTGATGTTTGTACTTCTTGTGGAAGCAAGTGATGAAAAATTGCTTGAAGTTTAGGCAGTGAACTCTCAGAATTTGGTTGCTACAGGAAACATTGTAGATGGCTGCCACTTGGATCAGATGAACTACCCATATTAGAGTTGTATTGTAGAATTTGAAAAAATAAAGCATTCTCACTCTGAAGTTGTGAGAATGGATCATTTTGAAGCATCATTAATTGAGTCAAAGAATTGGCTTCTTCAGTTTCTTCCCCCTCATCTGGCCAAACAGGTTGGGACAAATCTGGTTGAGGTCTAGCAGGCGGATACAGAGCCAATTTTTTTGTGGATTGTCCATCAAAAATGGTCATATCTCTAGAGCGGCATCCTATAAAAGCATCAACAGTTGCTAACCATGGTCTACCAAGGATAACTGGATACCCTCCTAAAGTTTCCTTAACTGATAATATTGTGAAATCAGCTGGATACTCCCAAGATTCAAGAGTGACAATTACATCTTCCACCATCCCATCGAGTTTAACTGTGGAACTGTCTGCAAGCTGTAGAACTATGGGTGTAGACCTAATGTTTGAAATGTTCAAGGAGTCCATAGTATGCTTTGTCATGACATTAATGGCAGCACCTAAGTCAATCAAAACATTTTTTACAATTTGGCCATTTATATGTATTTGCACTACGGGACTTCCAGGGTCAATATACTTTGGGATGACTACATTTTTCAACATTATATCAGCTAATTTCCCTAAGACATGAATTTTTTGGGGATCCTTTTTCTTTCGTCCAGGCTTCTTCAAATAGGCCTCTTTAATAGCTTTTCCAAAAATGGGTACATCTTTAATAGCCTGAAATAAGGGGATTTGAATGTGTACATTTTTTAGCTAATCCAGAATGTCAAAAGTGGGTTCTTCCATAAATTTAAATGCAGTACTTTGCAACCTCTGAGGAAAAGGTGGTTTTTCTTGACTTTGTAAAATAGGCTCTTTAGAAACCGTATCAGGTATAGGCACATGCTCAGGAGAATCAGCAGGTGCAGTAGATTCTTCAAGGGAAGAATCTAGTATTTCAGTAATTAGAGGCAGTTTTGGAGCAGGTAAAGTGGTTCCAGACCTCAAATGGATGTCATTAACATCTAAGGCATAAGCTTGATATTGGTTGGCTTCAACAAGATACGTAGGCTGCTGTGGCAACTGTTGTTGCCTATTATTGGGATTTGGCAATGGCTGGGCAGGCATATACGTTTGTTTTGGAGGTCCAGTATTTGTGGCAGTTGCTGCAGGAGGTGGCATGAAGGCCTGTGGTTGCGTCTATGGAAGCTGCAGGAATCTAGAGGACTGGTTTTTCCATTGCTGAGGACCTCTCCATTGAGGATTTTGCTACCAATTACCTGAAGGTGGGGTCCATTGTCCTTGTGGCTGCTGCCAACCTCCTTGAGGAGATTGCCATTGTGGGGTCTGATAATTAGGCCAACTTGGTTGAGGTGGATTCCAGGGTGGTGGTGGTCCATATGCATGTTGTCATTGGTTATTATAGCCAGAATAAGGATTACCAAAAGTTAAAGGATCTTGAGGCATACCTTGTCTTTGGGCCCATGGTCTCCTTTGTGCATCAAAGAACACTTGATCATCATCACCTTCTACTAGCTTGAAGTCAGTAGGTAGTTGCCTAGCTTCCAAATTAGCCACCATCTTGCATTTGCAGTCACGCTTCTTCTGTCTGCAATATGGACAGAACTCGGCCAAAACTGCCTCAGCTTCGTCTTGTTTCTTCTGAGCTTGCATAGTGTCTAGTTTTGTAGCCATATTATTAATGATGTCCTGCTTGAAGTCAGACAACAAGTTTGTTATTTCCATCCGAGAAACTACACCAGAAGAAGACTTCCCCACTATAGCATGATGACCTCGACCTTTCTTAACTATTGCTCGAGAGTAGTTAAGACATATTTTTTTTATATCATCCCAAGATAGTTGGGCTATATCACCTCTTCCCATCAGGTCCAAGGCGTCTATACAGGCATCACTGATTCCCCTTAGAAAGAGTAGTTTCTGAGAGTCCTCGTTAAGAGTATGGTTTGAGTTCCTCTTTAGTGAAAACAAGAACCTTGAAATATAATCTTCTAGACTTTCATCCTCCTTCTGCTAAAATCAAAATATGTCATCTTCTTTACTAGCACTCTTACAATATTCCTTATACTTCTCAAGGAATTTCATCTACATAGCTACCCAACTATCAGCAACACCTCTTCCCAGACTCATGAACCATCTGAGAGCTCCCTCCTTCAAGGTGGAAGGAAATAACTTTAGCTTATGGGCATCTGTATTGTAGTCATAACTGCGACAGATGACATCAAACTCAAATAGAAAATTTTTAGGGTCCTCTGTGACTAGGCCATAGAATTTTGGAAGTAGTGAAAAAGGTATATTCTTAAGATTGTCAGTATCTCATTGGGGAACAATGGAAAACTCAAAAGTAGGAGGTGGATTATTAGGTGGATTATTTTCCATGTTTGCTTGCTGGAATAACAGAGCGAATGGATTTTCCTCAGGTTCATTGCCAGCTGGGTCAAATGGTAGTTCAACAAACAGGTTTTCAGGGAGGAACCTTCCCAGTGTGTCTCTTCTTCTTCTATGCATGCAATACGATGAATTGTGGTTTGAAATTTTTTAAAATTTTTTGACTAACAAACTAAACTAATACTAAAAATGACTTCTAACAAATCCTTAGCTTAATGCCATCCCTGACAACGATGCCAAAAATGGTCGCGCCCATAAAAGGATATGATAATCACAATAAAACCTTTCCTGGGAATTAGACATTCCAACAGGTGACTAATATCTCTCTATGGACGTTCATTTACTTGTCAAACCAGGGGATGTATACTTTAAATGGTGTGACAAAATATATGCACTAAGAACTAGTTTCAGTCAAAACTTAGCAGAAATAAATACTTAGAAGGGAATTCTATCCACACTACAGGAAAGGTAATGCAAAGTTCGTTTAACTCAACTATGATTTGATTAAAATAGAAACCATAACAGCTACGACTGAAACACAAACTCAGAACTGGCCTTATGCTGTAGGAACAGGCACAGGGATGGATTCCCTACGCTACAGAAGCAATACAAGACTGAGTTTGTATGAAAACTTCAAAGATGAAAGCTAACTAAAGATCAACGGAAAAGAACAGCTAACTAACTAGCTACAGATACTTACTAAGTGGCCCCCTTAGCAAGCATCTCTGACTACACAGGTGCTAAACTCAGAACTTCATCAAACTTTATTCATGAAAACAGAATGGTATACATTGCTTTGTTGATATAGAAACTAACAACAAATTCTATCTCTTGTCAAATAGATTCCGCTTTTCATTATCATACTGACTCTTACATGATATCTGCTATCACTATGCTTCTATCTTACTCTAACTATCATCTCCCCTCTCACTCGCGCAGGAGGAGAACTTTATTTAAAATTAGGAGAGCAACTAACTAACTAACCCTATCAAAGAAAGATGTGGAAGTAAAGTGTATCCCAGAATCAAGGAACAAACTTCATAAATGAATTTATGCATTCAACCCGATCCGGAGAGAATCTAGCACTCCACTCTTTCCAAACTGACTATCATTAAAAATCTTTCCCAACGGTTTCGGTCAAAGAGTCTTCGCCAGAGCTTCCTTGAAGTCGTGTAGGAAATGGACTTTACTGCAAGGCCGAGATCAGTTGCGCTTGACTCGATCATTCTTCAACAACCTACGATACAAAAGGTAACATATGTGAAAGAAAAGGCATATACACAATATCCATTCATTAATCACACATTTAAATCTATTTCATCATTCAAAAATTGTATGTGATATACCAGTCATTTAGGGAGTCAACAGGGTAATAAATGCAGTCAAGTCAACACAATAAGCTACAGGAACATGAAAGTGTTTTGCTATAGGATATCCCCATAAAAGGTTTCAAAAGATTTTTAAACAACCACGAATAATAAAAGTAAAGGCATTAAAAGTTCATCATAATATCCAAACTATGAGCACATTTTGGGCTCATCACCCACCAAAGCAAAAATCAAAACCATGCGGATCCCAAAGAAAATTGATGTAATGCCTTCAAATGAAGCATCCATAACAACATCCAAAGTTGCGAATCCAAAATCCAATCATACACATCCTCCATCTCCTAAATCTATTTTGGGTCCTTATGTCCCAAAATTCACTATCCCATCTCCTCCATTATCCCCACATTCTCCATCCATTAATCCTCCTATCTTTTCACATACACCACCATATGTGCCAATGTTGGTCCTGAACAAACCTACCCCATCATTCTCTCCATACCTTTTCCAGCATCCCATCCATTATCCCACATATCTTGCTCATCAAATCCATTTAATTCATCCTCTTGCATAATCCACTTATCCTAATAAGGTTGTACCAACATCCAATAGTCACTTCACACGTGGGCTCTTAATACCCTGTATGGAACTTGATGCTTCAATCCTTCATCCATATCCTTATCGTGTATCTTCTAAATCCCCTTATCCACATCCCTATCCTTATCCATTTTCATCCCCCTACTATCCAAAAATCAAAAAAAGTCAAAAAAATCAGAAGAATAAAAAAAATAGTAAAGAGAAATAATTCATCCAATGGTGAAAACTAGGAAAGCAAGCGCCTTGGATAAGGACCGTGATGTAAACCTAGCAAACAGAAATCATGTGTAAATCCCATCCATCCTTTTCCACACTTGGGGGAAACTTCCTGATATGCATTCCCTCCATCTGCTATGCTTCCTGCTATGCTTCTAGTTATGCACTTGTCTTCATGTTGTACATCCTTTTCATTCATCCCCTTCATCCTACCTATCTTGCACATCCTTCTTGGCATATCTCATTTATCCCAATCCTTCCATCGTCCTTGTGATCTTGATATTGATAGGGGAAAACATATAAAAATGCTTTGGACACCTCTTGGAATATATTCCCCTCACCTACACACTATCCTAATCCTTATCCTAATCCATTTGCCTTCCTTGTCCACCAATCATGCTACCATTAATCTCCCTTCCTTATCCATGCATCTTATTCATATCCATCTCACTCCTTTATTAGCTTATCCTTTTATCCTCCATGACATATCTAGAGTGGGGGCATCTCCTTCTTTGTGACATTAGTCCTTGGAGACATCATTCATCCAAACAATCATTTCCATCTCACCATCCTCATCTTCCTATCCATCTATCCTAACACCCCTTACATATCCCCATCCTTATCGTCTTATCCATCCAAACAATCCCTTGCATCTCCCATTCCTTCTCTTCCTATCCATCCACATAATCATTTTCATCTCCCTATCCTTATCTCCTTATCCTCATCCCATCTTATAATACCTTGTCATTGGTATCTAGCTATAGGCTTTTCCCCCACACAATCCAATGCCATCTATTTCATCATCATCACTCCTGCTTCTTTTGAACATCTTTCAAATCTCCTATAGCTTTTCATCATTCGTCTCTCCATCATATCATCCTCCCAATTCATTTTGATGATTTGGATAACTATCCCATCCCTAAGCTTTGATTGTCACCATCCTATCCAATCCAACAAGTCAGTCCTATCTTATCATATCAATCCCATCATTTTATCCCCTTATCTTGGTCATCTCATCATCCTTTATCCATCGTTTTCCTTTGGCCTTTTTCCGAACTACGTTACCCCTACACTTTCACGTAGGCAAGGTTGATCATTTGATCCACCCCTGGGGCTCCTTTATCGTCTATCATCTTTCTTTCTGGTTTCTCCATCCGCTCATTTTCTCCATCCTATTTTTATCATCCATCGAGGTTTCCATCGTCCTCTTTCCAATTTTTTCCATGGTCAATTGTCTACCTTTTATCAAACTACGAGGGCTCTGCGCTTTCACGTAGGCAAGGCTAATCTTTGATCGACCCCCGAGCCCCTAGGTCTCTAGGGTGTGTTAGTATTGTATCATGTCATCAAGTTATGCCCTTATCTAGCTGGTTCTTAACAAATGAAATCCACCAGTATCGTCAGATCCAATCAACTTTGAATATCCTACGTCATATAGATCTTTTAGTTTAGTATCCATCATCAGTCTCAATAGGATGCATCCTTCCTAACAAACCTCATCAATCCCATCCATCCCCTTGATCCTATGGAAAAGGATATTTGAAATTGATTATGATCTTTTCATGCTTTTGGATTTTTTTAATCATTTGAGCTCTGTATCATCACTTGTCATGGTCGCCTTGATCCATCATATTAGGGTGTGCTTTCACTAGTCAACATAGGGGCATATCTTGATCTTTTTTCTTTGTTGTTGTCTTCTTGGTTGTCCCATGTAGTGCCCACCAAGATCCCTAAGGTCTTGTGTTATGTTGGGGCATCCTTGTGTGCTTGTGGTTATCCCAATACCTGGCCTGGCCAAGGTCATTGCAACTTTGGGGTGTTGGGATAGCCTTCTTGTTTGTTGTGTTTGTTTCATGCATTAGACACTAATCTTCCTTGGTCCTTTATACCTTGGTGTATCGTGTCTTTTCTATAGCCAATATTAGTGCTCCTACAGATGAAAATTTGCATTTGGATTGCATTTCATCTCCCATCCTCTCATCTATCACAATCCCCCCATCCATTCATCCTTCATCACTCTCCCTTCCCAATCTCATCTTGCTGCTCATCCTCTCTCACCCACCACTTTTCATCATCATCCTCATCTCCCCTTTCATTATTTCATCCATTTCGAGATCACAGGTCTATGTTCTCTTGAACCCACATGTCCTCTCGAGGGGGCATCCTCAATCCCTAACTTTCATCTTCACTCCCATCATCATCCTTCCTAGTCACTCCTTTGAATGACTGGGGCATATTTTCCAATCTAACCATCTTATTTTGGGTTCTATGTTTTAATATTCTTTGAAATGATGCTACTTCATAACACCATCTCAAAGAGGGGAAAAATGTAGACACCTAAATTTGGACACTTAATTTATCCAAATTTATCCCCTTTCGTCTAAGCATCCCCTTATTTGCATTAATTAAGTAATATCGATATTATTTAATTAATACCTTTAAATAATCAAAACCCCTAAGGTATTCAGTTAATAATTAAATACCTTACCCCTTTCATCAAATGAATTAAATAAATATGAAATTTATTTAATGCCTCACATGTCACATCCCTCTCTTAATCTTAATCAACCTAATTACATCATTAGGAATGTGCACATGCCTAATCTTTGATTAAGATTTGTCACATCTTCCAAATTTTGTAAGTTGACCTCTAATCTCTCTTAGCCACCTAACCCTCCTCTAATCCTTCATTAACTAGCCTAATCAGCCTCCCAAAGAATTTTTAATTCCTTTTATCCTTCCAAGGAATATTAAATTCATTTTTCTCTTCCCCATGTGATCTTTGACTTGTCACATCAAGTCACATGTGGACTCTTCCCCATGTGATCTTTGACTTGTCACACCAAGTCACATGTGAACTCTTCCCCATGGAATCTTTAACTTGTCACATCAAGTCACATGTGACAAGTTCTTACCTTGTTAGGCACCTTGTCTTATCCAAGGTACTTTCTACCTCTCCCTTTGGAACCTTGTATTATCCACAAGATTCCCCAATCATGTGAATTTATAATTCACTTTTTATTCCTCCAAGGAATCTTCTCATCCATCAAGGTACTTGCAAAGTACTTGTCCTTCCTCCACATCATGTACCCTCCTTCCACCTCATTTACACATCACCATTTCTAATCCACTTCACCTTCTACATGTCAAGATGTGAAGGCTTGTGAGTCCTCAACTCACCATAACCCTTCATGTTGACCTTGTTGGATGAATCTCAACCGTTGAATTCTCTAGAGAATTCAACTTCCTCTATAAATACCCCCTCTTTTCTCTCATTTAATTTTTTTTTGCATTTTGTAGCCAAACTCTTGCAAATTTGTCACTCGAGCCACACCTAGCTAATTTTTGCATTTTTCTCTCACCATTGCACTTGCATCCATTTACATCCACTTCTCATTTATTTCTCATCCATATTGCATCTTATATCAACATACTTTTTCATCCAAGGAGAATACACAACATCGAAAATCAAGCGCCAACCAAGGAGCAACTTAGCAAGGTATAAGCTTTCCATCTACATTTGTTAAGTTTAACATTTTTCCCCAATCTTGAGGTGTTAGGTGTTTTTATTGTTTCTTGCATATTTCTTGTTGTTGCTCGTTTATGGAATAGTATTATCACTTGGTCACATTTTGAATCTAATCAAGAATCTATATCTATTCAAGAAGAGATATGTGATCTATAAATTTTAGGCTCATGTAGAGAAGACATTTATTTGCATATCATGAATGATAGAAACCCAACATTGATTGGTTCAAATATGCATAATAATGAAAATATGCATCATAACTCAATGTCATCTCCAAATGGTGATATGGAAGAGGTGCAAAATGTTTTAGATTTGTTTGTCTCAAATAGTGTTGATATGACAGAGCTTTCAGTTTTTTGTGAGAAGCATTAAAATGTTGAAATGAGTGACATAGATGATCATGATTGTTTCTCTTCTTGTGCACATGAAATTTGTATTTCTTTGTTGCATAAATGGCCTTATAATGATTGTGAATCTCTTGTGCAAATCAATCTTAGCTATATGATGAATAATGAATGTTTTCATCTTTCAAATCAGCGTAGATATCATTTCATGATGCATGACCCAGATCGGAATGGTGGAGGGAATTGCAAGTATCTTTATGAAAAAAATAATGGAAAGGAAGATGACATGAATACTTTCAAGGGGAGTTCATTGAGCTCAAATCATATTAAAATTTATGATAGAGGAAAGTATAGGCCCTTCTTTTTGGGTGGCCTTCAGCCATCATTTATTGTTTGAATTTCAGACCATAACAATTTAAAAGACGAATGAAGTTTGATTTTGTTTCCAAAGGGGTGAAACAATTGGTATTCTGTCCCAGAAGCCTGAATTCTTGCTATGCCCACAACGGGCATAAATCCCTAGACAGAGCCACTGTTGGAACCTCCAAATTTTTGCAAAATTTGAAGGTTCCATGACAAAAAGTTTGATTGCAGCACTTAGAAACTTAGTTATAAAATCAGCCCCAAAAATAACATTTATAAAATAATTAGAACGACTAAGATGTGATGAATGCAAAAGATATGTATTAAAAATTTGGCAAAGAGAAAATATAGGGAGCAATGTGACATAGTTTTACTTAAGGAAAATCACCAATTTTGATAAGATTTCATTGACAAAAGAGGTGAGGTTCAAGATGTTGCATATAAGATTCTGAATGATTTGGAATTCAATAATACAAAGACATATCAATCTATCATATGTTGCTAGTCTCTTTGGGAGGCTACTTTTTTAAGATCTAAGAAGAGTGGAATGATAATTTTTAAGAGGATAAACCTTTTGAGGTCGTAAATTTGATTGTAAAGGAGAGGAAATTTAAAGAAATGAAATTGATGGGAGTTGTCACAGTGAACAAGAACTCATTGTCCCTTCAAAGCTTGTATCCAAAAAATGTTAATTTATGACATTAGGAGGTCCAATAAGGAGAATTTGGCAAAGGACTAGTTTTATACCCCATTGAGGAATTCTGATCCATCATGTTCAACCAATAATTAGTTAAATCCTTTGTCGTTACATGCAAATGATTTGGAACAAAAAATTGTCTGTCACACTTCTCAGAGCACTTAATGCAGAATAGAGCATGATCTCTTGGCTCCTATGATGTAATTAGATAGATATGTTGCAACAGACAATTTTCACATATTGGCTTGGGAATATGCACATTTGTATGTCCCTTATATTATGTGGTTACTTCAATTATGTGATTCTCATCAAGAGATCCAGTCTTGGGTTGAAGCTACACAATGTGTTGTAGCAGTTCCTCAGGTCATTATGCATGCACTAGTTGGCCAAATTGATGATGTGTGGGGAAAAGAACATGTAAAAAAAATTCATAAGATATGTTCAATGGTCGGTAATGTAGTTATTGGTGAAGCATCAACTGCAAAAGTTGAAGGATATGGGGCATCACAATTGACTATGGATTCTATTGTGAAATATCTACAGCTTGCAAATAAATTATTTGCCTAGGCTGAGCTTTATCACTTTTGTGCCAGGATTCTTGAGCTGATTATCCCTATTTATAAAAGTAGAAGAGTATTTGAGAAGCTAGCTAAGCATCATACTTCTCTTACAAACATTTAAGAATCAATTCTTCACCAGGAATCGAGTCCAATTCCCTCTACTAAAGCCACTTACTATCTCGTTGGATTTTATGGTGATCGCTTCAAAAAATTGGATAGGAAGGAGTATATATATAGGGAGGCCCGAGATGTACGATTAGGGGATAGAATGGAGAAGCTTAGTCATATTTATGAATCAAGATTGGATAGTAGTCAAACATTGCATGTGATTCCAGATTCTAGATGGGTTAATGCTGATGAATTGCATTCTAGAGTTAACTACTTGTAGATAACATTAGTTGATCCAATTATGGAACATGAAGATCTAGAGAGTAGAAAGGAAAGGATCCTTTCTCTTTCATCAGGAGCTATACGTGGTCGAGTGTTTGATCACTTCCTTTTTGATGCACCATTTACAGAAAATGGGAAATTTCAAGGTGGGCTAGAAAATCAGTGGAAGAGACAAACTATTTAACAAACTAAGGGCTCTTTTCTTGCACTAGTAAATAGACTTTTAGTTGTGAAGTTAGACTCCCACGAGTTTTCTCCCATAGAAAATGCAATTGGAATGATAGAAACAAGAACTAAAAAATTGTGAAATGAACTTGAAGAACCTTAGAGCTCAGAGGGTGATCAACTCCCATGTATGCAATGTCTGTCATGGTTGAGCCATTTGCAAATAGTTTAGGGTTCTCCTTTCTTGTTGTTTCAGCAACTCGTTATTTCCTATAACTTCCATATCCACAACGCATAAAAAGTAACACCGAATTTTTCCCGCATCCCCGTGGAAGAAGAATGAAGACATTGTGGTGTAGCAGTGGTAACCTGCATTACCGCCAAGGCCCAACACTAGTCCTATAGTAGTGTGGTGAAAAAAGTGAAAAGAAATATTATTACCATGAGGGCTCAAAAATAAATGTGTCATAGTGTAGTGGAGGAAATATAGTGAAATATTATTGCATTAAAATATATGATGAATGTTCAATAAAAATTTATTAAAGCCACAACATTAAATTAATTTTACCACAAATATAAAATCAAGATTGTGTGGGTAGTTCAAATACCTCTCCTACATCTGGGAAAATATCAAAATAAAAAAAATTCATTTGGGTAAATGAAACATGAATACATAAAACAATGAAGACTGAAAACTTATTTGTGTAGAAGATAGTGAAGTGCAATCTTGAAATAGTTTTGAATGAGAAGTAAAATATTAAAATATTTCACAGAAGGAATTAAGAAAGTCATGGAGAGGTTAATTATTTCACCCAGAGGATATATTTTGGTTGGAAATAAAAAATTGGAAGTTGCAAGCAAAGGAGAACTATCACTATTATTATAATTTTCACAAAGAGGGAGATCAAAGTTAAAATATTTTAATTTGTCGAGAGAAACTAATTAAAATATTCTATTTTGCCAAAGAATGCTAGAGAGTTGCAATGAATGGATATGAAGGGATGCAACCCTAAAATTACAATGTATATATGTAAGGTGAATTATATCATAAAAAAAAGGAGGAATAATCAGGTGCAATAATTTAGGAATCATCATTAGTAGAATAAAATATTATATTTTTTCATTTCAGTACTTTGTATATAAAAGATAGAGTGCATGAATATATTATGAGGAGATTAATGAAGTATATGTGATTCTATGACTTATATTTTGGTCTCAATTGTTTGTTGAATTAACACAATTATTTGGTTGTTTCCGATTAGATTTCCTGGTTATATGAATTTATCCAAGTGATAGTTTAATTCATCAAGTACATTTGCTACGTCTGTATGATTTGTTTAATTGGTTTCATTCAAGTAAAGAATTAAAACTCCTTTTAAATAAATTATAATAATCCAAAAGCCTCAATTGGATTGACAAGTAGAGCATATAATTGACAATCTGTCAAACTTTCTCCAATACAGTGCTATCAATTATTCAAGTTGGACCATATATCAAGTATATACTTCCATCTGTTAATACACCCTTAGTGTCATTATGTGATTTTTCCTAACTAGTTCCTTCCATGAAGGATTAAAATCCTTTTAAGTGAATCATAGTAACCACTAGGATATGCATGCATCGGTATAAAGAGTTTTCCAGTTACATCCATGCACCTTTATATGTAAGTTATAAAGATTCAAGTGCCAAAAAATTAGAGTTATAGCAAAACATTAGTCACTATCACAGACTTTCCTTGACTCCATCTACCCAACAAGGCATTGGTCTTGTCCATCTAATCATTTAGTTTTAGCCAATTCATTTTAAAAACTTTACATCTGTTAACGTAAAATTTTCATAATTCCACCTTTATATTTCTTATACAATCTATACCAAATCAGTCTGCATCTCTCCACTCCCAAATTCCATTATTGATAGATTACTTAAGTAGGAAAAAAATAGACAAAGTCTGCCTCATCTACATAGGTACACCCACCTAGGTCTAGAAGTGCCTAAAGGGAATAAGGTTCAAATATATTGTTTGACCTTGTACATTAGCCAAAAACGTATCAAGAGGTTGGAAACTTCTTGTGGTTTCCAACCAACATTTTTGAGACCTAACAATTTGGCAACTCTGCTGGGGACTATTTTAGAATATCCGGTTAAAGACCATCATATAGATTCATTGAAGAGAGATTCATATTTGATAAGTTTAAGTAAAAGTGACTCCATTGGGTAAATCAAGAATAATTTCATTTTTCTCACTTTTAAGAAAGTGAGTGGTGACTCTGGTAAAAAACTTGATGAAGAATGAATAGACAGTTTGGAACAAAAGAATTTTTTGAAAGGCAACAGTTAATAAGAAAGTGTGAAAAATTGAACAGACAATGACTACAATGGTAAAAACAACTGCTACAATTGGACCAACAACTGCTATAATTGGGAGTCAAATGTGTTCCAAATGCATTACAAAATATACCATTCTACATTAAGAAGGAATACACAAATGCAAGCAGGCATTGGACCCCACAAGTGACACATAATATAATTGGAAATTTTGGCAATGGAGCTAATGCATATCATCAAAAAATTTATTCACCACAATCATTAAAAAAAAAAAAATGTTTATCATGTCCCTCCTCGAAAAAGACTAGTAAGCTATGAAGATCATCACTACAATCAATACCAAGTGCAACACAATCCTAGCCCATGTGGAAGTGTAAATCAACATCTGTAGCAAGGTATATATCAAAATGAACAATCTTTGGAGAAAAATGAGGAATGTTTACTTATTCAAGAGAGAAGCAGAAGTATTTTGGACACCTTTCTTGAGATAAGGAGACACAAAGGAAAATATGGGTGCTATTTGTTCAATAAAATGGTAGATATTTGTAGGGAAATACCTATTAATTTCCCACCTAGTAGGTCTGAGTTTATTGAGCAATTCATGACACTCTATGAGCCTAGTACAATTTATTGGTCTGAATCATGGGTACCAGTTACCTATAGTCAAAGAGATGAATGGATTGGCATCATGGTAAAGAAAAGACATGAGGATGCTATAAATAGTGAACACAAAGGAGAGATCATTGATGAAGATGGAGAAATTAATCAAGCAATATAGCTAGAAGATGAGACATGTGCAAGTGAAAACAATTCCTATGGAAGCCTATATGAGGAGCATGAAGATATAAAAGGTATCTCCTACATAAAAAATTGTGACAATGCATGTTATGAGGGATCCATTGAATATTTAGATTATGAAGATGAAAAAATAACACCTTCATTCTCAGATCAATACCATGGTCACACAATTAATGATGAAGAAGAGTTCATGGAAGATAGTTTTTATGACAGCCAAGATGAAGAAAATGTAGAAGAGGCCAATGAAAAAGAAAATCCACTTGAAAGAGAACACATGACATATTCATCTATAGTTTATCACCATGAGGACATGATTGGTGAAGAAGAAGATTGCACAGTTGAAAGTGGTTTTGAAAATATTTCAAATCAATTGTATGATCAAATTATAGAAGGATCTTGAATGACATCTTTCCACGGTGTGGCACAAAATGATCTCTTTGTGTTTTTGAATCCACTCCATGACGAGGATGAAACATGCTCAAATGAAGATGAGAGTACATCAGCATGTGAAGAGAGTAACTGTGATGATCCTGAAAATTGCTATGTTGATGAATTAGAAGTTGAAACAGAAGTGGATTGTGTTTTATGCCACAATGAAGAAGAATTTAAGGACAATCATATGAATCTTGACTTACAACAAGGAGATATTTTCAGCTCTCATGGATATCAAGAAGAGGGAGAAATTGTAGAAGATATGGAAGAAGAAACATGTTTACTAAGCAGTGAGCAAATTTCAGATTTGCTAACTCTTGAATACTAGAGATGTGCACATAAGGATGATTCTAAAGTTTTGTGTCCAGTTTACATTTGCTTTGATAGTGAAAGTACTATGTGCGGTGATTCATATGACTCTATGTACATTTCTCAAAGTGATGGAGAAACCTTTGATGTTGATCAAGAATCTATATCTATTCAAGAAGAGATATGTGTTTTAGAAGTTTTGGGCTCATCTAGAGAAGACATTTATTTGCATACCATAGATGATAGAAACCCAACATTGATTGGTTCAGATATGCATGATAATGAAAATATGAATCAAAACTCAGTGTCATCTCCAAATGGTAATATGGAAGAGGTGCAAAATGTTTTAGATTTTTTTGTCTCAAACAGTGTTGATATGACATAGCTTTTAGATTTGTGTGAGAAGCATTCAAATGTTGAGATGAGTGACATAGATGATCATGATTGTTTCTCTTCCCGCGCACATGAAAGTTGTATTTATTGGTTGCATAAATGGCCTTATAATGATTGAAAATCTCTTGTGCAAATCAATCTCAGCTATATGATGAATAATGAATGTTTTCAGCTTTCAAATCAGCAAGGATATCATTTCATGATGCATGATCCAAATCGGAATGGTGGAGGGAATTGCAAGTATCTTTATGATGGCAAGAATGGCAAGGAAGATGACATGAATACTTTCAAGGGGAGTCCATTGAGCTCAAATCATAATAAAATTTATGATAGAGGAAAGTATAGGCCCTTGTTTTTAGGTGGCCTTGGCCCATCACTTATGGTTTGAATTTCAGACCCTAATAGTTCAAAACAGAGATGAAGTTTGATTTTGTTGCCAAAGGGGTGAAACAATTGGTATGCTCTCCCAGAGGCCGGAATTCTTGCTATGCCCACAAGGGGCATACATCCCCAGACGAAGCGACTATTGGAACCTCAAAATTTTGGAGAACTTTGAAGGTGGGATGATGAATAGTTTGATTGTACCACTTAGAAACTCAGTTATAAAATCAGCCCCAAAAAGAACATTTGGAAAATAATCCGAAGGACTAAGATGTTGTGATGAGATTTCATTAAGAAAATAGGCAAAGTTCAAGATGTTGCATATAAGATTCTGAATGATTTGGAATTCAATAGTATCGAGAAATATTGATCTATTATCTATTACTAGTCTCTTTCGGAGGCTACTCTTTTAAGATCTAAGAAGAGTGTAATGATAATTTTTAAGAGGATGAACCTTTTGAGGTTTTAAATTTGATTGTAAAGGAGAGGAAATTTAAAGAAATGAAATTGGTGGGAGTTGTCACAGTGAATGAGAACTCGTTGTCCCTTCAGAGCTTGTATCCAAAAAATGTTAATCTATGACATTAGGAGGTCCAATAAGGAGAATTCGGCAAAGGAATATTGTTTATACCCCATTGGTGAATTGTGATCCGTCATGTTCAACTAGTAATTAGTCAAATCCTTTGTCATTACATGTAAATGATTTTGATCAAAAAATTGCTTGTCACGCTTCTTAGAGCACTTGGTGTGGAATAGAGCATGCTCGCTTGGCTCCTATGATGTCATTAGACAGATATGGTGCAACATAGGTTTTTGATAGATTGGATTGGGCTTATGGATATGTTCCGGACCCTTATAATATGTGGTTACTTCATTTATGTGATGCTCATCAGGAGATGTAGTCTTGGGCTGAAGTTGCATAATGTGTTGTAGTAGTTGTTGGGGTAATTATGCAGGCACTAGTTGGACGAAGTGATGTTGTGTGGGGCAAAGAACATGTAACAACTTTATGTAAGATGTTTCCAATGGTCAGTAATGTTGTTATTGGTGAGGCATCAACTAGTGCAGAAGTTGAAGGATATGGGGCATCAAAATTGACTATGGATTTTGTTATGAAATATCTACAGCTTGCAAATACATTATTTGCCTAGGCTGAGCTTTATCACTTTTGTGCTAGCATTCTTGAGATGATTATCCCTATTTATAAAAGTAGAAGAGCATTTGGGCAGCTATCTAAGCGTCATACTTCTCTTACAAAAATTTAAGAATCAATTCTTGAGTAGGAATCGAGTCCAATTCCCTCTACTGATGCCACTTACTATTAGGTTGGATTTTATGGTAATCTCTTTAAGAAATTGGATAGGAAGGAGTATATATATATATGGAGGCCAGAGATGTTGGATGAGGGGATACAATGGTAAAGCTTAGTCATATTTATGAATCAATATTGGATAGTAGTCAAACATTGCATGTGATTCCAGATTCTAGATGGGTTAATGCTGACGAATTGTAGTCTGGAGTTAACTACTTGTAGATAACATTAGTTGATCTAGTTATGGAAGATGAAGATGTAGAGAGTAGAAAGGAAATGATCCTTTCTCTTTCATTAGGAGTTGTACATGGTTGAGTGTTTGATTGCTTCCTTTTTGATACACCATTTACAAAAAAATGGAAAATTTCAAGGTGGGCTGGAAGATCCGTGGAAGAGACAAACTGTTTTACAAACCAAGGGCTCTTTCCCAACACCGATAAATAGACTTTTAGTTGTGAAGTCAGACTCATGCTAGTTTTCTCCCATAGAAAATTCAATTAGAATGATAGAAACAAGAACTACAACATTGCAAAATGAACTTGAAGAACCTTAGAGCTCAGAGGGTGATCAACTCCCACATATGCAACATCTGTCATGGTTGAGCCATTTACAAATAGTTCATGGTTTACCTTTCTTGTTGTTTCAGCAACTGGTAATTTCCAAGAACCTCCATATCCACAACGCATAAAAGGTAACACCGAATGTTTCCTGCATCCCCGTGGAAGAAGAATGAAGACATTGTGGTGTAGCAATGGTAACCCGCATTACCACGAAGGCCCAATACTATTCCTGCGGTGGTGTGGTGAAAACAGTGAAAATAAATATTATTACCATGAGGGCTCAAAAATAAATGTGCGGTAGTGCGGTGGAGTAAATATAGTGAAATAATATTGCATTAAAATATATGATGAATGTTCAAGAAAAAATTATTAAAGCCACAAGATTAAATTAATTTTACTGCAAATATAAAATCAAGATTGTGTGGGTGGTTCAAATACCTCTCTTGCATCTAGGAAAAGATTAAAAAAAAAAAATAGTTTGGGTAAATGAAACATGAATATATAAAACAATGAAGAGTGAAAAATTATGTGTAGAGGAGTTAAGAAAGTCATGGAGAGGGTAATTATTTTACCTAGAGGATATATTTTGGGTGGAAATACAAAATTGGAAGTTGCCAGTAAAGGAGAACTATCACTTTTACTATTATTTTCACAAAGAGGGAGATCAAAGTTAAAATATTTTAATTTGTCGAGCTTAATTAATTAAAATACTCTATTTCACCAAAGAATACTGGAGAGATCCAGCAAATGGATACGAAGGGATGCAACCCTAAAATTACAATGTATATATCTAAGGTGAATTATATCATAAAAAAGGAGGAATAATCATGGTTAGTAGTTCAAGAATCATCATCAGTAGAATTGAATATTATATTTTTCCATTTCTATACTTTGTATATAAAAGATGCAACAAATGAATACATTATGAGGAGATTAATGAAGTATATGTGATTTTGTGACTTATATTTTGGTCTCAATTAATTATTGAATTAAAAAAAATATTTGGCTATCTCTGATTAGATTTTCTGGCTATATGAATTTATCCAAGTGATAGTTTAATTCATCAAGTACATTTTCTACCTTTGTATGATCTATTTAACTGGTTTCTTTCAAATAAAAACTTAAAACTCCTTTTAAACAAATTATAATAAACTAGAAACATCAATTTGATTGATACGTAGAGCATATAATTGACAATCTGTCAAACTGTCTCCAATGCAGTGCTATAGATTATTCAAGTTGGATATATCAAGTATATACTTCCATCTGTCAATAGACCCTTAGTGTCATTGTGTGATTTTTCCTAACTAGTTCCTTCAAGGAAGGATTAAAATCCTTTTAAGTGAATCATAGTAACCAATAGGATATTCATTGGATCAGTAGGAAGAGTTTGCCAGTTACATCCCTACACCTTTATACAAGGTATAAAGATTCAAGTGCCAAACAATTAGAGTTATCGCCAAACATTAGTCACTATCACAGACTTTCCTTGACTCCATCTACCGAACAAGGCACTGGTCTTATCCATCTCATCCTTTAGTTTTAGACAATTCAGTTTCAAAACTTTACATCTGTTAACTGAACATTTTCATAATTCCACCTTGATATTGCTTATACAATCTATACCAAATAAATCTGCATCTCTTCACTCCCAATTGCAATTGTGGATAGATTACTTAAGTAGGAAACAAATAGTCAAAATCTGCCTCATCTACATAGGTACACCCACCTAGGTCTAGTAGTTCCTGAAGAGAAGAAGGTTCAAATATATTATTTGACCTTGTACGTTAGCCAAAAATGTATCAAGGGCTTGGAAACCTCTTGTGGTTTCAAACAAGTGTTTGTGAGACCTAACAATTTGGCGACTTTCTTGGGGACTATTTCAGAATATCTAGTTAAAGACCATCATATAGAGTCATTGAAGAGAGATTCATAGTTCAGAAGTTTGAGGAAAAGTGACTCCGCTGGGTAAATCAAGAATAATTTCATTTTTCTCACTTTCAAGAAAGTGAGTGGTGACTATGGTTAAAAACTTGATGAAGAATGGATAACATTTTGGAATAGAAGAATTTTTTGATCTTCAAGTAAATAGTTAATAAGAAAGTGTAAAGACTTGAACAGACAACGACTACAATGGGAAAAAAAACTACTACAATTGGGAGTCAAATGTGTTCCAAATGCATCACAAAATATACCATTCTAGAATAAGAAGGAATACATGAATGCATGTAGGAATTGGACCCCACAAGTGCCACATAATATAACTGGAAATTTTGGCAATGGAGGTAAAGCATATCATGCACAATAGAACATTTCTTCACCACAATAATTAAAACTAATAAGTGTTTATCATGTCACTCCTCGAAAAAGACTAGTAAGCTATCAAGATCATTAGTACAATCAATACCAAGTGCAACACAATCCTAGCCCACGTGGAAGTGTAAATCAAAATCTACAGCAAGGTATATATCAGAATCAACAATTTGTGAAGAAAAATGATGAATGTTTACATATTCAAGAGAGAAGGAGAAGTCTTTTGGATGCCTTTCTTGACATAAGGAGACATAAAGGAGAATATTGGCACTCTTTGTTCATTAGAATGGTAGATATTTATAGGAAAATACCTATTATTTTCTGACCTAGTAGGTCTAAGTTCATTGCGAAGTTCATGAAAGTAAATGAGTCCAATTCAATTTATTGGCCTGAATCATGGGTACCAGCTGCTTATAATCAAATAGATGAATAGATTGGCATCGTGGAAAAGAAAAGTCATGAGGATGTTATCAATTGTGAACACAAAGGAAAAATCATTGATCAAGATTGAGAAATTGATCAAGAAATATAGCTAGAAGATTAGACATGTGCAAGTGAAAACAATTCCTATGACAGCCTATATGAGGAGGATGAAGATATAGAAGGTATCTCTTGCATAACAAATTGTGACAGTGCATGTTATGAGAGATCCATTGATTATTCAGATTATGAAGATGAAGAAATAGCACCTTCATTCTCAGATCAGTACCATGGTGACAAAATTAATGATGAAGAAGAGTTTATGGAAGATAGCTTTTATGAGAGCCAAGATGAAAATGTAGAAGAGGTTAGTAAAGAAGAAAATCCACTTGAAAAAGAACACATGATATATTCATCTATAGCTGATAACCATGAGGACATGATTTATGAAAAAGAAGATAACACACTTGAAACTAGTTTTGAAATTTTTTTAAAACAATTGTATGATCAACTAATAGAAGGATCTCAAATGACATCTAGCCATGGTGTGCCACAAAATGATTTCTTTGTGTTTTCAAATCCAGTCCATGATGTGGATGAAACATGATCAAATGAAGATGAAAGTACATCAACATGTGAAGAGAGTAACTATGATGATCCTGAAAATTGTTATGTTGATGAATTATAAGTTGAAACAGAAGGGGATTGTGTTTTATTCCACAATGAGGAAGAGTTTGATGACAATCATGTGAATCTTGACTTACAACAAGGAGATATTTTCAGCTCTTATGGAGATCAAGAAGAGGGAGAAATAGTAGAAGAGATGAAAGAAGAAACATGTTCACTCAACAGTGAGCAAATTTCAGATTTGTTAACTCTTGAATACTAGAGATGTGCACACAAGGATGATTCTAAAGTTGTGTGTCCAGTTTACATTTGTTTTGACAGTGAAAGTACTATGTGTGATGATTCATATGAATCTATTTACATTTTTCAAAGTGATGGAGAAACCTTTGAAGCTGATCAAGAATATACATCTATTCAAGAAGAGATATGTGATCTAGAAGTTTTTGGGCTCATGTAGAGAATAGATTTATTTGCATACCATGGATGATAGAAACCCAACATTGATTGGTTTAGATATGCATGATAATGAAAATATGAATTATAACTCAGTGTCATCTCCAAATGGTGATATGGAAGAGGTGCAAAATGTTTCATATTTGTTTGTCTCAAATAGTGTTGATATGACTAAGCTTTCAGATTTGTGCGAGAAGCATTCAAATGTTGAGATGAGTGACATAGATGATCATGATTGTTTCTCTTCCCATGTGCATGAAATTTTTATTTCTTGGTTGCATAAATGGCCTTATAATGATTGCAAATATCTTGTGCAAATCAATCTCAACTATATGATGAATAATGAATGTTTTCAGCTTTCAAATCAGGAAGGATATCATTTCATGATGCATGACCTAGATCGGAATAGTGGAGGGAACTGCAAGTATCTTTATGATAGGAAGAATGGCAAGGGATATGACATGAATACTTTCAAGTGGAGTTCACTGAGCTCAAATCAGAATAAAATTTATGGCAAAGGAAAGTATAGGCCCTTCTTTTTGGGTGTCCTTGGTCCATCATTTATGGTTTGAATTTCAGACCATAACAGTTCAAAATAGAGATGAAGTTTATAGTTTTTTTGGGCCAATGGGGTGAAACAATTGGTCTACTCTAGTAGAGGCCTAAATTATTCCTATGCCCACAGGGGGCATACATCCCCAGATGGAGCGACTATTGGAACCTGCAAATTTTGGAAAAATTTGAAGGTGCCATGATGAAAAGTTTGATTGCAGTACTCAAAAACTCTATTATAAAATCAGCCCCAAAAAGCACATTTGGAAAATAATTAGAAGGACTGAGATGTTGTGATGAATGCAAATGATATGTATTAAAAACTTGGAAAAGAGAAAATATAGCGAGCAATATGACACAGTTTTACTTGAGGAAAAGCAACAATTTTGATAAGATTTCATTGAGAAAATAGGCGAAGTTCAAGATGTTGCATATAAGATTCTGAATGATTTGGAATTCAATTGTACTGAGACATATTGATCCATCATCTATTGCTAGTCTCTTTGGGAGGCTACTTTTTAAAGATCTAAGAAGAGTGGAATGATAATTTTTAAGAGGATCAACCTTTTGAGGTTGTAAATTTGATTGTAAAGGAGAGAAAATTTAAAGAAATGAAATTGATGGGAGTTGTCACAGTGAACGAGAACTTGTTGTCCCTTCAGAGCTTGTATCCAAAAAATGTTAATCTGTGACATCAAGAGGTCCAATAAGGAGAATTCAGCAAAGGACTAGTTTTTATACCCCATTGAGGAATTTTGATCAATCATGTTCAAACCCCGTTTTGGTAATTAAACCTTGAAATGAAATTGAAAAGTTTGAAGGAATGATGAATGAAAAAATGTAATGTTGTAACTCACCAAACCCTTGAAATGAAGGTTGCAATTTTTTTTGAAATTTCTAGCATGAATGTGGATCTTGACTCTTGATTGAATGCTAGAAACTTGATCTTGAATGCTTACTTGAATCATAAAACCTACATCATGAATGCTAGCTCAAAAACACACATGATGCATGAAGACTTTGAAATGATGCTTGAATCTTGAATATTCCTCGAAATGGTTGATAACTTGTTCTTGACTTCTCTTGATCTCATGAACTTGCTCTCATGAAAATTTCTTAGATTGTTAGGAGAAATTATGTGAAATAACCTTGTATTTATACTTGTTTATGCTCAATTTCTCAAAATTATAACACTACAAGTAGAAATCAGATCTAGGATAATAAAATCCTACCAAGAATTTGAATTAAAATAGGTCCAAGTTAAAGTGGTACTCATACGCCAGGTTGGACGTATGAGTCCTAGTGGCTTAAATGTGGGATAAAAATTTCAAGAAGTTTCTTGTTCAATGCAACATTTAAAATTATGTCTCGAGATCTAGTTGGGACACATATGCCCAAAGGGGCATATGAGTCCTAGATCCCTAGATTTGGAACACATAACCAAAAACATTAAATTATGATTTTCCATTTGTTAAATGTTAGGATTATTCTTAAAAATATACATTTAATTAGGCTTGTGGATGCAAAATAGGACCAATTAAGGCATAAATGAACCAAATTTTAGCAGGGAGGGCCAAAACAAGTGTGAAAATGTAAGGGGATACATTTTTCTACACTACAAAGGAGAACACTTGTTATTTATAATTCTCTACATATTGACTACTTGTGGAGGTCAAAAGTCCTAAGCAAGGGCTCATTTGTTCATGGAAAGATCTTTTGAAACCAAAATCATTTTTTTTCTCAAATACATGTTTCACAACATTCAAATCACATGGTGGTTTGAATCCTCTAATCCATTTTTTATTATTTTCATTATTTTTTTATTGATTATATAGATTAGATATGTTTCTTTGATATTGTATCATATAATACCCTATAGTTTACTAATTTTATTATACTTGTTTCTTCTTTTGAAGGTGAATATGATACCTAAGTTGGAAACTTTATATTAGGAAATTTTTCTGGATAATATCTCAAGACTAAGATGACAAGACATGGGAGGAACTATAGTACATCACATGGATATGCATGCATAGTGATAGAATCTTGGGTAGTGAGCTCCATTTTTTTATGTCAAATTCCTCATAATTTGCTCAATTTATCATTTTTGTACTTTAGATTCTAGTAAATTATCATTTTATTTTCCACCTCTATTAGTAGAATATTTAAAGTTAAATGCATTAATTTTTTTATTACACTAAGGGGTACACTAGATTTATTCCTTTGAAAAGAAATTGTGTAATTCACAAAGAAAAAAATCTAGTAAATTAAGTATATATAAAAAGAAAAATATATTTAGTAAAAATATAAGAGGTGGAATTCATTATAGGATATTTGAATGCATTTAATTTGATTCTAAGTTAGTTATCATCAATTGATGTTAAGATAGTTGACAAGGATACATGTTTATTAGTAATTTACTCTTTAATTGAATAATGTGAAATTATAATCCTTTGCTTTGAGTGGATCGATGAAAGATTCAAAGTTTTATTTTGTTTTTACTTTTTATATAGAAGAAATAAGTAGAAAATAAATAGAAGAGAGATCAAATGATACAATCTATGTTCACGAAAGCTCAAGGGCAGTGAAGGATCAAAATAGGTTAAAAGTAATGCATAAAGAGATATAAGTGTTAAGGAAATTCTAAGAATCCAAGGAAGAGTAGGGTGAAGAGTTGGCTCTATAGAAAATGGGGACGAGTGGATAAGTTTAGAATTAAGAATACTTTTGACTCTACCATTAAAAAATATTCTAATTAAGGTGATTTTTTTAAAAATAAATCTAGTAATATTATTTGGGTAACAAAATAAATTTTGGGTTCCAAAAGGTGGGTGAATAAGTTTGAAGAAACAAATTGTCACAATGCAACCATGTTTATGGTTTAGAAATTCCAAGACATAACACACTTTCATTATAATATAATAACGTTATAATTTTAATAGCATTATGAATTCTTAAAAAGAAGTAAAAATTATAGTTCATAATCTTGTTTTTGAATTTATAGTACATAATAATTATAATTGTTGCAAGTTGTGACCCTTGGTCTCCTCTTCCTGTGGTAGGCATAGTCCAGCATGGCGCTTGGGCTTCGTGACATGGTGTAACTGCCTCCTATGGATCTTGATCTTGTATAAATCTAGTAGATGTTTCAAGCATTAACGGTTTGATCTTTTGGTGCAACGACAATCGTCTTTGCAACAATTGGTATCAGAGCCGAGGTCACAGGTTTGAACCCCACGCTTGTGCTAAGGGGGGAGATTGTTGCATGGTGTGACCTTTGGTCTCCTCTTCCTGTGGTAGGCGTAGTCTAGCACAGTGCTTGGTCTTCATGACATGGTTTAACCACCTCCTATGGATCTTGATCTTGTATAAATCTAGTGGTTGTATTGGGCATTAATAGGTCAATATTTTGGTGCAATGATAGTCGTCTTTGCAATAATAATGCATGTACATTATAACATTTACATGTTTAATTTTAAGTTTATTTTGAATCCCATCCTTACAGTTTGATTTTTATTTAATATATAAGCCAAATATTGGAGCTGTGTAAGGTACCTACACTTTGTATAAGAAAAAAGACATGGCCTAAGCAAGCTCACGTATTTAGAGTAAAAAATTTGAACATGGTCTCTATCAAGTTATACAATTTAAGATATTATTCTTAAAAACATTCATTATGAAATCAAGCACTCTTTTACCTTTCTATTGATATATTTTTTATGCTATTCAAATATATCAAATTTTTTTTTTTTATCTTGAATTACTTCCACTAGTTTCTTCATTTTCTAAAAATTGTATGTATAACTTATCTAGCGTCATTAATTATCTACTTGTAAAAGTTTGAAAAGAAATAAATCTATATTCTAGACACCATTATATAAACATAGAGTTTTATTTTAATTTTTCACTAGTTTTCTCAAAATTAAATGGGCACAATGGTTTCAATTTTTAATATTTATGTAGCATAGAAAAATGTAACCCTTTACATTCCCTCACTTGTTTTGGCCCTCCTTATTTAAATTAGACTTAATAGTGCCTTAATTTAGTGTTGTTAAATGTGCCTCTTTATATTTACATACTTATTTGGTCCCTCTTAATTAATTGAGCTTAATTAAGCCTTAATTATGCCCTTTAATTCATTTACAAGCCTAGTTAGTTAATTTTTTTGAAGGGGAAACTAGACAATAATTAATGCCTAAACATAACACTTTACATTGAGCAATGTGTGTTCTAGGGTTATGGACCTGGGACACATTGGCCCATAAGAGAGTGGGTCCTCCCAAGAACTTTGTACCTAAATCTAAATTATGTTGTTGGTGGTATTTTAATGTTTTCAAATCTATAATTCAATTTCATCTTGTGATATTTGAATTTCAAGAAATTAAGGATACATACTTACAAATACAAGGTTTTTTCACTAATTTTCACCTAGAAATTTTATGAGATTTACAAGAGAATTTCAAGATAAATTAAAGGCATTCAATATCAAATATATCAGAGGTTTATTGCAGCATTCAAGATATATTCATCATGTCAAAGTATTCTTGCATCATGAATGTTTTTGGAGCTAACAATGTGATGTAGGTTTCATGATCAAGTCAAGCATTCAAAGTATCATTTCAAGCAAGATTTAAGTTTCAAGATCCACATGCAATTCAACCATCTCATGAAAGTTATATACCTCCTAAGATCTCTATTATCAATGTTTCATTCAAGAGATTATTGAGTGGTAACATATTTTTGTTCATTCTTCATTGCCTCTTTCATTTCATTATTTCAATTCAAGGTTTGATTACTAAAATGGAGTTTGACCAAGGTAAACCCCTATTCACTGAAAAAAAACCTTTGTTTCTCTTGTGTGTGTGATTGCATATTTAGGTTGAAGAAGACTTGAAGACATTTTGAAGAGCAAGATTTACAAAGTTAACAAAGTTTCAAAAGTTGTCAAAGTTGTCATCAAATCATGGAATCTCACCTACAGATCGGATTTCCAATTTTTTGGCACTAAAACTCAAAAAATCATAAGTTTTAGATCTGCACTAGATGCTCCCAAAAGATTGTTGCAACCCTTGTAATTTGACCCATTCACCCATGGTGAATGAGTCTCAAATTAGCTTATGAAAAACAGTTTTGTTGACTGGTACATAAGTCTCTTCCCTTCTCAAATATGCTTTATGTTTTCTAGTTTTGTAAATATTGATTTTAATATTGTTGTTCCAAGTGTTAGATTTCATTTTGGTTTTGATTTTCTATTTTTAGTTTTTCTCCCCAAAGAGTTGTTTGACCTTTACCCCTGTCCTTCAATCATAAGTAAATATGAATATTCTCACTTTGACTTGATTCACCTAAGGGTTGATAATCAATTAATTGTGTGGATCTCATTTCCTAAAGAAATAAAGGAAAATAGGTCTATCCATTATCATTTTGGTGAACCCAAATTTTTTGGTGTTTCATTCTAGTGAACCCAAAATTTGAGCATCATACCTTGCTGATTTTGTGTCCATTTTCTTCCCTAGATCTAGGTGTTGCATTCATTTTCATTACATTTCATTGATTTGCATCTCATTTAGGGTTCTTCACTTTCATTAGTTTGCATTTTTACATTCTTTAAAATCTAAAAAAATCAAAAATATTATTCATTTTGCATAGTGTATACATAGCATTACCTAATAGGTCATTTACATTTTGAAAATTGAATCAAAATTGCATCTCAAATTAGGTCTTTTTTCTTGTCATTTAGCACTATTTTGCACTTGCATTTAGACCTCATTTTACAGAAATTTGAAATGGTAAAGTCACTATCTAAATCCAAAATCTGAAAACCATAAAAATCATCTCAAAAAATTGCAAATTAATTTTTCAAAACCCTAAAGTGAGACCCATTCGCCCATGGGCGAATGAGTCCATGATCAGGGCTTTTCCTCAATTTTTGAGCATTAAAATCATTGATTCTACCTTCCATGTTTCTATATTTAGTTGTTTGAGCTTCCAAAATTTCTATTATCTGAAATTGTTCATATTAAGCATAATTTTTCAAACTTGATGCATTTTTTGAATTAAAAATTTCATCTAAAAGACATCATTTTCAGGTTTTTGCATAGCATAATCAGAAAGTTATCTTTTTTTAAATCTGAAAATTTATTGCATTGCACTTTACATTCAAGGATATTTCACTGAATTTTATCTCTTATCTATTTTGGGTGTACCTTGGGTTTGTGAAACTTGTATGAGCTTCACAACTTGGTGTCTTATTGTCAATCCTATCATGGGACATAGTTTGAGGCTCATGTCCCTCATGTGAACGTTAGAATAATGGATGAAGAACTTGATAAATTGCAAGATTTCTTGATTTTTGAATGCAATGCTCTTAATGTAGTCCCTATGATAGATAACATTAGGAGAGTAATTTTTTTTATTTAAAAGGTACAATGCACACATATTTTTAGGGGTAAATGCTTTTGACCGGATCTATGAACTGGGTACAAGAAACCACAAGAAACTACCAAACCCACGAGCACAATGGCCTAGCAAAGGCACAAATCCTACGATCACTTTGACCAAATGAGGTTTTGAATCCTAGTGGTTGTCACTACAACCAAGCGACTTGACCATCGAACCATGCCCTTATTGGAAACATGAGGAGAATACTTAAAAATGATATAGAGATTTTTCTTAGCTTAGATCATGTCATTAATAAAAATGTCCCTACCATAACTAGTTGTGCTCGAGATTTGGGGTATACTCAAAGTCAAGGTGGAACTCCAATTCCTCCTTCAACAACCATAACCTCTATTCTGACATACACCAATCCAACTATTACAACAACCATACAACCTACTAGCAATGTCAACACTTAGGTATTTCCACTAGGTTTCCCTATAGCTTTGTGCATTCAAATCTCATATCTCGTAATCCATCTCCCCTCACAAACTTACAAGTCATTTTCCCTCCACATATATATATACCTCCAGCTTATTCACCTCGATATCCCAACAGTATCAATGATCCTATCCTTAACATACTCTTGCAAAAAAATTTAGCCCTCCAACAATAAATTGCTATATTAAGTCAAAATTCAAATGGAAAACCTTCACAATATGTCAAAATAATTCCCTTGTCCTTGGAGATATTGATAACACAAATGCCACAGGGTATAGATATCCCTAGATTTGAGAAATATGGTGGGAAAGGAGATCTTGTAAGCCATGTTTTTTCTTATACAACCCTATTTAGCAACTTCATTTTTGAGGATAAAATATTATCTAAACTCTTTCCTAGATCCTTGAAGGATACTGCTTTGGAATGGTTTTTCTCCATACCAAATAATTTAATATATTCATTCAACATGAACTTATTGATTCCTTCTACAATCACTTCCAAATACATATGGGTCCTAAGATGACCTTGGATGATTTAATGACATGCAAAAAAAGCATGATGAAAAGGTCTTTGATTTCATAGCACGATATCAGATGCTTTTCTCACAAATAAAAATTAAGATTCCCGATGGTGACCTTTAAATAATGTTTATTTCCAATTTTCAAAACAAAGTAAAAACTAAGCTTGAGATGTTGAAATTTCCTTGCTTCACATAGTTGTGTACGACACTCCGTGATTATCAAAATTTTCTTAATATTCTTGAAGTGAAAACTCCCTCTAGCCATCCTGAAAAATCCAAATCCATATCTCATCACAACTATAAATCATTCAAGAAACAAAATAAGGAATTTTTACAACTTAATCCCTCTCAAACCAAAGGATGTAGTTAATCCATGTCATGAACCCAAGTGTTGCACTACACAATAGAAGGAGACAAATGGTGCACACCTTGCAACATCTTTGTTGTGTTTAACAGGTTTAGGTGTGAAGAAAATAAATTTCAAAATACAACTATGTAATGCAAACTTGTTACTTTTAGATCATAATTGATATTGCTCTAAATCCTTATACTAGGGTGCCCAACACCCTAGTCAACTTGTTTCAAGATCTATTTTCCATAATAGGTGCCCCTCTATCTTCTCCTTCAAAATGTAATTGTTTCATCAAAATTTTGTCTTGCTCTTTACAAATTATCTATATTCTTGAACTAGGATTTCATATTAATTAGATTAATTAAGATAATTAGATGATATTTAATCAATATTCCCTCTTTAAAAGTGGCACAACCACGGTAGGAGGGTACTTAGAGAGAACAATCTGGACCATGCAACAAGAGTAACACAACGAAAGCAACACAAAATATTGAGGTAAATGTAGATGCAAATATTCTCATCAACAAAAGTCTTAGTTTCATTCGGTCGGGAACATGTGGGCTTACAAATTCGGCTCATAGGCCTGAATACAACATTCCAATATGCTCCTATATGTGAGAAATATTACAAATTGGATCAATCTTAATCTACTACCTCATTACTTCCTAATTACTGCTATTCTAATGACTGATTACAAGCTTTATACTATATCCGCGATTCTGGAAACATCCACGTCGCCCAAAGATTATTACATTCTCTAAGGAAAGAAAACGTAATGTACACATGAATAGGTTGACCTCAAATTTGAATTACTCCATCAACAGGTGCATAAAATGAAGTGTGGACCTATAAGGAAGGTCAGGGAAAATCCAAGGAACATTTAAAATCCCACCGTTGAGATCCGTAGGTCATGGGGGTGATCCACAACTATCAAATTGTTGATAGGCTTGAAAACTATTATGTTGTCAGTTCAAGAAACTACTATGAATTCTAGAAGCGATAACTTGCCAGAAAAATTTCCAATCATGCTCAAGCCTTGGAATAAGGAAAATGAACATTTGCACGATGTACACAAAGATCCACAAAGTCCAGTGAGAAAATATGATGAATCCACCAACATGAACTAAGCAAGAAGAGAAACAAGAACAAAACTAAAAGAAAATATTTTTGGTTGATGGAAGATTGCCAAGAACCAAGGATTCTCTTGCATCAGACATCCAAGGTTAATGAAAAGTGAGTCCCTCACTTTGTTGGGGCTAAAGGAAAACCAAGATAGTCTACCTCATCCTGAGAAATCCAAGAAGAATCCTCCACTAGTCTATCTTTCCATTTCACAAGATATTCTTTGTACTATCTTCCACGAGTCTTCCTCCCATCTCGGATGTCCAAAAATTATTCAATCTCATCTAATTGCTACTTAGGAAACTGGTTCTCCAATATTTCATCATTGTTTTCTCTTAATTATGTTTCAAGGTAGTGATGTAGGTCTACAATGTTGAATATAGGTGATATACCTATGTCATCTGGTAACTCCACTTCGTATGCATTTCCTGAATCAAATTTCCTCAAAATTCTACAAGGTCCAAACTTCCTCATCTTCAGCTTATTGTATGTTCCAACTAGGAATATCTCCTTCCTTAAATACACCATCACTTCATCTCCAACTCCAAATTCCTTATGTCTCCTCTTTTCATCCGCTTTCTTCTTATACTTTTTGTTCATATCTTCCAATTGTTGTTTCACTTGAGTATGCACATTATTCATATGTTCTGTGAATTCCTTTGCTTCTTCACTACTTTTACCTTCCATATTGATGTCTCTCAACTCTAATATACCTCTAGGATGAACTCTAGTAACAATATCAAAAGGTGGCTTTCCAGTACTCATGTTCACTGAATTATTGTAAGCAAATTCTTCTTGTGCAAGGGCTGAATCCCAACTCCCAGTCTTCTCTCCAACCAAACATCTTAGTAAATTTCCCAAAATCCTATGCACTACCTCTGTCTATCCATCATTTTGTGGATGAAATGTAGAACTGAACTTCAAATTTGTCTTCAACTTCTTCCAAAGTGTTCTCCAAAAGTAACCAATAAATTTTGTATCCCTATCTAAAACTATACTCTTAGGTAATCCATGCAATCTGACCACTTCTTTGAAAAAAAAGTCTGCTACATGTACTACATTTGTCATTTTCTTACAAGGTATGAAATGTGCCATCTTAGAAAATCTGTCTACCACTACAAATATTGAATCATTACCTCTTTGTGTCTTTGGCAAACCAAGTATGAAATCCATGCTGATATCCTCCCAAGGTCTCTCCGGAACTGTCAAAGGCTTATACAATCCAACATTCTGACTACTCTCATTTGCAACTCAAAAAAATCTACAACTCTACAAAAATTTATTGACATCCTTATGAATTTTCAGCCAAAAGTAGTTCTCACTCACCAATGCTATTGTTTTATCAATTCCAAAGTGTCCTGACAAAATTCCACTATGCTTTTCTTTCATCAAGTTATTCCTCATTGAACTCTGGGGTATACACAATTAATTACCTTTGAACAACATATCCTCCTGAATAAAATAATCCAACCATTGACTCCTATCCTCTGAAACTAGTTCTTTACAAGCTCTCCAATGTTCTACAAAATCTAGGTCTCCTTCATACAAGTTCTTCAATTCATCAAAGCCTAGTACCTCCACTCTCATCTCTGCCAATAAATTCCTCCTCCTACTTAGAGCATCAATAACTCTATTTGACTTGAATCCACTCCTATGCTTAAAAAATAAAGTATAACTCTGCAAGAACTCTACCCATCTCATGTGTCTCTGATTCAACTTACCTTGATTGTTCAAATATTGCAATGCTTGATGGTATGTATATAACACAAACTCCTTAGGAAAAAATTAATGTCTCCCCTTCTTCAAGGCTTGAACTATGGCATAAAATTCTTGATCATACACTAAATACCTTCTCCTAGCATCATTCAATTTCTCACTGAAATAAGCTACTGGTCTTCCTTCTTGACTCAATACTACTCCAATTGCATTTCCACTTGCATCATAGTCTACTTGAAATACCTTATTGAAATCCAGTAAATCCAACACAATTTGCTCAGTCACCTTCTACTTCAACAACTGAAAACTCGGGTCTACTCTAGATGTCCATCTAAACTCCTTCCTATCTTCCCTAATTTCTTCTCTCATAGGACTTCAAATAGAACTAAAATTCCTAATTAACTTTCAGTAGAAAATAGGTAATCCATGAAATGATCTTACCTCTGCAATACTATCCAGTGTAGGCCACTCAACAATTTCTCTTACCTTCTCATGGTTCATCTTCAATCCATTCATAGAGATTACAAATCCTAGATATACCAATTCTTCCTTCATGAAACTACACTTCTTAATGTTTATTAGTAACTGCTCTTCTCTCAACCTCTGCAAAACTTGTCTGATATGGAACATTTATGTTCTTCACTACTCTTACTGAAATTCAAGATGTCATCCAAGTAAAAAATCAAAAACATACCCAAGAATTTCTTCAATACCTCATTCATCAACCTCATGAAAGTACTTGGTGCATTTTTCAATCCAAAAGGCATCAATCACCACTCATACAATCCTTCATTTGTCTTGAATGCTATTTTCTACTCATCTCCTTCTCTAATTTTGATATAATGATATCCACTCCTCAAGTCTATCTTTGTAAAGTATTTATCTCCACTCAAACAATCCATAATGTCATCCATTCAGGGCAAAGGAAATCTATACTTCACTGTGATCTTGTTTATAGCTCTAGAATCTATACACATCCTTCGTTCTCCATCCTTCTTAGGTGCAAGCACAATAGGTACTACACATGGACTCAAACTTATTATGATCAAACCATTTCTCAACAATTCTTGCACTTGTCTATTCAACTCTTCATTCTCTATTGGTGTGATCCAGTGTGTTGCTTTATTAGGAAAACTAGCTCTGGGAATCAAATCCATGCAATGACTAATACTCCTCACAGGTGGTAATCTATCAAGTACATTGTCTAAAATGATTTCTTCATACTCTATCAACAACTCCTTTATCCCATCTAGGTGTTCTTCTACATGCTTTGAATCTTCATTATTCTTAGGAACTAAGGCATAACACACATTCTCATGTCTCAATCCATCAAGGAATCTCCCATCAACCAAACAAACTCTAGTACTCCTACAAACTTCAACTATAGGAACATCTTTCAATGGCAACAAAGTATGCTTCATCCCATTAGCTACAATTGTATATATGTTGTTCTTTCCATCATGAATAGCCTATCTATCATACTGCCAAGGCCTTCCCAAAAAAACATGGCATACATCCATAGGCATAATATCACACAAAACTTCATCATGATAATTTCCTATCTAAAATTTTACCAAACATTGTTCACTTACCAATATATTATGCTCATCTTGAATCCATGCTATCTGATAGGGCTTCGGGTGTTTCAATATTTCCAACTTCAATTTAGTCACCATCTCTTTAGAAACCAGGTTCTTAGAACTTCAACTATCAAAAATCACCTTGCATCTAGTCTGAAACAAATTATTTCTCTACAACAGTTCCTTCTCTACTTCGCTTTGTAACAATACCCTTCTATTCACCAATATTTCTCCATCTTCTAGTTTGTTAGATGATCCAACATGATCTTCCTTAGAAAAGGGTGATCTTCTATTGTTCTCTACCTTTTTGCTTGCTTCTCCTTGATTACATTCAAATGCTCTATGTCCTTCTCCTCCACATTTAAAACAAGTTCCTCTAAATACTCTCTTCTCTTGTCCCTTATCATCTTTTCTATAACCTTCATTTCGGTTGCCACCATATCCTCCTCTTCTATAAGAGTTTCCATCATTTATATGGTACAAATTATCATTCTTACTGACCTCCTTATCCATATTTTGATCGATAAAAGAGCCTCTTCCTCTTACAGTAAAATTTCTTCCTCTCTAAAATTTTCCACCTCTTCCCCTCTATCTCCACTCATGTCTTTTATTCAACTTCTCTTCTAACTTTAGGGCACACTGATATGCCTCTTCCACACTCTGCAACTTAATCAAACTAATCTCATCCTATAAATAGATGACCTCAAACCATTTACATATCTAGCTACTTGTTCAATCTCCTCCTCTGAATGTCCAGATCCAATATTCAACTTATAGAACTCCTCAATATACTCTGTCACACTTGAATCTTTCTGCTTCAAATTTTGCAACTTTCAAAATAAACTGATCTGATAGTCTATAGGCATGAAATTTTTCTTCAACTTATTCACCATCTGATCCTATGAATTTATCTTCTCCTTTCCTCTTCTTTGTCTATCTGTCTGCAAATGTTCCCACTAAAGGGATGCATTTCCTATCAATTTTGTACAAGAAAAACTTCACCTTCTTATCTTCAATGGTACCTTCAAATTCAAAATAATTTTCCATCTTCATTATCCAATGAAGCAATTATTTTGAATCCAACTTACCATTGTAATCTAGTGGATTGAAATGGGGTCTTGTATTCACTTTAGTTAGGGCTCTTATGAACGTCTCTTCTCCTTGATCAAGGCCAGGTTGTTCCTCTCTTCCTCTTTCCTCTTGTACTTCTACCTCTTCATAAATCACATCATCAACTGGTTGACCTCTTCTCTGGGCCATTTCAACTGCATCTAATCTGGCAGCAATTCCTCTCAACATCTCCATTAAAGTAGGGTCTACATTTCCACGTGCTCCATTTCCTCTACCATTTCTTCTTCCCACCATCTTTACACAAGTCCTCTATAGTTGTAGGTCAAATCTTCAATTCACCACCATACAAAAATATTCAATAGGACTTTGGAAACTCTGACGATCTCGCAAGGAATGAATCTCACTTTGATACCAATCTGGCACAACCACAATAGGAGGGTCCTCAAAGAGAACAATCTGGACCATGCAACAAGAGTAACACAACAAAAGAAACATAGAATATGGAGGAAAATGTAGATGAAGATATTATCATCAATAGAAATCTTAGTTACATTCGGCCAAGAACATCTGGGCTTACAGATTCGTCTCATGGGCCTAAATAAACATGCTCAAAAATACATTCCAATATGCTCCTATATGCAAGCGAAATCTTACAAATTGGATCAATCTTAATCTACTACCTCACTACTTCCTAATTAATGCTATTCTAATGATCAATTACAAGATTTATACTATATACATGATTCAGGAAACATACGCATCGGCCAAATATTATTACATTCTCCAAGGAAAGAAAACATAACGTGCACATGAATAGGTTGGCCTCAAATTTGAATTACTCCATCAATAGGTGCATAGAATGAAGTGTGGACCTATAAGGAAGGTTGGGGACACTCCAAGGAACATTTAAAATACCATCATTGAGATTCACAAGTCATGGGGATGATCCACAATGATCAAATTGCCGATAGGCTTGAAAACTATTCTGGTGTCAGTTCAAGAAACTGCCATGAATTCCGAAAGAGATAACTTGCCAGAAAAAGATCCAATCATGTTGAAGTCTTGGAATAAGGAAAATGAACATGTCCACGATGTACAAAAATATCCATAGGGTTTGGTGATCAAATATGATGAATCCACCAACATGAACTAAGCAAGAACAAAAACAAGAACAAAACTGGAAGAAAATATTTTTGGTTGATGCAAGATTGCCAAGAACCAAGGATCCTCCTACATCAAAAAGAAAGGAATAGAACCCAAACATATTGGCTCTCCTTTTAGGTAGTTAATCAATCCTTACATTTTTTTGGTTTTTGTTCCAATATTAATAAAATAAAGGATTCATTTGAGTTAATCTACTAGTTAGATATAAGGTCTCTTTTCAAGCTTAACATTTTGATGAATCCAATATTTCTTGCATTTGTAAAATATTATGATTCTAACTACATAATCTCAGATCTGATTTTTTTTTTAGAGAATTAGATCTAAATATATCCATTACATTAAAAAATGCTACATATTTATATTCAAAAATTAAAACATTTATTGTTCTTTGAAACAAAGCATAAATCTTAAAATACATTATTTTAATAGTTCAAAAATATATCTAATTTGTTGTTATTTTTTGTCATATTTTTCCTTCTAGGAATATTTATGTGTGAAGTGGATTGAACCTATTAGATCCTTTGGATGTTTTAATACCACAATTCATGCATTTAAATACTTATCATAAAAAAATTAGGGCATCATGAGTTTCCTAATTTATGTCAAGCTTCATATTTGAATTTTCATGGTTTGTAATCTATAAATACTTTTACCTGTTGAGAATTTGAAAACTTAAAATATTGCGCTTTGAGACTAGGACACCTTGTGCCCCTATCATGCTAGTTTTGATCCAAATTTTAGTGAATTTTTTTTCTCTACACCCTCTATTCAAATCTGCTCTCTATGTCTAGTAATATGTTTTATAACAATTATAGTCTATTATAATTGATTAAATTACACTATAAAAATAAAATTCAAATAACAATTTCGTTTATACTTAAATCATAAAATCATTTTTTTTCATGGTCTCAAAGCTTTATCAATGGGGGATTGCTAATTTTATAAACCATATAGTGGTTTTCGGTGCTCCTATGTTTCTAGCACACTCTCGACATTCGGCTTCTAGCTCGTTAATTTCTTCTTCAAGAAAATTTTGTATCTCTTCTACTTCGTTTTATTATGGAACTTCGAGAAAATTTTAGTTTTTTGCATTGGCCTTGCTTAGTTTAATTGGTGCTATAGGTTTTGGTTTCTATTTGACACCTAGTTGATTCCACTGCTTTAGTTTGATATGCAATTTTTGCCACATTCTACTTGGTTGCTTCTTCTCTATTGGAGCTCCATCAATTTGGTTCCCTGGTTATCATCATAATTATTTTGTTTTTCTTAATACATTCAAATGGTTTAGATGCGTCTTCCTCATATACTTCATGAAAACAATGTAATGCTTGTTATCTCATTAATGGGGTATTTGAACGGGTTCTCTTTCTATATTTACCTGTGTTTTTTAATACTGGTAAATATTTTATGAAAATTTTGTCACTGCCATAGCCCTCTATGTACTACTCTTTTTAGCATTAAATTTTTGTGGCTTTTCCATTTAAAAAAAATATATTTTATTATCAAAAATTTGGTTATCCTTTCTATTATATCTTCAACATCTTAGGCATAGTAAGATTATCTAATGATGGTAGATCTTTTTCTACAAGGCTTTCATGCATTTGATGAGCCTTTTAGTAGTAATTATTTTGATATGCTATATGAAGTCATTGATGACTTCATCTAAATAAAATCATCCTATAAGACTCTAAAAACCTTTATTTATCAAAGACTAGTCAGTGCAATTGATTCTTTGAAAACAAAACTTATTGTACATCTTTGTTCAGATGTCCTTGAACCACAAACTAAACCTCTTCTCATTATTAATTATGTTTCAAATATACCTAAACCACCTCATTGCATTCTTAACTTTGTAAAACAACTGATCAAAATAATAATATCAATCAAAATGTGTTCCAACAAACACAATATGATATAGTTGCTCACATAGGAAATAATTGATATAATAAATAAGATAAATAAATACCACTGGTTCCCATTTCCATTCCATTTCCTCAACCCTTTTTTCCTTCTACACTTAATCATCCTTAACATAGTGGTAAAGAATATGATCTTGTTGAGCAACTTTGTGTTACTTTAGATAAGATCTCACTTTGGGAATTGATAAAAGATTTGTCTTCATACCATAGGATGCTGCAAGAGGCCCTACAAAAGATAGTTGTGCCACCTTCTATTAGAAAAAAATGATGTAGAATCCTTGTTAGGTTGTACATTCATCCAACAAACATAGATATTATATTCCATCAAAATGAGTTACCTTCGACAAATATTCAAAAATGACATGATCCTCTCACGGTTTTCTTATCATTAACCAAAATGGAATAAATTAAATCTAATTGATAATTGATTGGGTATTAATGTTTGTAACATTGAACTATTACATAGGGGATGCATCGATACATCTCTCATCAAGCCTAATACTCTTGTTATTCATGGCTTTGATAATGTTGGTAGAAAATGATTACATACACTAATATTAACAATTAAGGTTGGACCTATGGCCTTGCCTTCCCTTATGCATGTCTTGTCTGATTTGCATTCATATAATATTCTTCTTGATAGGTCATGGATTTATGTCATGGGGAATTCCAGTCTACTCTTCATAGTATAGTGAAGTTTGTATATAATAACAAGCTCTATATGATTGAAGGAGATCCATGTCCAAAAAAATTCTTACAAGAATCTAGAAACAAACTTCCTATTTAAAAATCTCTTAGTACTTTCATTTCATCTTTAAAATTCAAACTATGGCCTTAAAATAATAAGAATAAGCATGATTGTGAATCACTTGTGACTATTCTCTTTAGTGAGTATTAGGGTTTGTTAGATTTCACAAATAACTTCATTGGGAAGTATACAATCTCACCATCAAAGCCTAAAGAATCAAAGGACACTTCAATTGCATCTACATAATTTCCACTCTCTTAATCTTTAGCACCTAACCTTAATACTACAATTACCTCTCCTAATATTATATTTGATGCTTGTTATACCTATACTTTTGACAAGACCACTTATGGTGAGCCGCCATATTCAAAGGAATGGCCTCCATTTATGTTTGAGGTTTCAAGATATTTTCTCAATTTTAGTATAAAGGTAATGGTTTTCATATAAATGAACAATGCTTCAAGGTCCCTATAGAACCTAATTCATAGGGTTTGATGGTTGGCCCTGGTTATTACCCTTTAAATCCATCCAAAGACTTTCATAGACTCTCACGTTCTTGTTATTAACCTTAATGTGAATATGATATCCCAATCTCCAAATCCTTCCACAGTATCTCTTAACCTATTTCATCCTAAAATAATAGAAAAAAATTCCACCTCTAATACATCATCATTTGATATATTTCTAGCCGATGAATCCTTGGTTGAATTATTAGGGGTTTATGGCCACTTGCTCAAATATCGTCACAATCATGGATTTCCTTATTATTTAATTATGAGGCATACTTTGGGAAAGATGCTTGTATATTGGGTGATACATCAATTTCTCATGAAACAACCAAAGAATTCCCTCATCCTCTTCTTGTTCAAAACCACAGTACTCGACTTGTTGGAGATACTGTTGATGTCTTTGTGGACCCATATAATATTGAGAAGGTTATCTTAATTAGAAAATTCCTTGACTCTTGTTAGAACTATAAAATTCTGAAAATTTTACAAGTTGTTTCATACCCCTAAGTTTCCATACGAGTCTTCATCATAAGCACATAATCCTCTCTTCATAAAAATTTTCCCATATTTGGCTGTGTTCCCATAGAATCCATCTAATCCTATATATTTCACTATATAATTCCTATCGGCATGAGGTGATGAGGGTCTCCCCGATCCATAATGTATTTTTTCTCATATATATCTATTGTAGGTCTATTGGCAAGACTTCAGAGATGTCACACTGATTGGAATTTATCTATAGGTAGCTATTGGTAGGACACATTCATGGTCTCGGCGATAGAAAGGGATCATATTGGCCAGAAAGTTGTCATCGGCATAGGTCATAGTGAATTGATGCATGTCTTACTGATCGGCGCAGGAGTACACACTTCAACCAAACAAAATGTCTTCAGTACGAGGTCTTTCCAAATGTTTTGTCATACCGACTAGCACACCGAAAGACTTCTCAACCAGACTGAATGGTATCAGAGTAAAGTCTTAGCAAGTACATCGGGTCTCTCTGACAAAGTGAAGGGGACTCTATCAAAGGATTATCAGGGTAAAGTCATATAGTCTTGCCGACCTGTATGTTACGCTGAAGCATGGTTCTATTGGTGAGAAAGTTAATATGTCTTAGCGACCAAAAAGCATACCAACGAGGTATCTCGGTATAGCACAAGGTAACCTATGAGACATCTCCCTGACTCTCAATTGTCACAGTGACACACAAGATGAAAGGACGACTATTGGCGAGACTCCAAATGTTGATGAGACAGGATGACATTATAGTGATGCATGGGATGATTGTTAGTGAGACATGGGATCTCGGTATGACTGCAAGATGTCTCAGTGAGTGTTCAGCGAATGTTAACAAAATCCTGAATACAATTGATCACTGACATTGGAATGCGAAGCGATGTGTCTTTCAAATACTAGTCTATAAATATTCATTTCCAATTGTAAAAGGAGACAGTAGATAAGATATAGTAGAGAGGATAAAAGATAGATTAGGGGAAGATACAATAGACAAAAAATGTCATACTCTGAGACTATCATGCATGTTTTAAAAATCTGAAGATATTAATGAGAATCAGTTGATGTGGCAACATATTTCTGGTGTCAATTGTCTGTTGTGCTTATTGAAAGTATTACTAAAGTTGTCTCCAATATTGATGCTTTCTAGTTATTTAAATTGATGTAACAAGTTTACATTCAGTTTATCAGTGCACATTTGTTTTATCTGTGTGGTTGATTGATCGGTTCTTTCAAGGAAAGATTAAATCCTTTTAATTGATCATAGTAATTAGGGAAATTCATCTGGATCATTAAGAAGAACTTGGTAGTCATAGTCTTGCATGTTTATACAAGTTATAAACAAAAACATATGCCAAACAATTTGAGTATTTTCCAGAAATAGGTTACCCATTTAGATTTCATTTGACTCCGCATACCCTAGTCTCTGCACTTTTCATCATTTAGTTTCATTCATTTCTTACATCTGTTAACTGAACATATTAGGATTTATTTTTGAATATTGCAATACAATTTATACCAAATTTAGTTTTATTTGTCCACTCCCATCTGCCATTTTGGGAAAAAAATTGGAGAGATAAGCACATTAAGTCTATTTCATTCATATAGGCACACCCGCCTAGGTCTAGCAGCACCTGAAGAGTAGAAGGTTTAAATCATTTGGCCTTGTCTGTTACCCTAAAACATACCAAGAGATTGGCAACCTATTGAGGCATTTTGCCTACGTTTTTCAGAGCTAACAAATTGGCGGCTCTGCTGGGGATTAATTTAGAATATCCTATTGAAGACCATCATATAGAGTCATTGAAGAAAAATTTATAATTTGAGAAGTTTCAGAAAGAGTGATTATGCTGGGGAAAATCAGAAATAATTTTAAAAATAAATATTTTCCTACTTTTGGATAAGTAGGTGGCGACTCTGGTAAAATGTTGATGAAGAATGGATAGACAATTTGGAACAAAAGAATATTTTGAAAGGAAACAATTAATAAAAGGAATTGAAGAATTGAAAAATAAAAAGTTGCAATTGGACTAGCAATTGTTAGAATTTTGCAATAAGAATGAATACACAAATGCAGGAAGGCATTGGACCCCTCAAGCGCTTGATAATACAATTGGAAATTTTCACAATGGAGGCAATACATATCATGCACAACATAATATATATTCACCACAACCACCTCATGGTCAACATTACATGCCACATCACCATGCACAATACAATAATCTGATGTACCAGTTTCAGTATCCACATAATCCTTCCCCCCATCAATACATGACAATGATCAGAAAATTCGACCTGACAGGGTTTCAATTGTACCCTTACCCTATGGATGGTAGTTGGAGAAGTCTTGTTCCAAAGTTTACAGGGAGTAGTGCAATTACTGCTGAAGATTATTTGGGGAATTTCAATGCTTTCATCCAAGATTTGGATATACCTTATGAGGATTTACATATGAGGCTATTCATGATGTCACTCATTCATGAAGCTAGGGATTGGTTTAATAACCTACCAATAGCTTCCAGTGATTCTCTCCAAGGATTTTAGGATCAATTTCTTGAGAAATATAGAAATCTGTCTGCACCAAATTGGGCTTCCCATGAGTTATTAGAGATTCAAAATAATCAGAACTTGTAGCAATATGTATGCCAGAATCAACAATTCAAAGAAGAAGCTGAGTATGTACACACTCAAAGCCAAGACTCCATCATAGGATTAGAATGTGGAATTTACCCCTTTGATGAATTTCTTAACATAAGGAGACATGAAGGAGAAGATACAAGTTCTTTATACAACAGGATGATAAATACTTGTATGCAATTACCTCCTAATTGTAAGCCTACAAGACCCATTTTTGTTGCACAATTCATAAAAGTTTGGAAACCTGAATCAACCTATTTGTCAGAATCATCAATACAGCATGCCTGTGATTGAGTGAATAAATTCATTGATGCCATGGAGAGGATAAGGTATGAGAATACTATCAATGTTGAATCCAATAGTTGTATTTCTGATGAGTATAGAGAAATCGATCAAACAATGCATCCAATAGAAGATGAGACAAGTGCAAGTTGAAATGGTTCATATGATAGCTTGCATGAAGAAGATGAAGATACAAGAGATTTCTCTTGCATAATAGATTGTGATAGGGAAATTAGTGTATGTTATGAGGGATCTAATGAATATTTTGATTGTGAAGATGAACCTATTGATTTTGATTTACAGTAAGGTGATTCTTGCAATTCTTGTGGTAATCAAGAGGAAGAAGCAATGGAAAATGTGGATCCATTTGATAGTGAAAAAATAAACCCTTTAGCTACAACTCATAACCATGAGAACATGATTATTGAACAAAAAGATTGCACACTTGAAAATAGTTTTAATTTTTCTTCAAAACTATTGTGTGATCAAATAATAGAAGAATCTCAAATGAAATCTAGCCAACGTGTGCTACAGAATGATTTCTTTTTTAATCCACTCCATGATGAGGATGGAACGTGCTCAAATGAAGAGGAGAGTACATCGACATGTGAAGAGAATAACTATAATGATCTTCAAAATTGCCATGTTGATGAAAATGAAATGGAAGGGGATTGTATATCATGTCACAGTGAGGAAGAGTTTGAGGGAAATCATGTGAATCTTTATTTACAACAAGGAGATATTTCTAGATCTTGTGGAGATCAAGAAGAGGGAGAAATAATAGAAGATATGGAAGAAGAAATGTGTTCACTCAGCAGTGAGAAAATTTCAGATTTTCTAACTCTTGAATAGTAAAGATGTGCACACAAGGATGATTCAGAAGTTTTGTGTCCAGCTTACATTTGTTTTGATAGTAAAAGTTCTTTGTACAATGATTCATATGACTTCCAGTGCATTTCCCGAAATGATGGAGAAACCTTTGAAGTTGATCAAAAATCTGTGTCCATTCAAGAAGAGGTATGTGATTTTGAAATTTCTAATTCATGTGGAGAAGACATTTATTTGCATACCAAGGATGATAGAAGTCCAACATTGATTGGTTCATATATGCTTGATATTGAAGATATGAGTCATAATCCCGTGTTGTCTCCAAATGGTGATATGGAAGAGGTGCAAAAGGTCTCAGATTTGTTTGTCTCAAACATCGTTGATATGACAAAAATTTTTGATTCTCAAGAGAAGCATTCTGATGGTAATTTTTTTGTACAGTTGGGAGAGTGTTTTATAATACATAACAGTGAGAGAGATAATGAGAAATATTGCATTGAATATGCATGTACTTTGTATGTTGAAGATAACAGAGATTTGTCCCATGATGGAGAATTTGAACTGCAGAATGGTGAAGGGAATTTGGGCCAAGTTGAGCATGATGATTCTCTAAAAACTTTCAATAACAGTGATAGGGAAGATTGCATGAATATCTTCAAGAAGAATCTGATGAAGTCAAAGAAAATTTGGGTGTTTGACAGAGGAAATTATGGGCGTTTCCTTTGGATGGCCTTGAGCCATCATTTATGGTTTGAATTTTAGGCCGTAACAACTCAAAATAGATGAAGTTAAAACATAGAGGATTAAGAGTTGCCAGTGCATGGACAACTCTTGATAATCCTCTCAAAATCCTTTTCCATGCACAATAGTTTAGGGTTTTGTTCATCTCCATTTCAAATTCATTTCCATTTCCATTTTTCTCACTGATCCATCACTTTGAAAGTCTGGTCTGCTCTGGTCTACTCACCCAGAAATCTAGATCCTTGCAATGATATCACAATCATTCATCCCCAGATGGAGCCACTGTTAGAACTATAAAATTTTGAAAATTTTACAAATTGTTTCATACCCTTGAGTTTCCAAACGAGTCTTCATCATAAGCACATAATCCTCTCTTCATAACATTTTTCCCATATTTGGCTATGTGTTCCCATAGAATCCATCTAATCCTGAATATTTCACTATATAATTCCTATCCGCATGAGGTGATTAGGGTCTCCCTGATCCATAATGTATTTTTGCTAATATATATCTATTGTAGGTCTATCAGAAAGACTTCAGAGATGTCACACCGATTGGAATTCATCTATAGGCACCTATCGGCAGGACACATTCATGGTCTCGGTGACAGAAAGGGATCATATTGGCAAGAAAGTTAGCATCGCTATAGGTCATAATGAACTGATGCATGTCTTACTAACTGACGTAGGAGTACACACTTCGGCCAAATCAAATGTCTTCGGTATGAGGTCTTGCCAAATGTTTTATGTCATGCCAACTAGCACACCGAAAGACTTATCGACCAGACTGAATGGTATTAGAGTAAAGTCTTAGCGAGTACATCAGGTCTTGCCGACAAGGTGAAGGGGACTCTATCAAAGGATTATCAGGGTAAAGTCATATAGTCTTGCCAACCCGTAAGTTATGCACAAGCATGGTTCTATCGGTGAGAAAGTTAATACGTCTCAGCGACCAAAAAGCATACCAACGGGGTATCTTGGTATAGAACAAGGTAACCTATGAGACATCTCCCCGACTCTCAATTGTCACAGCGACACACAAGATGAAAGGACGACTATCGGCGAGACTCCAAACATTGATGAGATGACATGACGTTATAGCGATGCACAGGATGATTGTCGATGAGACATTGCATCTCGGTATGACTGCAGGATGTCTCGACGCGTGTTCAATGAATGTTAACAAAATCCTGAATACAATTGATCACCGACATTGGAATGTGAAGCGATGTGTCTTTTCAAATACTGGTGTATAAATGTTCATTTCTGATTGTAAAAGGAGACAGTAGATAAGATACAGTAGAGAGGATAGAAGATAGATTAGGGGAAGATACAATAGACAAAAAATGTCATACTATGAGACTATGATGCATGTTTTAAAAATATGGGGATATTAATGAGAATCAGTTGATGTGGCAACATATTTATGGTGTCAATTGTTTGTTGTGCTTATTGAAAGTATTACTAAATTTTTCTCCAAGATTGATGCTTTTTGTTTATTTAAATTGATGTAACAAGTTTACATTCAGTTTATCAGTGCACATTTGTTGTATCTATGTGGTTGATTGATCGGTTCTTTCAAGGAAAGATTAAATCCTTTTAATTGACCACATTAATCAGGGAAATTCATTTGGATCATTAAGAAGAACTTGGTAGTCACAGTCTTGCATGTTTATACAAGTTATAAACAAAAACATATGCCAAACAATTTGAGTGTTTTCCAGAAATAGGTTACCCACCTAGATTTCATTTGAATCTACATACCCAGTAAGGAACTAGTCTCTGCACTTTTCATCATTCATCTTCATTCATTTCTTACATCTATTAACTGGACATTGTAGGATTTAGTTTGAAATATTGCTATACAATTTATACCAAATTTAGTTTTATTTGTCCACTCCCATCTACCATTGTGGGAAAAAAATTTCAAGAGAGATAAGCACATTAAGTCTGCTTCATTCATATAGGTACACCTGCCTAGGTCTAGCAGCACCTGAGGAGTAGAAGGTCTAAATCATTTGGCCTTGTCTGTTACCCTAAAACGTACCAAGAGATTGGCAACCTCTTGAGGAATTTCACATACATTTTTTAGAGCTAACAACTCTAATGAACAACAAGAACATTCTACTATCATACACAACTTTCCTAATCTCTTTGATTGGTCATATTCAAACATCCCTAGTATTGATCCTAAGGTGGTACCACATAATATTGTATTGCATGCCGATGCAAATCATGTAAGACAAAATATGCAAAAACTAAATCCCAAGGTGGAATTGTTAGATAATGCTAAGATTAAGAAGCATCGACATTTTGGCTTCATCCTCACTATTGACTATTCACCATGGATATCAAACATTGTGGTTATTGCTAAACATGATAATTGTATCCATATGTGCATTGAGTTTTCGTAATATCTACAAATATTCTTTGAAAGATTATTTTCATCTTCCTAACATTGATATTATTGTTGACTCTACTTTTGGTCATGCCTTACTTTCCAATATGGATGGTATTTTTGGATATAATAAAATTTTCATAAATCCTCAAGATCAATATAAAATAAATTTTATCACACCTTTGGGAATATTTTGTTGGGTGGTCATGTTGTTTGGACTTACAAACACAAGAGTAACATATCAATGTGCTATGATACTCACCTTTCATGACTTCATTCATAATATCTTAGAGAACTAGATTTCAATGGTATCTTGGCTAAGTAAATCCACATCAAAATCATCTCAAAATTCTTTATCAAATTTTTGAGAAAATTCACAAATATAACAAGTGTCCCCATCCTTGTCAATGTGTTTTTCATGTCGATAGTAGTAATTTATTAGGTTTTATTGTTTCACATCATGGTATTGATGTGGAAACAAAGAAAAATGATGCTATAATTAATATTCCACCTCTCAAAAACATTTCTAAACTTCATAGTTTACAAGGTAAGGTTTAGGGTATTCATTGGTTTCTCTCATTACTAGTAGATCAGACTCTCCCTTTCACCAAACTTCTAAGAAACACACTCATTTTAACTGGAATGAGGATTTTGCAAATGGTTTCAATAATCTAAAATGATATCTAGCTAATCCTCTCATGTTACAACCAACTATTTTAGGACATCCTTTCCTTCTTTACACTTCTACTTCTTCCAATCCTCTTGAAGCATTATTGGCACAACATGATGATGATGGTAAATAGAATTTTGTGTATTATATTAGCCACACTCTACTTTATTATGAAGTCTGATACAATGTAATTTTACAAGCAATATGTAGCTCCTTTTTTTTTATTAGATAAGCAGAGGAAGGCCCCTAGTCCTGTGGTTACAATGCGAGAACAACAAACATAGAAACAAGATGGGAAGAATAGCACCAACCACCACCAAACAGCAACATAAAAATGGAACGTAGGCCAAGTAACCAAAATTGCAACCCTAGAACCATCATTAGCATAATCAAAAACAAAATCCCTAAGTTAAACCCCAAAATAGTATGTAGAACATTTATGAGGTTAACCAAAGTCCAATATGTACGAAACCATAACATAGCTATCATGAAATAGCAATTTGGGATTATAAAACTAAGCACCAATAGATTTAGAGAAGCCATACAATAAGATTAGAAGGATAAGAAGGAAGCATGTCCAAAACCTAATCATCCATTAGAATAGGCCTTTACACCAACAAAACAAGCCTCTCAACCAAAACAACAAGCCAAAAAAGACTTGAAACCCAAGTAACCTTCGAACCAAACTTCTCAACCAACAAAACAGACTAGTAGGCCACCCTCCTAATAGCCAAAGCATCATCTTGTAATAACAACCACCCCAAGGGTGGAAGCAATAAACCATACGTCAACCCCACACAAGAAAATTTTAGCAAAGAAACTACACCTAGCATAGCACAACACATGAGTCCATTGGTGACCTTCATAAATTCTTCCACCACATGATTCCTCCTCATAGCTAACAAAACAGACCAAACAACCATCCACAATGCAGAAACACAACACCCAATCACAATAACCACCCCAAGGGTGGACAAAACAACCTGAAATTCAAACCAAATATTGCAGATTTGATGAAGGGTACTCTCCTTACAATCTAAAATTCACAAAAACAATAGATAATGGCACAAAAAAAATGCAAGAAGGAAAGAAAATATTTTCTATTATCACTAAAATTAAAATGAAATTACAACATTATATTTTCCATCACATGGGCTTTTTGATTACATAAATCTGCAAATCTGCACATTGGATCCACCATCTACTATACTCTACCCTCTGTAGTCCCCCTTTACATCCTTTATTTGGAAGGTGTAACCGCTCAAGAATCTTCTGGAAAGTGTAACTTCCTTAGAAAGATATTTTGAAATTTTAATAATTTTGGTATTACAAGATCACGAGGTCATAACTTTTGATCCGACCGTCGGATTTTGAATTATAATAACTTTTCAGAATGGTATCAAGAAAAGGGTGTGCCAAAAAGTAGGGCCTAAGGGCTAACTACTTTTGTTTTCCACGAATTTTTAGGCCCATTCGGAGCCTCTAAGTGCCTCAAAATTGACCCCGAAGATTTTACTAGGATTTTTAAAACTTAAAATTTTTACATATCTCAAATGACAAATGGTATGGGTGATCCCACAATAATGGGTTACAATTTTTGGCCAAACTTGACATTAAAATCAGGATTTTTCACCGGACATTCACTTTCTTACACCTATAGCAGCTAAGGTTAAGGTTTTGAAGATGAATCAAACTAGTTATTTGTTAGATATTTTGTGTAGATTCTAATTATATTTTTTAAAAAAATTAAAAAATAAATTGTGAATCATTTTATGTAATTTTTAATAACTTATTTTTTCTACTAATCAGCATTTTTAAAAAGTGATGTTCACTTCAACGCACATAACTTTTTTTATAGATAGGATACAATTCTGATTTTTAAAATGCAATTTTTTCACACCAATATCTAGGGGATCGATATTTTTTCATAATTTTTTGTTACATATTTTTTTTAAATTAATTTTCCAAGTCAATGTAATTATAATTTGGACAGAGGTGTACTTCAACACGCATAAATTTTTTTGCATTCATTTGAATTAAATTATTCTTTTTTTGTTGGAATAAGGACATCAATACCTAGGGCACATGTATTTTTTAGAAATTTTTTTCTCTATTTTTCTATGTTTTCGTATGTGTGAAATAAAGAACTTGATGTTCATTGAAAATCCTACATTCACAAGAAATAAGAAATAAATATAATAATCAAATTAAACATATTTAAAATTATACTTTTTAGGAAGCTTATTGTAGACATGTCAAAATTACATCATGCATTATCATTCAACCTTCATCATCCATTTAATTAAATAAATCAGGAAGCCATTTAAATCAAATCCTAAAACATTTTCCATCCTTTTCTGGATTTAAATAAATCAGAATATCAAAGTCTTGAAAGTCAAATCACCTAATCAGCATTAATCAGCATGATCACCATCTAATCCTAATCTAAGGCTAATCCCATCCCACTTGCATGATCTAGACCTAGCCACTTGCACAATAAATCAATTTTATTGATTTATTAAAACAATCATTTTCCCTCATTTTCTTTCAACATGACAAGTCAAACAGGGCATTTATTGCTGTTTTTCCTTGTCCCCCTCTCAGCATTTATGGAAAAATTTGAATTCAAATTTTCCCCCTCTTGGGCACTCTTCCCAAATCTTGCACACACATTAACTACTCACATGGTGACAAGTGTCCTCAATTCATTGGCTTGTTTTTGATCCCACATTGGTCCCTCTTCAACATTTGGCATTTTGAAAATCTTTAAATAGGTGCATCATCCTCAAGCAAATGGCTTCACAATCTTCACAATTTCATGCAAGGTTACTCTCTTCACTTGAGATTTAATCTTGTTCATCATCACTCCACCATCTTCATAGCATTTTCAATTTGAGCTTTTATCAAGGATTGGGAAAGGGTCACTAGCACAAGTGACACCAATCCAACTATGGAATAGGTAGTTTGTTGAATGTTTTCATTATGCATTTGGTTTTCTTTTATCTTTTGTGGCATTTTGGAACATTTGCAATGTATTTCATAGGGGTATTCTTGAAGGATTTGTTGATACTAACCCTTGTTTGAGTATAGTGTTTGCAGATTTTTAAAGGTACTCACAAATGGCGCTAGAAGGAGGGCGAATTCTGATTCTAGAAATTTGTTGTATGCTTGTGGAATTCAGTTTTAAATTTGCTAAATCGATTTAGTTTTAAAGTCTTTTCAAAATGACACTTGGTTCTAGTTTAGCATTGGAATTCAGCTTTACATTTGCTAAGTACCTTTAGTTTTAGAAGTCTTGAGGTCATTACATTCTGATTTTATCGAGCAGCTTTTACACCTATGGAATTCGGTTTTGTGTCTGCTAAAGGCATTTAATTTTAAAGCCTCTTTAAAATAACATTGTAGTTGCTGGCTTTACACCTATTATTGCATTACATTGAAAGTATTTTAAGTTGTGTTGAGGGCGAGTCCTTTACTCCTGCTGATTGCAATGTCTTAAAGAACCTTTATTGGTGTACATGCACCTCTTCACTTTAGTCATGAAATTGTTGCATTCTAACAGTTTAGGGGAACAAGCAAAATATGTTGTACAGGCTTTAGCAGCCATAATAGAGGACGCTGGACTATAGGAACTTTCCATATTATACAAAGATAGAAATTATTCCAAGTTTTCTTTTTGAAGTGCATCTATTTGCTCAATACGCGTGCTTATTTATTCTTTGTTGCAGCCTTCTGTTTGCCATACAAGTGTGGTCCGATTTTATGCTTGTAATATACATTCCAGGGGGCGCCTTTTTAAGAGCTTCTGATTTTGCATTAACACACAGGCTGAATACTCGTTTTTTTGAGGAGTCCATACGATCTGTTGATTCTTTAATGATCTTCTGCACCATGTCTGACATCTAACTGCCATGGTTCTCACAGCAGGTGAATTATCTATTACGCCACACTGCATAACCGCATGGAAATCTTCTGAATAAGCTGCCAATGAACCTCCCCCAACCGATCCATCTGTTGTGCATCCTCTTTAATCATTTCACATGATGAGAACATGTCTTATTGGGGTCATAGTCCTGCTTTAAATACGAAGGATCACGTGATGGACAGGGAAGGACAAAGGAAACGCCTAGCAACCACCACTGCGACAGCAAGGAGCCATTATTTTGCCTAGAGAGTCTGCCATGATAGTAACGTTATTTCATTCATAATCGCATAACATGCTTTGTATATCGTTCAAAATGACTGGCTGCGTACAGAAGAAAAGTCTTGTCATCATTAAATATTAGTCATTTCTATTGGTTGCTGTGAATGTAAAGTGTTTTAAGTTATTCACGAAGATTTAAAACCTTCAGGCGCAATCACTTTAACTATGGAGATTTTTATTGTTTTGTTTTTGTTAACAGCGATGTCTTTAAAGAAATTTGTTCTTTCTAGTCACAGACAATAGCCGGTTGTTGAACCATACAAAATCATAGCTTCATAGACTCAAAGACATATATCATAAAGATCTGCCAGTCACCAAAAGGACAAGTGTTGGAATTTACCAATCACGCCACCTCTGTGCAGTCTTATAAGTGATTCGCCATAATTCAAGGTAGGTCAACAACCAGAGATCCCAACGCATTTAAAAGATATAGTCTGTTTTACACACTATGCATCGCAGTATGAAATCTAGGTTCAAGGTAGATAGCGATGTCAACATTGATTTATAGACTGCTGGCAAAGAAAACGGTGGAAGTAGACTTTAAATCTGGCAGATGCGAGTACTTCAAAAGCTCTTAAAAGGGCATTTATACTCTGACGTATGAGGTTAGACTCCCTGTTGGATTTAAAATTAAAATATCAGAGATGAGGCAGGTTTTACATTGACATCGAGCTTAGTCAGAAGATGTACGATCCTTGCATTTACGTTATGATAATAGAGATCTTTTACTGCTAAGCATTAGGTAAAAGTTACCTAGCATGGGGAAGGTACGAAGCAAGGTTGAGGTGAATGATCAAAGTTTTCTTTTGACTTCTATAAAGGGTCGTAAAGTATGATGACAATATTGTATATTACTTTATTTTTTTTATTTTGAAAAACAAGTATCCTTTATAAAAGTAGGTGTAGACTAACCTTTGTTATTTGAGTTAATTCCATGCCTTGGCAATTTTGTTAAAAGAATTTCATCAAGTCATTAACATTTCTTGTATATGCCTTTATCATGAACATTTGGCCTAACTATTGTTTATATTTAATAGGTACAAAAACGAAGGTACAAGCGAAGGTACAAACGAACAAAGGCGAAAAGATGCAAAGCAAAAGAGGAGGAGGATTCTTGTTTGAAAACACAATGTGTTTTTTTAACACTTTGATTTTTTTGATCAAATACAACTTCACGAAAGGAGGGAAATGTTTTTTTTGAAAACACAATGTGTTTTTTAACACTTTAAGTGTTTGATCAACACTTCACGAAATTGTTTTCCTTTTCATTTTAGAACATTAGTTTTCAATTGGGGCTAAAACGAACAAATTATTTTTCATTGCAAAGGGCTTAAAACGAACCTTAGAACAAACTTACTAGATTTCGTTTTGGTTTAAAATTGAACAAGGAAAACTTCACATTTGATTTTGGTGCTTAAAATGAAGTCATCATTGCTTTGAGGCTAAAACGAACAAGTGCTTGATTGTGTTATTTTGTCTTTTGAGTGCGTATCCTCTCCCCTTGCGCTTCGTGCGATCTAGGGTGCAAGAGAAACACTCAAAGCACATTTTATTGCTTTGAAACACTTCATTTTGGGGCTTAAAAATTGAACAATCTTGTGCGAGTGTGAGTAGGGGCATTTTCGCGTACATTCTCGTTCTTTGTGCCATCAAAGATCGATCGAGTTACGGATTGTGTCTTTGCTCGCTTTTGTTTATCTTAGAGGGCCTGCCTTGGGGAAAAAGTACTCACCCAAGCGACGACTCAACCGGTAACACTCTAATGCCAAGAGTATTTCCAGCCGGGATATAAATGAGGATTTTGGTTAAACGCCATAATCACGCGGTTGGTCTGGCTACAAGATGGATCCGGAAGGGACTTTGCCACGCTAATAACTCCTACTTAACGGAAAGTCCCATTTAGAACCTATATGTGCTAGAATTTACAAAATCCTAATCGCTTTTTGGTGCAAGAACGGCTGCCTGGCCGCTCTACACACCTTTTACTTCAGCTTTTTAGTAGAGATGGAAAGCATGCCATGGGAGTTTCATGGGTGTTGATGCTTACGCCCCAGATAAGTGGGGAGCGTCGCAGAGGGAGCCAAAGTAATGGCGATCTAATCCATCCGCTTAAAAGTAGGCGAGCTGGATCGCCTGGGGACTCAACAAACATTGTCTATCACATCCATAGGGCTTGTAATTATTTTTTGTTTGAAAACACAGTGGGTATTCGAAAACATTTTGCAAACAAACACTTAAACATGATCATGCAAATTTCAAACCCCTTTTGATAGAGCAAATACCTTTTGACGAATTTAAGTGTTGTTGCCTTCCCTTGGGATTATGTCCTTAGAGGGTTCTCATCACTTGAATTTATATCGTCATTTGCTCTAACTAGGGTTAACCTAGGAAATCCCTTTGCCTCAATTTCTTGGAACTCCCACACAACACTTTGTGGGAAGAAAAGGAATTTTGACATAGGACATCTTTAGTTTGAAACATAATCAAGAAAGTGCATTTGGTAAAAAGAAGTCATTAAAAGCAAAGATAAGCAATTGAGCCCCACACATGTCTTTTCAATGATTTCTCACAAGATCAAGATACAAAAAACCAAGAAAAAGAAACTTAGCCCAAAACAACATCAACAAAGACTCAAAAGGTTATATGATTTTAGAGAAAAGTTGTTGGCTAATTTCTATAGACATGCTTCAAGAGACAACCCCACTTTATATTCATTTTACTACACACAAAATCCAAGATTGATTCAAGGGATTGGATACCTTGCTTAGGGCATAACACGTTCTTCAATACCTTGGTCTTGTTAAGAAAAAGTCTAAACTAGGGTCATTCTAAGATCAAAACAAACATTCATCCATCAAAAACATCATCAACCATAAAACATCTCACCAACATTTTGAGAAAATCTTGACACAACTATGCTAGGCTCCTTTGGTAGACATCAAAACCTTTCAAACATGAGACTTTGAATTCTTCAAACATCAAACATCAAACTTGTTCAACTCAAGTGTGTGAATGAATCCCTTTGCACATGCTTAGTTGAATTATCACTTTGTTCAAATTAATGATGGATAGATGCATCCTTCTCCCATCACTAATTTGGATTATCTTTTGGTTAGCTTGTGAGTAGACACATCCTATTCTCACTATCCTTTATGAGCATTAGTTATCTTTTTTAGATCATCATTCAAACATCTTGGGGATATCTCTTGCTCAAACATCAACATTCAAAAGATAGAATTCAAAGTCTAAACATCAAACAAACATCAATCAAAGCAAACCCAAAGTACCTAGCATCACATCAAGATTGTCAATACAAATTCAAAACTTCCATTCTCACCCATATATCATACACCTTTCATCTTCACATCTTTGATCTTTTACACATCCTAGTTTGCTCTTTTATGGTTCAAACAAGATCACAACACAAGAGGAACATGGAGTTAAATCAAGAAACATCAACCACAAGTGATCTAAGCCAAAACATTCCAGAAATCCAAAACACACCACTTCCAGACCTCACTATGACTACACACGATCCACAAAAAGAGGTCTTGGTGGAAGACATCACACCAACAGAACTAAGTGAGGAAGAAGTTCTTGAGATGCTCAAACAACCAAAACTACAAAAGTTTCTTCGCGCAATGGCTAAAATAAAACCATCAATTCTCAACACTATTGAGGATGAGCTTCTTGTACCAAATGACCAAAACACCCTTCCACAATCAACCACTTCCATTGCCACCATAGAACCTACTATCAATGAGGATGATACCCTCTTCAACACGCATCAAAACCCACTTTACAACCCACTTGGATTTATCGATACATCTGAGGTTCCTTACCATACCACCCCATCATTTTCCCTTGACACGCAAGTGTCTAGACCTTTGGTACAAGCAAGCTCATCCGAAATAGAGAGACCCTACGGATTTGTCTCTTCATTTGCACAAGAAAATTTTCCACCTTTCAAATCATTCACACCTCCCACCACGTCAACACCATATTTTGGTTTAGGGATCCCCCCTTTACCTAAATTTCCACCTTTCCCTAACATAAATCGCCCCATCCAAATCAATTCATCCAACCAAGGGGGTACATCACATCTTTCGAACACACCATCCACATCAAACCAACACATGATAGCTAATCAAAATATGGTCTCTCAAATACCCACTATTTCGCTCATCTCTACCATTCCTACCATTTCACCTAGTCCCACCATTCCTATCGCTTCACCCATCCAAAATGCACCTATCACCACATTCACTCCAACCACTACATCCACTATACCTCAAACTTCCACTACCCCCATCATACCCCTTACATCGCAATCTCCCACCATCGCTCTAAACACATCTCAAACTTCCAACACAATTCCGATCCCACCACCACCACCACTGCGACCAAGCCAAGTAAGCCATTACAATGCTTCATTCAAAGCATACCAACAATTGCTCCAATAATATCAAACAATTCGGCAAGCGCCTATAGCCACGCACGCTTCTCAAGCTTCACAGCAAAATCAAGCTCAAACATCGCTGCAACAACAACAAGCACAACAAGCAGCACAAGCCCAAGCTTTGTTGCAAATAACAAATAACGACAAGACAAGCCGGGCCTTCGATAAGCTGCCTGCCAGTTTCGCAATAAGCCGCGACAGTCGCGACAAGCCGCATTGCCGCAGATACTAAGTCAGCTTCTGTCGCTCGTCACTGCCGCATTGCCGCATTGCCGCGACAGCCATATGCTGCCTGCTTTCGCAAAAGATCTTTAAGATTCAAGCACGAAAGTGCAAGCATAAGCAATAATACTTTGTACAACAACAAGCACCCCAACAACTCGTGATACATCGTGTAGTGCCGCGATAATACCAAGAGCAACAAGAAGCAGTCCAACAAGCCCTAGCTGACCAACAACAAGCATTGTTGGACCAACAACATCAAGCACAACAACAAGCTCTATTAGCGCAACAACAACAAGATCAACAACAAGCGTTGTTGAAAGCATACATGGCACAACAAGCAAACATTCCACCCATTCAAACACCCACTCCACCCCCCCAGAACACCTTCATTCCACCTCCTGATCCACAATTGGATGTCACCGCACAAATAAAATTTCTGTCACAACAAGTGCTTGACCTTCAATCAGGAAAGACACCAAAACCACAAAAAAACCTATGCCCTTATCCATTTGATAGGAGCGTAGAAATGAAACCATTCCCAAAAGGGTTTGAGATCCCTAAATTTGACAAATATCGCGGAACGGGTAACCCTGAAGATCACATCAGGGAATTTCAAGTACATTGCATGGAGGTGGCTCACGACGAAACGTACTTGATGGGATTATTCCCAAGAAGCTTGGCTGGAAACGCTATTGATTGGTTTTCTCGACTTTCTGGAATCAAAAAATTCCAGGAAATCGTGGATGCCTTCATACATAATTATTCCTTCAACACTCCCATGGAGGTTAGCTTACAGGAATTATCATCTCTCAAACAAGGGAAAAATGAATCATTCGGTGCTTTCTTACAACGATGGCGATCCAAAGCTAATCAAAGCAAGTGGTCCATGCCTGAAGAACAACAAGTGGGAACTATCATTGCGAATCTTGATGGGCCCTTGGCCTTCCACCTCAAAATGCAAAACATCACCACTTACGACCAATTGATACCTAGGGCGCTCAATATCGAACAAGCCCTTGCCACGCAGGGAGAAACTTCATCATATCAAGAAGGCCGCTCATCATCCAATTATCATGACAAACCACGAACATGGGCAAAGAATCGTAATGTAACCAATGATGGTGTTGTTGACGCCAAAGTTGTCATTAGTGCCCCACGGAAGAACAATCCACCATCCCAACAACAACAACACCAAAATACCAATCAAAGCAATCGACAAGTCAATACTGTGGTCCAACCATCCCATAACCAAAACACAAACAACATTGATAATCAGGGAAGACCACAGCGAAACAAGTTCTTCCCCAAACGAAAATACACACTCCTTGGGGAACCTGCTGAAGCAATCATGAAAAGATTGGTAGATGAAAAATTGATAACGGTCCCTACACATAATAATTATCAAGAACCATCGGTCAAGCCACCATGGTATAATGAAAATTATCTTTGCGACTTCCACAAACTCAAGGGACACACGACAAACAACTGCATGAGGCTCAAAAATCTAATTCAAGACCTCATAGATGACAAAATCATAGATGTGGAAGCACCATCAGGAAACAAAGATCTCAAGATTTACACGAATCCGATGCCGAATCATGGCAACAAAGGAAACAAAGATCAAGACAAAGGAAAAGGGGCTTATAAAAATGTCAACCACACATACGAGGGTGTTGTTGCTTGTTTAGACGAGTTTTGTGGAGTCATCACCATCAAAGGGGCCCAAGCCGATTGTGGAGTCACCACAAGAGGTGGAAAGGTTACCATTGCAGCACCATCCCAACCAAGCAGAAATTCCACATCCAATCCAAGGTCTAACCCTAGTGGCTATAATGTCTTGGATCAATTGAAAAGAACCCCTGCACATATCTCCATCATGGAGTTACTCAAAATCTCATCTGCACACAAAAAGATTCTAGAAGAAGCTTTGGCGTCATCTACTGTCCCCGCAGATCTAGATACAGAACAATTCCAAGCTATGGTCGCAAATATCACCACACCTAACATTCTTACATTTTCTGAACAAGACTTCCCCACACAACCATCTCACAACCGTGCACTTCATCTGGAGGTGTACGTAAATAAAAAGAAAGTCAAGAGAGTCTTGGTGGATGGAGGTGCAGGCTTAAATATTTGCTCCTTAAAGCTTCTAAAGAATTTGAACATTTCAGAGGATTCAATTGACAAAGGAAAAGGCATCACAATAAGAGCATACGATGACCAGGAAAGGGTATCCCAAGGCACCATTCAGCTTCCTGTCCAGGTTGGACCCGCCATCATGCAAACCAACTGTCAGGTCTTGGACCTCGATTTACCATACAACATTCTCCTAGGGCGACCATGGATACATGCAATGCAAGCTGTAGCTTCAACTTTCATCAATGTGTGAAATTCACACATGAAGGTCAAGAGGTTACTATCCATGGAGATCCTGAGCCATTTGCCTACTGCAAAAATCTAGAGGCAAAATACTACAAGATCCCGCAAGTACCCAAGAACGATGAAGGCCCATCAACACCTTACGTGGATCCCGCCACTCTCACTTCTGTGACAGAGACACCCTCCACCCCCGCCATCCCCGCCTTTTCTGATATCAAAGTTATAATACAAGATGATGGTTGTGGAAACTATTCAATGCCTAAGAATGCTTTTGTAGTAGGAGAGCTACCACAATCTCCTAGATCAAGAGGACGACCACAATCACAAGAAGCTTCAACATCTCAAGGATCCTATGAACGAAACCCTACCTTCACAAGTGCAGGAGATCTTGGTCAGGAAACATTAGAGGGGGACCTATCTCATCTCCTTTATCGAGATGATATACCGGCAGTTGAATTGCCTATGGATGAACGAAACAAAGGTATGAAGCTGATGCTCTTGATGGGCTATAACCGGAACCAAGGGTTAGGCCAAGATAATAACGGGCGTGTAATACCCATTATACCTGAGAAGCAAATAAAAAATCTTGGCATTGGTCATCCTACTCCTAAGGTAACTGTACTTGGTCGAGGTGCCCAGGATAGACGGAACCGAACGCCTCCTCAGGAATCTGTAGCTACTCCAAAATCCTCCATGACTTTAGGAATGCCCACTGATTTAACTGAGTCACCAGAAATAGGATTACCTTTGTTGTTTGAGGATACTAATGTCCTTATGATTAGCACCTTGTCTTATGAGTCTGAAAACCAAAGCAATGAAATCCGATTAGTCTATCCCCAACTGATTGATTACGACCAACGAGGACCACCAATTCTTGACATGTTTGAAAACGATAAGGCGCTCTCAGAATTCATGGGACTTAGGGATGACATTCCATGTGGGGATCATAAGGCAGGTTTTATCATAGAGCTGGATACACATGCATACTATGGAGAAACGATTGAATCCCTCAGTCGCAAAAATAAAAAATTGAGAATAATCTCCAAGTCCTTGAGTGAAAACCACCTTGTGGCACTCTCCGACTCTAAAAAAGTAAAAAGAAAGGACGCATCCAATGGTGAAAACCTCTCTGAGGCGCCTGAGGATGGGGGATTCAATCTTCCTCTTACAGCTATACACCAAGAAAAGTCAGCTATGCTAGCAGAAAAGTGCAACCCCATCAATCTGGGAACACAAGAAACTCCTCATATTACATTCTACGCTGAGTCATTATTATGCAAAGAACAAGAGGAGTTGGCTACCTTCTTAAAGGAAAGGAAGATAAATTTTGCGTGGACCTATGCTGATATGCCAGGATTGGATCCAGAGGTAGTGGTTCATCACTTGGCAGTCTATCCTAAAGCTAAACCTGTGAGACAGAAGCTTCGCAAAATGCATCCTCAAATTGCTTTGTTAGTCAAAATGGAGCTCAAAAAGCTATTAGATGTGGGATTCATTCGACCAATTGATTATCCAGAATGGGTATCGAACTTGGTACCCGTATCAAAGCCTGACGGAGCCATAAGAATCTGTACGGACTTTAGGGACTTGAACAAGGCTTGCCCAAAGGATGATTTTCCGTTGCCTAACATCGACATGATTGTAGACATGACCGCAGGGCATGAGATGCTATCACTTATGGATGGATTTTCAGGATACAACCAGATTATGATAGCAAAAGAAGATCAACACAAGACATCTTTCACTTGCCCTTGGGGCACATACTGTTGGAACGTAATGCCATTCGGCTTAAAGAACGCTGGGGCCACATACCAAAGGGCCATGACACTAATATTCCATGACATGATCCACAAAACAGTTGAGGACTATGTTGATGACATCCTGGGAAAATCCAAAAAGAAGGAGGATCATATATCGGTCTTGAGTGCTATCTTTGACAGACTAGAAGAATACAAGGTTCGTTTGAATCCCAAGAAGTGTGTCTTTGGCGTACAATCAGGAAAGTTGTTGGGTTACATAGTGTCAATGAGAGGCATTGAGATTGATCCGGCAAAGGTGAAAGCAATACTTGAAATGGAAGCTCCTAGGACATTGAAACAACTGAGAGGTCTCCAAGGCAGGCTTCAGTCAATTCGCAGGTTCATAGCACAATTAGCAGACAAACAAATCCCTTACTCTCACCTACTCCACAAGGGGGTAACGTACAAATGGGATGACAAATGTGAACAAGCCTTCAACAAAATCAAGGAATATCTGTTAACACCTCCAGTACTAAGGCCTCCAATTCAGAACAAACCATTGATCCTTTATATCTCAGCAACTGCAGCAGCCCTTGGTGCTCTCCTAGCACAACATGATGAAAATGGAATAGAAAGAGCCATATACTACATCAGCCGTACAATGGTGGGCCATGAGTTAAACTATACATTCATTGAAAAAGCTTGCCTAGCAGTGGTGTTTGCATCCCAAAAATTCAGACACTACATGTTGGCACACAAGATCAAACTCATAGCTAAAATTGATCCCTTAAAGTATCTTCTTTCAAAGGCAATGCTTACAGGAAGAATGGCTAAGTGGGTAATGATATTATCAGAATATGACATTGAGTATGTGGAGCGCAAGGCAATCAAGGGACAGGTCATTGCAGACCAACTGGCAGATGCACCTATCTATGCGGAGAGCCCACTTGTTTCAGAATTTCCAGATGAATCCATTTTCAACATTGACATAGCTACTCATTGGAAACTATACTTTGATGGCTCCTACACACAACATGGGTCCGGAGCTGGTATCTTCTTCATCACTCCACAAGGGGATTGTATACCAAGATCATACAAACTAGCATTCCCTTGTACCAACAACATTGCAGAATACGAGGCTTTAACTATAGGTCTCAGGATAGCAGTACAGTGGAACATTATGGCATTGAAGGTATATGGAGATTCACAGCTTATCATAAATCAAGTGAACAATGAGTACCAAACAAAGGATGATAAGCTAACTCCATACAAAAGGCTGGTGGAAAATCTCAAGGAATATTTTGTTGACATCACATTTGAGCAAGTACCAAGAACCAACAACAGAGCAGCAGACGCAATGGCAACTATTGGATCACTCTTAGAGATCCCTCAAAATGTTCCGAAATATGACTTCTTGGTAGAGCAGCTTCTCGTACCAGCATTCAAGGTACCAGAGTCAGAATTTGTGTGCGAAATCGTTGGTCCAAATGATCAGTGGTACCAAGACATTTACACATACCTTAGGATAGGTATCATTCCCGCCGATTTGCGTTCAAGCCTTAGACGAACCTTTATCAAGAAAGCATCTCGTTTTGTCATTTTAGGAGAAACCCTTTATCGTAGAAGCATAGAAGGAAACTTACTAAGATGTCTTAACCCTGAGGAGGCTTCGGCTGCCTTAACTGAGGTGCACAACGGCATCTGTGGTTCTCATTCGAGTGGCATGACCTTGTCTAAGAAATTGCTGAGGAGTGGATATTACTGGCCTACCATGGACAGAGAGGCACATGAATATGTCAAGAAGTGTCTACAGTGTCAGCAACATGGGGACCTCATCCATGCTCCAGCTCAAGAGCTTCATCCAATAATCACACCATGGCCCTTTTCACAGTGGGGACTCGATCTCATTGGGAAAATCACACCCACCTCATCCAACGGCCACAAATTCATTATAACCGCAACTGAGTACTTCACCAAGTGGGTTGAAGCCATACCTATGACCTACATAACAGGAAAGCAGATCTCAAAGTTCATCCTGAACTATCTCATATGCCGCTATGGTGTTCCACAAGCCATTATCTCAGATAATGGGACACCATTCAAAAATCAGGAAGTCCGTGACCTATGTGATAAATTCAAAATCCAACATCGCTTTTCCACCCCATACTATCCCCAAGGCAATGGCCAAGCAGAAGCTACAAATAAAACCATCCTCAAAATCCTTAAGAAAATAGTCAATGACGCAGGTCGTGACTGGCATTTGCAGCTTAATCCTGCCCTTTGGGCTTACCGAACCAGCATCCGCACACCCACTGGTGCCACACCATTTTCCTTGGTCTACGGATCAGAGGCCATCTTGCCCATTGAGATCGAGTTACCATCCCTCAGAGTATCATTGCAAAATATCATCACAGACGAAGAGTATCGAGTTTCAATACTGAATGAGCTGGAACTGTTGGACGAGCGACGTTTGGATGCTTTAAACCATCTGCAAGTGTATCAGAATAGACTGAAAAGGAGCTACAACAAGAAAATCAGAAGCAGAACTTTCCAAGTTGGAGAATTAGTCTTAAAAGAAAATCAGAAGAATGTCCCAAATCCCAGCAGCAAAGGAAAGTTCGAACCCAATTGGTTGGGGCCTTTCATTGTCACAGCAAGCTACAAATCAGGGGCATATCAGCTATCAACACCCGAAGGGGAACCTCTGCAGGAGCCCATGAATAGCTCCCATCTCAAAAAGTTTTATACCTAATTCTTTCCAGATTATAGAACCAAAAATCAAAAAAAAAAATCGAGGAAAAAGGTCGAAAATGGTAAAGAGAGAAAAAATCGTCCTCTAGTGAAAACCATACATTGGCACTTTGGGCAAGATACCTTGGTGAGAAACACGGTAGCCGAGGAACCTTGTGTAAATAAGCACTCTCCATCCATCTTGGTCTCCATGACTTGCTTTGCATCATTCACTCACCCATAGCATATCATCGCATTTCACCCTTCCATCCGCATCTGTACCATAGCTTGGTCTTGCGTTTGTGTCATGATTCCTCCTAGAGCTACTCGGCCCACTTAAAAGGTCAGTTTGTCCTGCCTATATCAGAGTAGTCTATCGCCTCATGCTAGGGGCACATTCTCATCGGATGGGATTAGGTGTATGATCTTAAAGTCCTCCAAAATGAGAAAATCCAAAAACATCGAGGAAAATCGAGAAAATCCAAAACATCGAGAAAATCAAAAATCAAAAACATTCAAAACATTTCAAAATCCAAAACAAAGATTCGTCTTATTAGAACTACGTCGTCTCTGACTTGAGCAGTAAGGCAAGGTTGATCTTTTGATCATCCCGAGACATTTGGAATTGGGTCCTATAGAGTCAGATCATAATAAGTACGACATTTCATCATGTATATCTTCATCGTAAATGATCAAGTTGTCGGTCGAACTACGTGGTCTAGCGTGTATAACGCGTGAGCAAAGGCTAATCTATCGATAAGCCCAGGGGCCCCTAGGATAGGTCTTTGGGTTAGTCTCTTGGTCCAAAATCACCGGAGAAAATCCCAAAAAACATTCAAAAAATCAAAAATCAAAACATTTTGTAAAAAACTCAAAAATACCAAAAATAGCATCAAAATATTTCAAAACGCCAAAAACATCCAAATATTCAAAAAATATCATCCGTCTCATTTCGCTATCACCCATAATAATCAATCATCCATAATAAATCATCATCGCCTTCATCCTTTGTTAAAATTGAGGAAACAAGTCTAGCAGTCAAACGTGAAAACCTAAACTGTCAAAATCTCAAGTATAGGTCTGTCGGTAAGCAAGTTGGTCAACTCTTTTCTTATCAATGGCATGTAAATCATAAATCAATTTCATCATCATTTGATACAAAGCATTTCCTAGGATCCGTTCCGACAATGGGCACTTTTATCAAATCAACCAATTTGGGTAAACAAAATGACGTGTCATTAACATGTCCTAGGATCCGTTCCGATAATGGACATTATCTTTTGGCAATAAGTTTTGGCTCCCATCTTTTGAAACACATCCCTCTGGCTGAAGGTATGAAGAACATTGGCTTGCTTGTATACTTGATCTTTTCTTTTGATTTATCATATTGCGCTCATTCCAAGGACCTCTCGATGATATCCGAACGAAGGATTTAGAGAGAAAGGAATGGGGCAACGATCATTATTATTTTGTTTGCTATGCTTGTTGGACGTTCTTGTAAAATAACTTGGCGACTACTTGCTTTGTTAGATATGTATGGAGGATGTTTCAGATAGCTTGTTGACTATTGCATTGATTGGTTATACCTTTCCGTGTTTTGGTCCGAGATGTTTGAGACTTCTAAAGTGCATCCTAGCAAGGTTTCTGTATGTCAAGTGTGAACAAGATTACTCCTATCTATTTGTCGAGTCAAAGTCCATCACACTAAGTACCACGCCATCCTGGTCCTTCATACCTTGATGCATCGTACTTAGGCGTGTTATCAAAAAATAAAGTAAGTGACCCTTTGAAAATCCCAATCCTTGATAAGCAAATCATCCATCTATCATCATCATTTGTCATCATCATCTTTTATTATCATCATCATCATCTATCATCGTCATCTCTAATAAAGTCTCAACCAATTATGGACTTGTTGGATCCTCTTGTCATCATCTCATTCCCGCACTAACATCATGCATCCATCATGCATCCATCCTGCATCTGCAAACCATCAATAAACTGCATACCACATATCATTCATATCATACATCATAGGAAACATCGATCATTTCACATGCATTGCATATCATCATCATAATATAGATCTGTTAGTCTAAGCATATCATAAATCATCCGTTGCATAATCACAACATATCACATCATCAATCTCATCCATCTCACTTATCATATCATCCCATTTAATTTGTTTGGGAATAATATAGATTTGTTATTCTAAGCATCTTAGAAATCATCTTTGCGTCGTCATCCATAACCATCATTTGAACCTCTTTATCGAGATCGACCCTCAAATCGAATCTTTTGCTCGATCTCGAGGGGCAATGTACCGATTAATACTTCTTTCCATTTGGGGCATCCGAAAAATCATGAAATTTTAAATTCGATCCACGACAAGTTTATTCTTTGAACCAACGCAACAAGTACATTGCTTCAAAGAGGGGCAAAATGTAGACATGCAAAATTCACATTATGCATTCGATCAGATTCGGTCAAATTAGCTCTTACATTAGGCAAAATTCATCACTTTCATCCATTCATTAAATAAGTTCATTTATCAAATAAATCCTTATCATTCAACCTTCATCCTGCATTATCCATTTAATTAAATAAATCAAAAAGCCATTTAAATCAAATCTTAGATCATTTTCCAAAGTCCAAAAAGTCAAATCAATTAATCAGCATTAAATCAGCATAATCATCATTAAATTAATCTAATCCTAATCTAATACTAATCACATCCCACTTGCATTATCTAGACCTAGCCACTTGCACAATAAATCAATTTTATTGATTTATTAAAATCTCATTTTCTCTCAACATGACAAGTCAAACAAGGCATTTATTGCTCTTCTTTCTTGTCCCCCTCTCAAAATTTATTGCAAATTTGAATTCAAAATTTCCCCCTCTTGGGCACTCTTCCCAAATCTTGCACACACATCAACTAATCACATGATGACAAGTGTCCTCAATTCATTGGCTTGTTTTTGATCCCACATTGGTCCCTCTTCAACATTTGGCATTTTGAAAATCTTTAAATACAAGCATCATCCTCAAGCAAATCCTTCACAATCTTCACAATTTCATGCAAGGTTACTCTCTTCACTTGAGATTTAATCTTGTTCATCATCACTCCACCATCTTCATAGCATTTTCAATTTGAGCTTTTATCAAGGATTGGGAAAGGGTCACTAGCACATGTGACACCAATCCAACTATGGAATAGGTAATTTGGTTTTGTTTTCATAATGCTTTGGTCTTTTTAATATCATTTGCTGCATTTGGAAGCATTTCTAAGGTATTTCATAGAGGCATTTTAGTAGAGTTTGCATAACACTAACCCATGCTTGAAGTGTAGTTTGTTTGCAGATTTTGAAAAAGATGCCTACAGAAACGATGAAAGAAAGAATAAGAATACAAAGATTAAAGTATAAAATCATTTGAAAATAATTGAGGATAAAAATATTTAATCTAATAGTTGTTAACATAAATGAACTTCAATTATATAGCCTTGAGAACATAAAAAAATTATAGATTGGAAAGCAAAACAAATATGTCATTACTTGAATAAAATCTAATAAAGTTTGACTTCATTGCATACTTGTTATAAATATCTCACATGAACCAATGAAACTCAATGTGTCTCCAAATTACATAAGAAGAGAGAACCTAAATGTGAAAAAGAAAAAGAAATTCAAAATCCATCTTTTTGTAATGAGTTTGTTAAAATTTAAAAACATTCAAGAACCCCAAAATGGTTTTCCAATAAGATGTATTAACCAAAATATTCCAAATTTTTATACAATTACTTAGAAAGATGTACAAAATGAGACCTTTACTAAATAAATTTCAAAATACATCATTAAATGTATATTAAAATCATCCGCACTCTAATTAAGAACATTAAAAACAATATGGAACACAAAAAGATAAAATTAAAAAGTTCCAACTAATGATGTTATAATAATCCTCCCCAAGTTGATCCTCTCATCCCAATCATCATACTTAATGTTTTGGTACTTGAATCATGTCTATTATATTATGTGCTCCTCAACACTATGTAAATTAGAACTCTTAATAAATATGTTTTTAAAGAGGAAGCATTTTCTCTTTCTATTACCATAACGATTATTCTTGTTTTTGTAACTTGGTATTTCTACTTGTAAATTTTCAACTTTTTATTATGTAAATCATTCTTTGATACCCAAGTAGTTTAAAGGTTTTCTTGAATCTTATTTAGTTTTTAGATTTAAGTGCTTTCCCATTTTCTAATTTCTTAATCAAATATAAACGTTGTTCGATCCTTATTTCCTTCTAATACCAAAATCATCCTCTTTTCCTAACTATAAGAAGTCATATTTCAATCCCACCATGGTTGTGAATCAAACTAAAATTGGTATGATTGGGAATATGCATGATACTAAATTTATCATAATGGAGAAGAATCATTTGACCATGAGGCCCTTGTTGAGAAAATGGTAATCAAGATATAGCTTTGATGCACACAACCTTTCTTTGGATCTTGCAAATTTGGCTAGTAATATTAATCCTAGTACAATGATTGATCTCCTTCATATACTATGTTGATTAATAAGCCATGTGGAAAGAAAGTACTTAAAGTTAAATAGGTAAAAGGATAAGCTCAACAATCCCTTTGAGTGATGTGCCATTTTCTCTCCATCCCAAGCTTCTTCTTCATGTATTCCTCCTTATTGTTTTACTCCTATCTATCTTATGCAATTTATTTCTCCTTCCACCAAACCTCCCCAAATTTATCCTCTCCTTTTTCCTAGATCTCATCTCATGCTTACTTATTATGATGCACATAGTTCTCTTGTCTCCACATTAGTTCTCATTAGTTTTTTTTACACTTCCCATGTTCCCCTCACTGTGATATTCCTACGCAAGTCTTTGTCACTCCACACTCATTTATTATGTCACGAAAAATTTATACACCACCTTCCATTTCTCATCTTGCCACTTTCATTCATGTCCTTAATCCTAGTGTGCCTCTATCTACCCTTGACATTAATGTTTAAAGGCTTGTTGAGATGAAAAGTAATGTTGATTCCTTACCTAATGGAAACAAAAAAAGACATACATATAAAAATCAACCACAATTCAATTTCTATTGAAAATTTTACATATCCATTTTATGTTGGATTTTTGGAACCTAGATTTGAGATGCACAATGTTAAAGGAGATCCCATGACACATTCAAGGTTCTTTAGTGCTACATATTTGGATTTTGTGTATGATGACAAGTTATTGGCTAAGTTCTTCCCATGAAATTTAATAGTATTATCTTCCATTTGGGTCTATTTTTTAATATTGAAATTGGTCAATGCAAATATTGGGAATGTTGGATTGAAGTTTATTATTTTAGATTTTTTGACTGTAAACAAGGATCTACAAAGTATATACATTCTTAGCATTTGCATGCAAGTGAGATGAATGTTAAGAACTAAAGTTGTTAGAGGCTACCGCACTTAATTATGGATCTTCTAATGCTTCATCTACATCATCCTACCCTTGTAAATTTGAAAAGAAAAATTATTTCCAAAAGGATAGTAAAAAATAATGGAAATGACCATTGTACAAACTATACATTATAAATGTTTCTAATATAATTATGACTCTAAAGCCTCCAACTTTTTCCTTTGTAAAATGTGCTTCAAAATTTACTTAGTGCTTGCATGATTACACTTCCTCCTATTAGGCCATTATATAAATCTAAAGTTATTCCCATAAGATATAATGAGAAAGAATTTTGTTATTAAATTGTAGAGTTAATTGTAATTATACTCAACATTTTATGGGATTAAGGAATAATTGATTAAGGATTTGATTGATAAAAAAAAATAGGTTGAGGGGGTTAATATTGGGGCCAATCCTTCAATTGTTCCTCTTAATGAAAATTTAAATATTTTACACTAAATAGATCTAATAAAATGGTTTTATATGAGGGTCATCAGATTGAGGTTCATATACATGTTGACGAGCTTGAAATCATTGATTCACCTATGTATGTGAGGAATGATTTGTTGGTATTAATAAAAATTATAAGGGTACTTATTCTTCTTCTTATGTACTAGAGTGATTGACTTTTATTGAAAATGCTTGAAAAACTTTCAAACAAATGTAATTTGAATTCATTTTAACCTATCAATAGTGCTTGATATGCAAACTGGAATGATGAATTTTGAACAGATGAACTCAAATTTGCTTTGGCCAGAAAGAAACACCTTCATTTGGTCACCATCACACTTTCAGGTCACCGCATGCACTAGGGATAGTAGGGAAAGTGACTGGTAAAACAAGTAGTAAAAGTGACAGGGTAAAATGAACAATTTTTTTCTTTTTGTCATATTAGGGGGTTCGGTCGAACCCATGTTCAACCGAACCTATTTAAATATTGCTTTTTTTAGGGTTTCTTTGGTTTGGTCAAAGCATGGGTTCGGCCGAACCAAAGAAATGGTTCAGTCGAACCATTGGGTTCATCCAAACCCATGCAATATGGTGAAAAAGAAAAATGTGAAATTTCCTTCCTCTAACAAAGTGTAAACCACTATTCTGAAGCCACCCTTTAGTGAAAGCATAGAAAGTGGAGAGAAGGTGATGCATGCATTGAATCTAGACAAGCCAGTTTTCCTTAACATAGATTGAGCATAATAATAGCTCCTATATTCACTCAACAAACTATTAAGACCATTTACCAGGCAGTTACAGATATGTGCAAAATCATCATGGAAAATATAGGCCCTTAAGTGGAAAAAAGATAAGAAAAATTAGAGTTAGGCAACTTGACATAAAAATTTGAATAAGTTATCTATATTATTTCAAAAATATGTAAGAATACAATCTATAGAAAATTGAATGTAGTTTCTAAACTACTAGGTTTGTTTAAAAAAAAAATCTATTTAGTGAAAATTTAAAATTTCAATGTAGTAGTACTTAAATTTTAGGGAAAAAATAAGAAGTAGGTGTCCATCTGACCACCCTAACAACAATAAAATGATAATATTTTTTTATAATATTTTAGATATAAGTAGAGGACTCATGTCCAAATGTGATTCATACAATTTTTTGGAAATTTTTTTCCATGTAAATAATTAATTATGATTTTTTTATTACAACTTTTAAAAAATATAAAAACTTGTATGTCTGACCACCTTAACTTGGTCAAAAATTCATGAAATTCATTTTTTCTTTTTTTAATCCTATAGTATTCAAAGCATAGAATGTGACGCATGTTTTGGATTCAAAAAATGTGATACTTTTTGAAAGCTAGAGATGTTTTTCAATCATCCTATCATTCAGGAATGTAGTCATAATTTGAATATAAAATGAATAATAATTGCTTATTAAATTCAAAGTAAAGCATAATTTATATTGGTGGAAAGCTAAGAATCTTCTTTAAAAACCCTTTTCGTTTCATTAATTTTGGGTAGAAAAAAAGTCATCAGCCACATACATTTTATAGTGCCACATTTTGGCCCATCATGATCCTGTACATACCGTCAAAATTCTTCAATTTAAACTAGGAATCTCTCTCCATTGACCTTTGAATCATCACCTTGTTGAACTTTATGAAAATCACCAACTGGCAGGATCTTCCTCAATTTTGTAGGGTTCAAATTATATCTACATAACAATGTTAGTATGCGCAACAATTGTATATCTATTGTATCTTTGGAAACTTTATGGATTAATAGATTGATAATAGTAAAACCAAAATCCCAAAGAAATAATAGAGAACATAGGATAAAAATATGAAAAACAAAGGGAAGAAGTTACCCAAATGTCTTCAAACTCCATGATTCACCTCCATTATACCTTCTAGCTTGTTGTAAATTGAAAATTTCCCTCAAATTCTTCGAGCACCCTATAAAAATGCCATGTCCTATGCAAGTGTTGAAGGATCTTCTATGAAAATGACCTTAAATGCTTAAGAGAAGATCTAAGTATGTGGGAAAATGACTATAAAAATGAAGACCAAAAATTCACGTGAAAGATTGAGGAGACCCCAAAATGAATTCAAAATTGCCATTTTATAAGAAAAAGGCAGTTTTGAATGAACAAAAGAGATTGAAAGGCAAATGGACAGACCAGATTCTATTATGAAATAACTTGCACAACATAAGAATATGATATGAAATATGCTACAAATACTTGATAATAACTGAGAATAACAAGCCACTTCGAGGGGGAAAACCTCCAAATATCTCTAATGAGAACACACTTCACAACTTGCTGATGAAATAAGACTCACAACCACCTATATATACCTATTTATGCCAAGGATATCACCTAGGCCGACTTAGACACACCTATATAAGACTTGGGCCAACCTAAACAACTACATAACAATATACTAATGATAATATGACTTAATAGAGAGTTAAGATAGCCACAAGCCGATTATTCATAATCCAATGTACAATAATATTAAGGGCATAGCATGCCCCCCTTCTTCAAAGGAGCATTGTCCTCAATGCTAATCAATTTTGGAAACTTTTGAATGAACTCCTCATCTTCCCATGTGGCATCTTCAACTAGTAAATTCTTCCATTGGATGAGATACTCAGTGATAGTTCTATTCCTCAGCTTCTTTGTGCGTGTTTGACGAATGCACTCTAGTTCCAAAATGATTCTCCCTTCTTCATCTAGCTCCGGAAGTGTTGTTTGAGTGGGAATATTATGCCCAATTACCTTCTTCAAATAGGAAACATGAAAAACTGGATGTATCTTTGTTGTAGGAGGCAACTCAAGCTTGTAGGCAACACTACCGATCTTCTGCATGATTTGGTATGGACCATAATTCTTTGGTGACAACTTATTATTCTTTCTTTGCTACTTTAGTGAGATTTTCTTATAAGGCTGCAATCGCAAGAAGACCCAAACCCCAACTTCAAAAATTCTTTCACTACAATGTTGGTCTACCTATTGTTTCATTCGATTTTGTGCCATGGCTAAATTCTCCTTGAGTCATGAAAGTACTTGTTGTTGATGAAGCAAGTGGTCTTCTACTACCTGAACTCTTAGGGACACCTTAATTGATGATGTGATGGAAGGAGGATGATATCCATAAAGTGCCAAAAATGGAGACATTTTTGATGAGCTATGTGAAGCAAGTGGTAGCCAATCTACCCACTGGGACTGTTTCTCTAAAGTGAAACAACGTATATCCTTCAAACACTTATTAACAACCTCTGTTTGCCCATCTGATTGAGGGTGGTATGAAGAGCTAAGAGCCAATTGAGTACCCAAACATGAGAATAAATCTTTCCAAAAGTGACTAGTGAAGATAGGATCACGATCACTAACAATAACTTTAGATGTACCATGTAGCTTTTGGATATTCTCCAAAAAATTTGTAGCCACTGTACTTGCTGTAAAAGGATGTGCTAATGCAATGAAATGTGCATATTTAGTGAGCCGATCAACCACCACCATGATGACATTATGACCTTTAGATTTGGGAAGCCCTTTGATGAAGTCCATGGATATCTCTTCCCAACACTGGCTAGGAATAGATAAGGGTTGCAAGAGACCTGGTGTCTTAATTGTCTCCCCTTTATGCCTTTGACACACCAAACATTCAGCCACAAATTTTTGAACATCACCCTTTAGCCCTTCTCAAAAGAAATCTTGCTTGGCTCGATGATATGTCTTCAAAAATCCTGAATGAACACCCACTGGAGATTCATGCAACTCTGTGAGAATCTTGATTTTAAGGTTGGAATTGTTGCAGAGATACAAATGCTCTTTATACCAAAGAGTATCTCCCTTCCAACAAAACTTATCTGAACTACTAGGATCACTTTTTAATTGCTCGATGAGATTACTTGTCGCAACATCATTTTTCCACTCTGCTTTGGCTTCCTCCACCCAATTTGCTTGTAATATTGAAAGGGCACACAAGAAGGCTTCATCTCTTTCTCATCCTTCCTTGACAGTGCATCTGCAACAATATTTTCTTTCCCTTTCTTATATACAATCTCAAAGTCATATCCTAACATCTTAGTGACCCATTTTTGTTGCTCTTCAGAAGATAGTCGTTGTTCCAAAAAATATTTTAGGCTATCATGATCTATCTTAACCTTGAAATGTCTACCCAATAGATAAGGCCATTGTTTCACCCATGGAGTATTGCTAGCATTTCCTTCTCATAAATAGGTTTTAGTTGATTCTTACCTTTTAAAATTGACTCTAAATGACTCTCAAAAGCAATTGGTCACTTCTTGCATAAGCACCGCCTTCTACCCCATTTCCAAGCATCACATTCCACAATGAATTCTTGGTGAAGTCGAGGGTGGCAATGAGTTGTACACATAGCCTCCTTCAATCTCTCAAATGTTGTATGGCATGACTCGCTCCAATGAAAAGAATCCTTCTTCAATAGAGTGGTGAGAAGCTGCTATACCACAATAGTTCCTTCACAAATCTTCTATAGTACCCTATTAATCCCAAGAATCCTCTTTAGTTTCTTAATGGTTTTGGAATAGGCCATTCCATGATAGCCTTAATTTTGTTAGGGTCCACCTTTACTCCTTCATGTGAAACTATGTGTCCCAAATACTCCACCTCTGTAAGACCAAAAGCACACTTGGATGGCTTAGCATAGAGTTTATGATCTTCAAGTATTTGTAATGCTTGGTCCACATGTTGCAAATGTTCTTCCCAAGTCTTGCTATAAATCAATATATCATCAAAGAATACTAACACAAACTTTCTCAAGAACTTCTTAAAAATGGAATTCATCAAACTTTGGAATGTAGATGGTGCATTGGTAAGACCAAATGGCATCACCAAAAATTCATAATGACCCTCATGAGTCTGAAATGCTATCTTACAAATATCCTCCTCCTTAATCCGAATTTGGTGATAACCAGATCTAAGATCTAACTTGGTAAAAAACATAGCTCCATTTAATTCATCTAGCAAATCATCAATGACTGGAATTGGAAACTTATCTTTAATGGTGTACATGTTGAGCACTCTATAATCTGGACACATGCGCCAAGTATCATCCTTCCTATGTACCATCACCACCGGCGAGGAGTAAGCACTTTGGCTATGCCTAATGATTCCTGCCTCTAGCATCTCTTCAACAATTTTTTCTCACTCTTTTGTATGTGTGGATACCTGTAAGGCCTGATGTTCAGTGGTTGGCTCCCTAGGACTAAATGTATGGCATGATCATGATCCCTCTTAGGAGGAAGTCCTTTAGGCATATCTCCAAGAAAAACTAAGTGACAATCAATTATAGCTTGCAAATCTGGATGAGTAGGAGTAATAGATTGAGAAACTTCTAATGAACATAGTTGGGCCACAAATCCATCCACTCCTTTCTTAAGCAACTTTTTCATTTGATGAGAGCTTACCATTTGTGGAGATTTTTCCTTTAACCCCCTTAGCTCTACTAGCCTTCCTTCTGATTGAAATCTCAATAATAGTTCTTGGAAGTTCATCTCAATTGTTCCTAATGTAGTAAGCCATTGTACTCCCAAAACAATATCTGCTGCACCCATGGATATCGCATACATTGGGGTATCAAGTTGATAATCTCCCATGGATAATTTAATGCTATGACACTTCCCTGAACAACTAATTGTACCACCATCTGCAATCAAAACTTGAAACTCTAGAGCTGGATATATGAAACAATTTAGATGGGTAGCTAACTTTTTGTTGATGAAATTATGAGTACTACCTGAGTCGATCAACACTGTTACCTTCTGCTTCTTTAAGAACCCCACCACCTTGAGAGTTTGTGGAGCACTGAAACCTGAGAGTGCATGACAAGAAATTATTGGTTTAGAATCATGTGATTCCTCATTTGACTCCCTTTCATCTTCTAGTATGGGTTCCTCCTCTTCTTCCTCATTGGGACCTTCAATATAAAACAATTTATTTTCACTACATTTATGTCCTTGACTGTATTTGCTATCACAATTGAAACACAACCCTTTTTTCTTTTCTCCTCAAATTTTTGTGGAGTTAACTTAGTAGGTTGTGTTGAATATCCTTTCTCTTGTCACATTAGCCCCTTGCTTCTTAGGAATCAAATATTTCTCCTCTACCCTGCGGCTAAGATAAAAGACTCATTTATGGAACTAGGGCTAAACATGTGTACCTCATGTTGAATGTGATCCTTGAGACCACCCAAGAATAAGTCATTCAAGTTTTCCGTAATTGAATCCACCCCTTAAGGATAGATTTTGGAATTGTTGAATATAATCCTTAACTGATCCTGTTTGTTGAAGTTTAGCTAGCTGGCTGAAGAAGTTGTCTATGACGCTATTGCTATATTGTGCTTGGAGTTCCTCTGTAAAAATTGACCATGAGACGGTGAGCCCCTTTTTACCTCGATGAGTGCAAAGCCAATGATACCAAATGAATTGATCTGGTTCTAAATATAAGGAAGCCATCATGACCTTTTTTCCATTTGGGATTTGGTGTACTTCAAAAAAATTCTCCATTTGGTTTATCCATGTTAGAGGATCCTTACCATCAAACTTGTGCATATCCACCTTTGGAAATAAATTCCTAGATCCCATAGGAGTACTAAAACTTGTGTTAGTAGTAGCTGACCTAGAATTCTCACCTTGGCCGCTTGAGAACTCCTTTCTTGATTCAGCTATGTAGGTGCTTAACATGTTTCGCATGTCTGACATATCTCCTCTTAGCTCACACATATCCATATTAATTGAGGAAATTTCTTCCTTGACCTTATTTATTTCTTCATTATGAGTAATATCCTTGATTGTTTCACCATCCTTATCAGGAGTCTTCCCCGGAGTGACAACATTCTTTTTACCCCTTGTTGCAGGCCCCGTCATGATGGAAACCACTAATGTTGAAATAAATCACACAAATGAAACTTAAATTCTCTCAAATTTTTATTGTAATCTCCTTTAGTATGTCTTCAAAAACCTAATAAAAATATGACTCCAATTCAACAAGATGTGCGAGATATGTAGATTCCAAAAAAATAGTGTAGAAACACCAATTCTGCAATAATTCATTTAATTCTAATCCAATTCTTCTAAAATCTGGACTGTAGCTTCTTCAATATGTTCTTCAAAAACCCTTTAAAAATCAGAATTTTTTTTTCCAAAATCTGAAAGATATGCTCTTCCCAAAATCGCCTCCAAAATTGAGAAAAACCTTGCCTCTATGGTGCCAAGATCATGCTTTGATACCACTTGTTATGAAATAACTTTCACAATAGAAGAATATGATATGAAATATTCTACAAATACTTGATAATAACTGAGAATAACAAGCCACTTCAAGGGGGAAAACCTTCAAATATCTCTAATGAGAACACACTTCACAACTTGCTGATGAAATAAGACTCACAACCACCTATATATACCTATTTATGCCAAGGATATCACCTAGGCTGACTTAGACACACCTATATAAGACTTAGGCCGACCTAAACAACTAAATAACAATATACTAATGATAATATGACTTAATAGAGAGTTAAGATAGCCACAAGCCGACTATTCATAATCCGATGTACAATAATATTAAGGGCATAGCATATTCAAATTTGAGATTAGGACAAGATGGCTAAAAAAAGGCTAGAGAATCAAATTAGTAATGGTCATTTGACTTTTGAATGGAAAAGGCATCTTTTGAATTAAAAATCATTTTAATTAAAAAGTGGAGAATCAAATGACAGTAGCCAATAACTGCCCATTTTCTACCAAAATAAGAAATTTTGACCATTTTAGATAAGCAATAATTTTTTTTTATTTAAAATGAGGAAAGTGACATGTGGCCATAATTAAATAAATTAGGAAATTTATTTAATTATAAGGAGACATTAGATAATTAGCGATGCAATTAAATAAATAAATAAAAATTATTTATTTAAATAATCAAGAAGAATAAAGAGACATGAATTAATTAAATAATTAGAAATTATTTAATTAATAGATAAAAATGGACTGAATAACATAATTAAATATTTTAATTATGCTAGGACAAATGTGGTAAAAAGAATAGAGCTTGCAGGCCTAGATCAATTGTTAGTGCCTACATTTTTCCCCTCTTTGTCATAATGCAGCCTTTCGCATTGTGACAAAGACAAATAAGTCAAAGTCATGTCCCAACATAGGTATGGAGTATTGATGCCCCCTTAGGAAATTTTCCAAATTTTGGCTTGGTGACAAAAAAATGTAGAAAGTGTCCCGACAAGTTAATGTAAAGACAAGAAAAATAATGGCAAGACAGTTTTGAATTTGGACATGTTTAAGGTACCCAAAAGGGTAGTCAAAGGTGGTGAAAAGAGCCTCTAGTAATAATAGTTGTGAAAAATCCCACTTTTACCCTATAAATAGATTGAAATTGGGGGTAAAACTCATTTCATTTTCAAATTTACTATAGTAATTTTAGAGAGCTCAGAGTGAGGATAGTAGCAAAGAAGATGGTGATCCTGATCATAGAGCATCGTAGGTACATTGCACCTACAAATGACTACAGGGCGCAGAGCTGGCCGTATGTACCCTTAGCCCATTTTGTTAATTTATCATTTTCATGCCTTTTCGGGGTTTCTAGGGCTAGGAACACATGCGTTGCGATGCATTTTCATTTGCGTAAACCGCAATTGCTTTCGTGTTCAATGCATTTTATGCATCATGATGCAAACACGAAGGGTTATTAGGTCAGGGTCAAAATTTGTAATGAAATTGCTTGAAGTTGTGATGCAATCACCAATTTAAGCCACATTTGACAGTTGTAAAGCTGTATTTGAATTATCACGATGCATTTAAGGATGGGAATGATGCATTTGAAGTAAATCACACATGTGTATAAAATCATGACGCAAGTGGAATTTTGAGATGCAATCACAGAGTAGAATGATGCAATCATCATATAGTGACACAAGCATAGTATGGAATGACGTAACTACCTAATTGTGATGCAATTGAAGGAAATGTGATACATTTTTTTTTTACTTTGATTGATGGTAGCTTAGTCTTTCTTCAACTTTTAAATTCCTTTGGCTTAGACTAGGTGATAATGACAAGTTTCAAGGAAATGTTGACACATGCTTTGACATGTATAGAGACAGTTAGCACCTATTTACATGTGGGAGAGTAGACCATCAACTTACGCATTGAGAGAAAAATTGATAGATAGAGAGTGACAGTGATTGATGCAACTAGGTCTCTAGTATGTCACCTATATGCATGTTGCACTATAAAATAGGGGACTCTTGATAGTGCTATGCAAGAGGTGGGACTCTGAGACCTACTCTTTCCACTTGTTGACTAGGGAGGCTACGATTACCCTTGAGGATGTTTATCATATTCTACACCTACCGATCCAAGGAGAGGATTTTTTATGACCCACAGTATGGATATCAAAAATTCATTAGTTACTATCATGATCAAGGAGCTAGATTGGGAATTGAGGGGTATGAAAGCCGATGGGAGTTCATGGTAGAGTACTATAGATGATTTGATGCTCTATTAGTGACATTGATTGTTGGTGTAGTTATTCCATATCGCCGAGGACACAGGTTTCCCATTGGTTGGGGGAATGTACTTGTTGGAATGAGGTGAGATAGGATGGTTTATGCTTGAGGACCTTGTTTATTAGGGATGTTATATCATTAGTTGCATGAGGTTGCATACAGGAGGGCACAGAGCATTTCCTGCAAGACGACCCTTCTTATGATTTGGGCATGGGAGCATGTTCCCATTTTTTTCCCACCAATTGAGAGGCCATAGTTGGAAGATGGTATGCCATATGTATGTTACTATGTCGATGCATTACATTAGGGATGTTATATCATTAGTTGCATGAGGTTGCATATAGGAGGGCACAGAGCATTTCCTGCAGGACGACCCTTCTTATGATTTGGGCATGGGAGCACATTCCCATTTTTTTCCCACCAATTGAGAGGCCATAGTTGGAAGATGGTATGCCATATGTATGTTACTATGTCGATGCATTACATTAGAACCACTATGGTGACATAGGTTGATGAACACATAGGATTGACATCATGACTGTATTTATTTGGAGATCGTATAGGGATTATGGGTAGTGGGAGGATGAGGTAGATCATCTTAGTTTATACCAAAAATATCGATATCTAATTGGGTGGATGGTGTAGACATAGTTGATTGTAGAGATGTATTTGTTGCAGTAGGTTTTCAGACAGTTTGGCAAGAATTAAGGTATTCCAATTGGGACAATAGATATGTGATGTCATCTCAAGAGTTAGCACGGGGACAACCCATATCTATGGAATTTGCTACTCAGCAGATAGATTGATTGGTTACGCAACAGTGGGGGTGGAGAGGAGGCATTGTAGATTTAGGGACCATTGCAAATTTTGATTTATGGTGGAAGATGTTAGAAATGTTAGCCTCAATCATCACAGGCTATAACCTCTATTGGGGAAAAGTCGGTGTGACATCCATCATGTCTGGCCAACTAGTAGTAGTAACCTTGTTGAAATTGTATAGGTCATTGTGACCTTGCAGAAGTCTTGCCGAATGCTTTTACTTTGGAGCCTATTGCTATGACAGTTTGTTCATTGTAACCTCTCATCACTCGTGGAGATCTTTGGCTGACAAGCCATTCTATCGAATATCGGGGAGAGTCTTGGGTGTTCGCTAAGAGCTCTCAGCAATGTGTTAATGTATCACCGACATCATTTAGTTTGAAGTCATTGGGGAAACTCTCACCAGAAGGAATACTATCAATAAGACGTCTTACCGATGTGGGAATGTCACACCGACCATATTCCTTTGGGGTAACTCAAAAGGTCTCAGGAAGACATCTCAACGAACGATGAAGGTCTCATCGATAGGAATACTTTTGGATGCATTAGGGTGACACTAAGGGTTCACCAAGAACTCTTAACTATGGACATAGGTCTTGCCAACTATTATTTGGCACTCGGTATGACTGGAGGTTTCAGAGTAATGTCTTAGCGATAGTGGTTATGTCTTGCCGACTGCCAATCTCTTCGGAGTAACATAAAGAACTCGATAGGATGTATCAACAAAAGAAGATTGTCTTGTCGATTTGAATACTCGTGTCTATGTGACTTATGGACCTCGGCATGAAGTCCTGGAAAAAGCAATATATCTCATCGACTGTTGGATCCACTCAGATTAACTTGAAGGCTTGGTGTGAGGTCCTGGCAAGAGTGATATGTCCTGCCGATGGAATGACTCTTCGGTGTGACTTTGAATATCGGTATGTGGTCTCACCGAAGAGCGATAGTCTCACCGAATGGAAAACTCACGTCTATGTGACTTTGAAGCTTTGTTATGTCATCTCACCAAAAGCTATAAGTCTTGGTGATACCAATAAATGTGGTGAACATCGGTATGAGGTCCTGGCGATACGAGGAATTCTTAGCAATGGTCTTTTGAACTCGATGTAACATCTTTCCAATAGGTAAACTCTTGGCGACATCGATGGAAAAGCTTTTGGGAATCAGGGAGACACTTCTTTTGTCTCATTGACATGCCGATATAGTGTGAACTCTTTTGACTGAGTGATGACCATCTATGTGGCTAGTATTCGACCAATCAGAGGAGTTGAATTTGAACCATTTGAAGACAATCCAATGTGACAGTTCTGAGAGGAAGATCAACAGACCAGTGTTGACAAGGATATAGTTTGTAGTTGCAGATGCTCGTTCGTTTGATGGCTGTTTCAATCAATAGTTGTGTGAACAGTTTGAATTGTATTAGAGTTATTTCTATTCTATGAAGACTGTAACTTGAAGATTCCTATACAAGATTGATCATTGTGAAAGCTGTTGTAATCTGGCATCAGAAAGATAAGTCAGAACTCTATATGTAATTTTGTTACTGTAATACAAAGTGACTTTTCTTGGTGTGGTGGGTTTTTCTCGCGTAAGGGTTTTCCCACATATATTTGGTGTTCATATGTGTTTGTCAAATACTTTGTTTCTATTATCTCTTTCATGTGCATCTTAATTGGACTGTAATTGTAAATTTTAAATGAGTCTTTGCATTCTTCCCTGAGGTTTTGATGTTAGGAGAGTTGTTTCCACATCTAGCTTTCCTTACAAGTCGTATCAGAGCCTGGCTAGTTGTGTTATCCTTGTGGGTACGTTGGGTTTTTTGAGTCAATTTTTTTCAGTGGGAGTCCTATAGAGAAGTTCAATGGCAGTAATTTTGAGTTGTGGAAACTTAAGATGGAGGATCTCTTAGTGGATCATGATCTTTGGATTGTTGTGTCGGGAACTAAACCTACAGGCATGAAGCAAGAAGATTGGGACCTTGTAGATAGAATTTCTAAGGGGTTGATAAGGCTCTATTTGGAAGACTCCATTCTTCTCAATGTGCATGAAGAGAAGACTGCATCTTCCTTGTGGAAGAGACTGGCATCTATTTATCAAGGGAAGTCTTTGGTGAATAAACTATTCCTGAGGAAGAAGATGTACTTTTTGAGAATGCAGGAAGGAGGGTCTATAGCTAATCATTGGAACACATTCAACATGTTGATTGCATAGTTAACATCTATTGGTGTGAAGACTGAAGAAGTGGATCACTATATGCTATTATTGTGTTCTTTGCCAGACTCTTAGGATCATCTAGTGATGGCTACTGGGAGTACAACATCTAGTTTCAAGATGGAAGATGTTGTTTCTTCTTTATTATTAGAAGAAATGAGCAAGAAATCTTCTGAGATGGTGAAGGAGGCCCTTGTTGTTAGAGGAAGATCGAAAGAGAAAGGAAAGAAGAAGGCCAAGAAATCCAAATTGAAATATGAAGGGAGATCAAAGTATCCTAGCAAGAAGTCCAAGGTGAAGTGTTGGAACTGTGGGCAACTTGGTCATGTCTGAAAGGATTGTAAAGAGGAGAAGAAGAAGAAGTATTCTTCTAACAACGACTCTTCTCATAGTGATGCAAATGCCTTCATTGCAACCTTGGCTACACAGGCATCAGATGATGTCTAGCTGATTTATTTTGGAGCATCTTTCCACATGACATCTCATAGAGACTGATTCACGAAGTATGAAGAATACGATGGTGGAAAGGTGTACTTGGCAAGTGATTCAACTTTGGAAATTGTTGGTTGTGTAAGAGTCATAATTCAATTCCTTGATGGAAGAGTGAAGGGAATTAATGATGTAATGCACATACTAGGTCTGGCTCAAAATCTAATGTCTGTTAGTAAGCTGAATGATATTGGAGTACAAGTGACATTCTCTAGAAATGGCTACAAGATTACTAGAGGCTTTATCATGCTGGCTAGAGGTGCTTGAATTGGTACCTTGTACAAGCTAGATGCACAGGTTGTTCAATGTAACAGTGTCTCTGTAAATTCATAGAAAGTTACTCATGGAGGTAAAGAGGGAAATATCCCTAATTATGTAAACTCTATGGAAGTAAAACTTCCTACAGAGAAGACTATGCTCTGGCATCATAGGCTAGGTCACAAAGGAGAAAAAGGTTTAAAAATATTAAAGAACAAAAACTTAGTTGAGGGGCTTGAAGATTGTAATCTTGAATTTGAATTGTGTGAGCATTGTATATATGGAAAGCAACACCGTGTTTCATTTTATTCTAGTCCTTATAAATCTTTTGGTTTGCTAGATTATATTCATTTTGATGTATTTGGTCGAGTGGATGTTCCCTCTTTGTCTAAATCAAGATACTATGTGTCGTTTATTGATGATTATTCAAGAAGAGCATTTGTATATTTGTGTTCAGTCAATTTAAGGAATTGAAGAAACTTGTTGAGAATTAGACTAGTAGAAAAATAAAATGCTTAAGGACTAATAATGGTGGTGAATTTTGTTCTGATGAGTTTGAAAGATATTGTAAAGACTATGGGATTAAAAGACATAAGACTACACCTTATACTCCACAGCAGAATGGAGTTGTAGAAAGGTTCAATAGGATAGTGATGGAGAGAGCACAAAGTATGCTTAGTAGTGTTGGCTTGGAGGAGAAGTTCTGGGTTGAGGTTGTATCTACTACATGTTACCTAATTAATCCTTCTCCAAACTCTGCTCTTGTTGAGAAAACACCTTTTGAAGTGTGGTCTAGTAAGAAGCCCTCTCTAAGACACATTTGAGTCTTTAGCTATGAAGCATATGCATCTATTCTGAATGAGAAAAAATCTAAGTTGGAGAACAAGGTTGTCAAATGTATTTTTATTGGCTATAGTGCTAGTATAACATGCTACAAGCTTTGGAATCCTGATACAGAGAAGGTTGTATACAATAGAAGTGTAATATTTTGTGAGATGAAACCTTCTTCCTTCAATCTGTAGTCAGAGACAAAGTCAGAAAACAATAAGGATGTAGTTGTAATTCCTCCTACACCAGAGAAAGAGGAATTCAAAATTCAAAATGTACCTAAAACTAAGGAGAGTTCAAGGAGTTCTAAAAGTTCTGAAGAAGAAGAACCTCAGCCTCAGCAAGTGAGGAGGTCAACCCGTGAAATAAAACAACCTGATAGGTATGGGTTCTCTTTGATAGATTCTACTTGTGCCTATACTTTAATTTCTAGCACTATGATCCTAGGACTGTAAAAGAGGCATTTAAAATGTCTGATTTAGACTCTTGGTTGGAAGCCATGAATGAAGAGATGGCATCATTGGAAAAGAATGAAACTTGGAGTTTGGTGCCCTTTCCTAAAGGAAAAAAAGCTATTGGCTGCAAATGGGTATTTAAGAAGAAGATTGTTCTCGATGGCAGTGTGGAAAATTACAAGTCAAGATTGGTTGCAAAGGGTTATTCCCAGGTCGAGGGAATTGATTATGGGGAAATTTTTTCTCTTGTAGCTAAGCTAACATCTATCAGATTTCTTTTGTCACTTGCAGTAGCATATGACTTAGAGGTCGAATGGATGGATGTGAAGACAACATTTCTTCATGGTGATCTTGAAGAAGAAATCTATATGTCCCAGCCTGAGCACTTTGTGAAGAAAGGTAAAGAGAAACTAGTTTGCAAGTTAAAAAATTCTTTTTATGGGTTAAAGAAGTCACCTAGAATGTGGTACCAAAAATTTGATATTTTTGTATTGTCTTTGGGATTTGTGAGATCAAAATTTGATCACTGTGTTTATTACAAAGTTGAAAGTGATCAAGTACTTATTATTGCTCTCTATGTTGATGATATGTTGTTCATAGGCAATAGTAAGCTAATGATTTCTGATATTAAGTCTCAGTTGTCTGCTAAGTTTGAAATGAAAGATCTTGGTGTAGCAAGGTATATTTTGGGGATGAAGATAACTAGGGACAGTGCAAATAGAAAGATTTGGCTTAGTTAGAGTAAGTATATCAAGACTATTCTAGAGATATTTTGTATGAATGATTGCAAGCAACTAGTTGTTCCAGTCTTGCAAGGAACGAAGCTATCTATTGAAGACTGTCCAAAATCTCCTATTGAGATGGAGGACATGACTAGTGTACCCTATGCTAGTGCGGTTGGCAGTCTTATGTATGCAATGGTCTGTACAAGGCCAGACATTGCCCAAGTAGTGGGAGTTCTTAGTCAGTTTATGGCTAATCCTAGAAGGACACATTAGGATGCTGTGAAAAGAGTTATCAGATATTTGAAGGGCACTTTAGAATATGCTCTGTGTTACCATGGGAACTTGGTTGAATCATAGAAGACTCTCAGCATTCATGATTATGTGGATTCTGATTGGGTAGGGGACATTGATAGCAGGAGGTCCACCAGTGGATATATTTTCATGTTGAATGGTGGTGCAGTGAGTTGGATGAGTAAGCAGTAGGCTGTAGTCACTTTGTCCACTACAGAGGCTGAATACATGGTAGCTACTCATGCTTGTAAAGAAGAAGTTTGGTTAAAACATTTGTGTTCTAACATTGGTTTTGATGTAGGGGAAATAACTATTTTCTATGATAGTCAAAGTGCAATTTTTCTGGCAAAGAATCCTACTTTCCATGCCAGGACAAAACATATAGATGTACACTACCACTTTGTGCGAGATATGGTGGAGGATGGAAAGGTTAGTTTGGAAAAAATTGATACTCTGGATAATGTTGCAGATGAATTGATGAAGCCAGTGAGCATAGACAAGTTCAGGTGGTGTGCCAATTCAATGGGCCTTAGTACCCATGATTTTCAGTAAGTTTTGTGTTGCTCTAGAGGTGCTTGAATGATCTTCATCAAGTGGGAGATTGTTAGAAATGTGTGCCTCAATCATCACAAGCTATAACCTCTATTGGGGCAAAGTCAGTGTGACATCCATCATGTCTAGCCGACTAGCAGTTGTAACCTTGTTGAAACTGTACAGGATGTTGTGACCTTGCAAAAGTCTTGCCGAACACTTTTACTTTGGAGCTTATAGCTGTAATAGTTTGTTCTTTGTAACCTCTCACCGCTCATGGAGATCTCTGGCTGACAAGCCATTCAAACTCACGTCTGTGTGACTTTGAAGCTTTGCTATGATGTCTCACCAAAAGTGATGAGTCTTGGCGATAATGATACATGTGGTGAACTTCAGTATGAGGTCCTGGCAACATGAGGAAGTCTTAGCAATGGTCTTTTGAACTCGATGTAACATCTTGCCGATAGGTAAAAGCTTGGTAACATCGATGGAAAAGCTTTTGGGCATCAGGGAAACACTTCTTGTGTCTCACCGACATGTTGATATAGTGTGAACTCTTTTGACCAAGTGATGACCATCTATGTGGTTGGTATTCGACCAATTAGAGGAGCTGAATGGGAATAGTTTGAAGATAGTCCATTATGATAGTTCTAAGAGGAAGATGAATAGACCATTGTCGACATGGATATAGTTTGCAGTTGTAGATGCTCATTGGTTTGATGGTTGGTTTGATCAATAGTTGTGTGAACAGTTTGAATTGTATCAGAGTGATTTCTATTATGTGAAGATTGTAACTTGAAGGTTCCTGTACAAGATTGATCATTGTGAAAGCTGCTATAATATGGCATTAGAAAGATAAGTCAGAACTCTATATGTAATTTTGTTACTGTAATACAAAGTGACTTCTCTTGGTGTTGTGGGTTTTTCTCTCGTAAGGGTTTTCCCATGTATATCTGGTGTTCATATGTGTTTGTCAAATACTCTATTTCTATTATCTCTTTCATGTGCATCTTAATTGGACTATAATTGTAAATTTTAAATGAGTCTCTGCATTCTTCCCTAAGGTTTTGATGTTAGGAGAGTTGTTTCCGCATCTAGCTTTCCTTACAGCAAATGCATAGGCACATTCCCCTCGTAATCCAGATGGACTTGCACTAGTGGACAAAAGATCCATTATTCCACATGTACCATGAGCTAGATGAGGTGGTAGAGTTGGTGACAGAGGGAGAGGTAGAGGCTGAGGGAGAGATGGGGATAGGGTTAGAATCAAGGGTGGAGGGAGAGATGGGGATGATGGTGATGAAAGGGGAGCGAATGGGAGGTGAAGGAGAGGAGGAGATAGAGGGAGACACGAGAGGCAGGTGAGGTAGTGAGTGGCTAGAGCACCACTCGACCCTATTCCAAAGTCAGTTGAGGAGGAGGGTGAGAGGGAGGTGGAGCATGTAGAGGTGGAGATTGGAGGAGAGGAGAGGGTGATGGAGGACAGAGAGAGACTGAGAGAGAGGAGGACATAGTGGATGATGATGAGGATGAGGATGAGGCCATTGTTACTAAGCACCTACTGTGATTGAGCATGGTGGAGAGAGATAATGGGATGCCAATTGGGTTAGTACTACTAGTAGATGCCACCGTAGATCAACAAGTTGTAGACCTTCAGGGAGACTTGATGAGAGCATTGCATAGGTTGGAGCTTTATAGGTTGAGCTTGAGCTAGTGAGGGTTGAGTGGGAGTAGGCCAAGATCTAGATGAAGGAGGCAACACAGTGGTGTGTAGAGTTTGCAGAGCTATGCATAGGGCCTTCAAGAGATATGGCCCTTGAATTTTCTAGGGTGAGCGCTCTGTATGGCTAGTATAGGACCCTCTATGAGCAAGTAGTGCATCTTGAGCAAAGAGATCCTACACTATTGTACTCATAGATGAGGATGGGCAATGGCCAAAAATTAGAGAGTGGGAGAAATAGTAGGAGCACACTAGTGTGGGAGGGTCTACCTCCTCAGGACACACATCAAGGCATAGGTCTCACTACTCACACAAGCATGCCTTGAGTCATCATTCAAGCCACAGCCATGGGTCTACTAGACCAGGGTAGAGGTTAGTGCAGAGGTAGCCACTAGTGATAGACACCCCAGTTGCTCAAGTTATAGACACGGCTTAAACAAGTGAAACAAAGGTTGCAGTGATAGATGCCTTAGCAATACAGGGATAGGTGACGGTGACCATGATGGTCTCAGTTCCCTTGACAAAGCACCAATCCCCTAGATCTTCTCCTCGAGAAGATGAGGAAAGTACCTCCTAAGATATTGACATTTCATGTATTATGACATTATTGACTATTAAGCCTGTGAGCTCCATTTTTGAGACATCTTTTTGACTTTATCATGTGACATTGATTTTTGAGATTATATATAGGTGATGTATTTTTATGTGGCCCATTTGTTTTATGTTATGTGATGATGACAATGATTTAGATGACATGTTGTGATTATGCAGCTATAACACCTATGTGATATTTATTTAATGCATTTTATGATTCCTATGATGATGTTATATATATGTTTATGCCATGGATGCATTTATGATGAAATGTTATGTTCTATTTATGATTATATGCTATGATGATGCCATGGATGATACTGATGATGATAATATTTATGTTTTTATTTTTTTTCATTTCCTGCCCATGATTATGGATGCACTGATGGATGACAATATTGTATATGGATTATATGACATATGATTTGTGTGACGATATGTCATGATATGCTATGAAAATATATGTACACAATTGGGATGTTTTATTATTTGGATCTAATCTAATGCAAATTTCTAATGTAATGAAATGTCTATATGATTATGTATGTGAATGTATTTTTCTATGTCACAGGATATTATCAAGAGACAAAAGAAGGATGAGACCAGAGAGAAGGAGATGGATGATAGTAAGATGAAAAATCCTTCAACATGTTTTCATAGGACTATAAATTGTTTCTCTTAATCATCATTGGGTAGATTATTGTGATGACCAACAAACACCATGATATGACATAAATCAAGGTGTGCAAGGTCATCCCATCACTTGACATAAACAGTCACATACAAGGATGATCATGACTCATACTACAAGCATATTTTATCCAGTCATTTTGTCATGATCAACCACAAACAGTGAAGACAATCAAGACAAATCATGAAGCTTCATTGCTCCTCTAAGTATTGTTGTTAGGAAATCCTCAAGGAACTAGCAACATGACTGTCAAAATACACAATAAACACCGTAAAATTAAATGCCAAGTGCTTGCCAAGTTTTTGGATGTCAAGATGTCAAGTTTTTCAAAAATGTTGAATATCTTAGTGTCAAAGTGCCAAAGTTCATTATGTCTAGATGCCAAATTAGTGTCAAGTTTGGGAAGAACACATCCTAAATGACATCAAGATGTGAGATTCAGAAATGACACATTTTGAATGATGTCGATGCTAGAGTGATACCAAATTCAGGAAGGACACATCCCGAATGAGGTCGATGTCAAGTTTAGGAAGGACACATCTTGAACAATGTTGATGTCAAGATTCCAGATTGGTGTCAAGTTTGGGAAGGACACATCCCAAATGATGTTGATGTCGAATTCAGGAAGGACACATCTTAAATAATGTCAATTGCAAAATTCCATGTTGATGTCAAGATTTGGAAAGGACACATCCCAAATGATGTTGATGCCAAGATGCCAGATTTAGGAAGGACACATCCTGAATAATGCCGATGTTGAGAGGAACATATCTCGAATGTTGTGAGAATCCTCAAAATGTCAAATAACTATGACAATGCCTAAGAAGGAAACATCCTAGGAAATGAATAAGTGACAGGGTTACCCTTCAAAAGGTCACATCTGAAGAGTAATCCATATTTGACTAGTTTGATTAAGTTTGACTGAGTTTGATAGATGTTGATATGCCAAGATGATTGTCGTGCTTGATTGAAAGATTACATAAGTTCACTTGGGTAAACCATTTTTTCAAATTTGGAAAAAGACCATGATAAATTTAAATACTATTTCATGTGTGTGAGAAAATCTTGCAATGAACCCTAATGGACTGACCTAGTGTGGCCTCGAGGGATTATTGACAGATGGCCTTTCCTACATCATACACTCAGAGACCTCATAGTTCAGCATGACCAATGACTTTGTCTTGTTGACCAAAGATTGAGTCATGATTTATTTTGAAAAACCTAATAGGAATAACCTAATTTCTTGGGGGCTTGAAGATGAGCCTTTCCTACGTAGCAAATGCACAAAGACAACATAGTTTGACAATGACAAAGACTAATTAAGACTTGAACTAATCTGACTGTGTTGACTAACATGGCTCTATTTTTTGGAATTTTTGTGTTTTATTCAAGAAATTTTTTTATTTTTAATTATTTTTCAGGACATTTTATGATTTTTAGGTCTTTTTTAGGACATTTTATGATTTTTAGATCTTTTTCTCAAGACATTTTCTAATTTTTAGGTCTTTTTCTAGGACATTTATAATTTTTAGATATTTTTTCAAAATATTTATGATTTTTAGGATCACATGTGGTAGCCACTATAGTCTCATGATAAAAAAAATTCCCCTAGTCAAGTTGAGAATGAGCCAGGAAAAATGGAATGTAAAGAAAAGGCATGACTAGCATGGATAGTGGACATTATGCATGACTTGATTTCAACCATTGTCAACCATGGATGAAAATGTCATGATGTCGGGGTGAAGTGTTATGATGAATGTCAGAAAAGAGTATTTTTATTAGGTACAAAGGTAGATAGAGTGACAATAGATGGCACAACAATGACTAACTACACATGGTGCTTGTTTGCTAGGTTTTCACCATGGTACTTATCCAAAGTGCCTGTTTACCAGGTTTTCACTATTGGACAAATTATTTCCCTTTATTTTTGTCATTTTATTCACTTTAATTTTTTTTTTGGTGTCACTAAGACACTTGTTTGCTAGGTTTCCATCAAGGTGATGATTTTTTTTATTTTTCATTTTTTTTTGTATTTTTAACTGGGTTTCAGATAGGCTTTCTGATGCTATGCATAGTATTTGTGCAAATGTAAATTGTTGATTGGCTTTGCCAATAGTTCACCTTTGGGAGTATCTAACTGATATGCTCTAAAACTAAATGTTGCTATGATGATGTAAGGGCCTAGCTAATTGGGCTCAAATTTTCCTAGCTTCTCCCTATCTAACTGATTCTTGGTATTTTGCATGAGAACTAGGTTGCCAATGTCAAACTTTTGAGTCATCACCCTTTTTTTATAACTTCTGCAAAGACAATTTTGGTATGCTTTTAAATGATTCAATGCATTGTGTCTACATTCATCTATCATTTCTAACTCATGCAGTCATGACTATTTGTATTCTTCATCAGTTATGAGGCCTTTCATGGAGATTCGCAAAGATGGAATTTTGACCTCTATGGGCAAGATGGCTTCGGCTCCAAAGACAAGGGTGAAAAGAGTTGCACCAGTGGGGGTATGAATGCTTATGTGGTATGCCCACAAAGAAAGGTTGAGTTGGATATGCTAGTCATGGCCAACATCATTGATGGCCTTTTTAAGGAGTTTCATAATGGTTTTATTAGATCCCTCAACTTGACCGTTTCCCTGTGGGTAATAAGGCATGGAAAAATGGTGGCTAATATGGAAACATTGACATTATTCATGGACCTCATGGTTTTTGAAGGGATGACCATTATCCATGATGATGGATTGTGGAATGCCATACCAACAAATGATATAATTGAGAATGAATTTGGAGATTTCTTTGCTAGTAATGTAAGTGAGGGGAAGGCTTCGATCCACTTAGGAAAATATTTAGTGTTGGTCATAATGAATTTGTGTCCATTGGAGGATGTAGGGTGAATCTTTCCCATGAGATCAAGTGCCCATTGTGAAAAAGGCCAAGAAGAAGTGATTGGCCTCAACTCTTATGTTGGAGTGTGAATCAAATCATTGTGCACCTAGCATTGGTGACATGTTCTTACAAATTCTAGTGCATCATTTTCTAGTGTTAGCCAATAGTACCCAAGTTGCATAATCCTTTTAGCTAAGGTTGGACCACTCGAATGGCACCCACATATACCCTCATGTACTTCCCGTAAGGTTGTTTTGACTTCATTATTGTCGAGAAAATGAAGAAGGTTATTGTCAAAGCTACAATGATAAAGGGTTTTGTTGATGATGGTATAACGTCCATCTTTGTAGATAAAGGAATTTCTTTGGTTATTGGAAAGTTTTTGGGGAAGAATTTATGAATAAAGGTAGTCAAAAATGTCCTTATACTAGGGGAACTAGAACCAACAAGCTCACAAACCATTTATGATTTGGGGACATCATAAGCAGGAACCAATAACTACTAAACCAAAAACTCAAATTGTGGGACATTGCTGGGAATATCTAGCAAAGATCCAATTGTTTCCATAGCGTCAACAACCTTGTTCTATGATCTTCGAATTAATTCAAATGATAGTCTATGAAAATATGTTAGAAAAATGTAGACCATTTGTTTGTAAGGCATTAGCTTTTCATCTTTTGTTTCATACTCATCATTGACTTGGTTTATAACTAATTAAGAATTTTCGAGGACCCATAGATTCCTGATTTTCCACTTGATAGCCATTTAGAGTCCTATAATTAAAGCTTCATACTGTACCATTTTATTAGTGCATGGAAATGCAATGCAGAATGACCTTGGGATGGAATCTCCTTATGGAGTAATGAACAATATTCTAGATTCTGAGCCATGATTAGTATGAAATCCATCAAAGTATAATTTCCAAGGTTGTTGGGACTTTGCATGAAATACACACTCATCTAGAAATTTTGTTGTAAGATGATGGTTATCTAGTATTCGTGCATCTATGAGCTGGTTTGCTATTACTTGTCCTTTGAGGGCTTTTCGCTTGACATATTGAATATCATATTCACTAAGGATTGTGACCAATTTTGCTAAATGTCATGTCAATGTTGCTTGACTCAAGAGGTACTTCAAGGCATCAATCTTGGCTACCAACCATTTTTTATGGTTTAACATGTAATGCCTTAATTTTTGGGTTGTGAATATAACTTCCAAACAAACACATTCAATGGGTGTGTAATTTAGCTCATACCCCACCATTATTCTACTGATATATATATATATATGGCTCTTTCTTTTTCTTCATAGTCATTTTGTGCTAGTAATGCCCCTAGTGCCAAAGTAGTTGCAAAGATGTACAAAATTAATGGTTTTCCTTAGATATGAGGCATGAGAATTGGAGGTGACAATAAGTACTGTTTGATTTGGTTAAATCACTCCTAGTATTTATCTGTCCACGCAAAGGGGATCCCTTTGCATAGGAGATACTAGAATGGTTGGAACCTATTAGTGAGTTGAGAAATGAATCGTTTAATAGATTGAATCCTGCCTTGTAGAGTTCTTAGGTCATTGATTCCCTTAGGAGGAGGCATATCCAATATAGCTCTAACTTTAGTAGGTTCAAATTCAATGCCTCTATAGGAAACTATGTACCCCAACAACTTGCCTGATGTTACACCAAAAACACACTTTTTTGGGTTCAACTGAACCTTATACTCTTCTAGCCTCCTGAAAACTCTATCTAATAATGAAGGATGGTCTTTTATTGTCAATGAATTTTCCAAAAGGTCATCCACATAGTCCTCCATTAATGTGTACATCATGCCATGGAATATTTTTGTCATTACCCTTTGATATGTAGTGCTTGGATTTTTAAGACCAAACGACATTACAGTCCAATAGTATGTACCCCAAGGGCATGTGAAAATAGTTTTTTGTTGGTCTTCAGGGGAAATATAGACCTAATTATAACCAAAAAAACCATCCATAAGGGACAACATCTCATATCGAGTTGTAAGGTCCACAATGATGTCAACATTTGACAAAGGGAAATCATCTTTAGGGCATGCTTTATTGAGATCTCAAAATTATATGCATATGAGAATCTCTCCAGTATACTTGGTGATAGGGATGAGGTTGGATATCCATTATGTATAGTCAATTGACCTGATAAAATTACATCCAACAATTTTTTGAGTTTAGCTTTAACCAACAATGCAACTTGTAGGTGAATTTTTCTTAGCTTTTTTTTTACTAGCTTGGCATTTGGAAATAATGGCAAGTGATGTAATACTAACTCAAGACGAATCTCCGCATGTTTGCATAAGACCATGCAAAGTTTATCTTTCATTCCAAGAAGAAATTTTGAAATTTTGGTTGTTCAACTTTTGTCAATGATTCCACAAAGAGAACCATTTTGGGGTCCTCCATAGTAGCTATATAAATTGTTATGTTGTCCTCGACAAGCATTGTTGATTTTTCTCTGTCTATGGAGAGAAAGTCCAATCCTCCACCATTAGGAACCTTAGGGAGGTTTTCACCCTCAGATACATCCTTTATTTTTACTATTTTGTTGTCAGAAGGTGCCTTTCGGTTTTCACCTAGAGACGTGTAATTTTTTGTTTTATTTTTCTTTTTAATTTTATGACTAGAGGACTATGCAGTCTCCCCAAAATAAGCAGCACAATCCAAGTCAATGGTAAACCTAACTTTGTGATCCCCATTTGGAATTCCCTCATGTAGCCCTAGAAATTCTGTTGGAGCCTCATCATTTTGAAAAGTGTCCATTACCAGTGGGCCTCATTGGTTCTAGTCAATTAGGTCAGGGTAAACTAAGGATATTCCATCATCAACATTTTCAAATTGAGAAGATGATGCAAATAACATGTAAATGGATGTCGAGACATTGAAAATGAAGTTTTCATCATTTGGCTCTATGTCAGATTCTATCTAGTATTCTCCTTCTCTTGTTTCATACTCACCAGTGAAGTAAGGGGAAAAGGAAGTAGTATCAGGGGTAGGTTCAGTAGTGGCAAGTGATGGTTCAGGTGATTCCACATAATGGTCATTAATTTGGGATGACTGGGTAGGTATGTTGGGGCTAGGACTAATGGGAGTAGAATATGATCTGAACTTGGCCTCATTTGGTGTTGTATCGATCTTAAACATTTTCTTGAATTGTTCTTCAAATGTAGGCTCGCCAAGTTCAAGGAATAATTCATCAAGGCATCAATCACTTAAGGATCACTGAGAGCCAAATTCCCATTTGTGAGAGTCGATTTCAAAGGAGGTGTCCTCAGCTGTCTCAACATAGTTTGAAGCATACACTAACTCACATGGAAGCACAATGGTACTTGGATCACCAGATTCTTGTGGACCTAACTCTAACCCAAGATGTTTTGGTCTTTCTGAAACTGATAATGGCTCATGCCTTCCATTCTTATCCTTGCCAAGACCACTTTTTCCATCATAGCCTTTTTATTTTATCATGTTGTATCCTTTTCCATATATTTCTACTAGCAAGGGAATCAAGTCCCATGGTTCTTTATAAATCTAGGATAGTATATCATTTGTGTCCTCTTTACTCATTTCACACCACTTAATGAAAATTTTATTTGGAGGAACCCTAAAAATTTCTCTTGCCTGTATTCTAATGTAGGGTTTTCCATAGGCATAGGGAGACTTAGTAATCTTGGTTATGTAATAGGCCATATTTAACTTGTACTCTCCACATCCTTGGTTTTGACTTTGGAAGCTTGGGTCGATGCTTGGGGTGATAAATGAAGTGTTAGGTGTTATGGAGGTGGTCATAGTGGATGAAGAAGTAGAAATGGATGTGGTGGATGAAGAGGTGAAAGGCTCCATGAGTGTTGATGGGTCAACGAATTTGGAAGACAGAGATGTCAAAGCTTCCCTATTGATAGGAACTTGATGCTCCAAGACACTATGTAATTTGGTACAATATTGGAATAGATTAGGGTCTTCATATATAGTAATCTCAATGCCTTCAAAAGGAAACTTCAAACATTGGTGATACATGGAGGGGATGGATTTCAGTGTGTGGATCGAAGGTTGATTGAGTAAAATGTTATATGGGAGGTCCAAATCAAGAACTTGACAAGTGGTGTCAAGAATGACTGGCCTGATTCAAATGGGGAGTGTAATTATGCCCCAAGATGAATGTTCTTCATCATCATGTGCCTTGATAACAATTCTTCTTGTGGCATCTACGCAAGCATCAGAAAATCCTAGTGCCTTGACCAATTTTAAGGAAAATATATTTAGTCCTGCTCCTCCATCTACTAAGACTCATTTGACCTTATGTTGATGAACAAGAAATTTGATATGAAGGGCATCATTATGGTTGGATTTGGATGATTAATAGTATTGGTCTAAAAAGGTGATATGGTGGGAAGTTGTGATATATCCTACCATGGATTCAAATTGGCTGACATCAATATATTGGGGAATGGAGGATTCTTGCAATGTTTTATCTAGGATGGCCTTATGGGTAGGCGAGATGTGTAACAACTCAGAGATAGAGATTTGTGTCATTTTTTTTCCAAGCTAGTTAATAAGATTAAAGTTTCCTTTAGGTTGGGATTTCTTGTTTTGTGGATGCGATTGCTACTACAAAGTGGATGGGCCAACTATTGTTACCTTTGGTTGTCTAGGGGGAGGAGGTCGTCTATGGTGACCTTTCTAGTGTGAGTGGTGATATTGAATTAAGGGGCCTTCTTGATGGTCAATGTGCAGACATGTTCATCATTTGTTCTAATGTGATGTACGATAGGTCCCCTAGAATAGTCATATCCAATACAGGTATGGTTGGCTGAACTATTATTATTTGTATTTCATGTAGAAGGGTTTCTAGAACCATGATCCTGCAATGGGCTCTTGTGTATTGTATTATCATCATTAGAAGCAAATTGTGGTCTACCAATTTCAATGATATACTTTTCAATAAGGTCTTGTACTAGATTTTTCAATTGTTTGCAGGAAGAGGTTTTGTGTCCTTTTATTTGGTGATAGTCACAAAATGCGCTATCATCCCACCAAGATGGTTTAAACTGCCTAGGGTTGTATGGTTTGGGGTCCTCAAGTGTGATGACACCATTCTAAAGGAATTTCCTAAGAACTTCTTCAATAGGCTCACCCAAGGGAGTGTATGTATGTCCTCCAGGGAATTGTGTTGATTGTCTAGGATATCTTTGAATTTGATTGTTTTGATTGCCTTGATTATTTTTATTTTTTTGGATAGCATTAGCAACATAGGTTTGCATCATCATCTATGAATTTTTTGGTTGTGTCCCTTTTAGAGTAATCATAGGACCCATAGCATTGACATCTTTAGCATTGACTACACCATCATTGGTGACATGTTTTTTCTTAATCCAATATTTGTTTTTGTCAACAGAAGGAGGATTTGTGTTTGTGTTTTTGGGACTATATTTTAGTCTTCCTTTAGTAATGAAGGCTTGCTCAACTTGGAAAACCTATTCAACTAAGTCTACAAAACTTGTGCAACAATTCAAACACACAAGCCATTTTTTAGTGGTCCTAATAATGTTTGTACGAACATGCCAATTTTTTCCTTTTCAGGTATGTCTATATCATAGTGACTCGTTGGGCCCCTCCATTTTTGAAAGAATGGTAAAAAGGTTTCACTTGAATATTCTTGTGTGAGATAGCATAAGTTGGTAATGGAGGTGTCTGTGTCAATGTTGTATGTGTAATTTTTTATGAATTTTTCAGCAAGTTCTTTCCATTACTATATTCTGGGTTACAATGTATAGAACCATTCTAAGGCTGGTCCTACGAGGATTTTAGGAAATAGTTACATTAGATATGTGTGCTCATGAGCAATATCCACACAACTCGTTACAAACTCTCTGATGTGCTCAAGTGGATTTGTTTCACCCTTGTATTTGTAGAAGTTTGTAGCCACATAACCATGTGGAAATGGTGGCATGTACAAAGTTGTATCAAAAGGATATAAACATAAGTCGTATGGAATTTGTGTCTTCTTGTCAGAGGTTTTCATATTTTCCACCTATTTTTGAAGGTCATCCACTCTTGCTAGCAAGGCATGTACAATGGGATCATTGGTTTCTTGAAAGTATGGTATGTTCTGATTAGGTGTTTACTGATATTGCCAGTTGTGAGTGGGAATTCATTGTTGAGTATGAATCTGGGATGAGTATGTGGGAATATGTGACCCAGCCATGTTCATTTGTATTTCAGGTATTTGAAACCCTTGACTCATTCGATTTCCAAAGTTACACAGTTGTTGTGTCATTTGAGTTCCTTGTCCTTATGGAAAGAATTGTCGATGTAGCATGTTGGTGTTTGTTCCTTGGGAGTTTCCATGTTGTGCATTGATATTTTTTCCTTGTCCATGTGTGATGTTCATATTTTGTCCTTGTCCATGTGGGATGTTTAATTGTGATGATGTATTAATGTTGTGTTGAGGACCTTGAATGAAGACTCATTGTGGGTTTCCTCCAAAGAAATTAAATGAGATTCCACCATAAGGATGTGATGAAGATTCCCCCATTGTCATAGATGAATATCCCAACATAGGATTTGTGGTATTTTCTCCCATTGATGTGAACCCAATAGTTATTACTATCATTTGTGATGATGATGTGGACATTGTAGGAATGGACATTATGCGAACCCCAACCTTGGTACCTGCAAAACAACATGAATAAACAAGTTAAACAATGAAATGCAAGCCAAAACAAAGATTCCCCATGAAATCTATTTACAACATTCAAATTAGGAAGAAAATATTGAAGAACACAAAGAAAATGACAAAACAAAGATTGAATCCTAATTAGAGAAGCAAACTTTTGATCCCATGGGGGAATTGGCTCCAATTTGATGTGAAAATTGGCCCTTTCCCAATTCCTATGATTGCAAGCTTTGATATGTTGACTTGATGAAGAGATTTGATCCACTTTTGATGATGAATGGTGAGTGCTCCAAGCCAAATCTGCAATAACCTAGCTATGATGCAATGATAATGGTGAAGCTCAAGAGATATTTGAGCATAGTAACTTTGCTTGGATTGTGCATGATGAAATGAAGATAGGAGCTCTTTATTTATAGGATTTCAAGATGGATGAAAGTCCAAATTTGAGCAATGTGGGACTAACATTCATCCAATGATATGGTGCCACTTGTCAAGCTATGAATGGATGATGGATGTGCAATATTTGGGGTTTGTGCCAATAAATGCCAATATTTGAATTTCAAATTTGTTGAAATGACACATAAGAGGGAAGGGAAAATGAAATAAATGCCACTTGGCTCAAGGAAAATGACATGTAAGAGATAAATGTCTTGTTGGATGTACATGTTGACTTGGAATTTTTGAATTCAAATTGAGAGAATATTCCAAAAGATGCCTTGTGAGGAAAATAGAGATTTAATAAATGAATTAAATCTATTTTCATGTGCAACTTGCATTATCTAGAGGATGTGACATGAGATGAGGTTAAATTAATCAAGGGTTAATTAATTTAATAGGAGATTAGATAATGTGACTTATTTGACTTAGATTTATGGATTTATTTATATCCGATAAGAGAGGAATATGACAAGAGATTAATTAAATAAGGATTTTTGATTTATTTAATTAAAAGATGATGGTTTTAGATTAAATTAAATAAGCTTTTAATTTATTTAATTTAATGGATATACTTTAGAGATTTAATCAATTAAATTGATTATTTAATTAAATAGGGATAATTAGATCAAATGGATTGATATAATTAACAAGAGAGATGACTCAATTAGATAAAATGATTTATTTAATTAAGAGATGAATATTGATGAATTTAATCAGATAGGGGAATTTGATTAAATGGTTAGACCTAGGGATGATTCAGGGAGAAACAGTGTTAGTAGGTCGGGATCAGATGCACGATGTCAATTAGTATATTTTACATGTCTACAGACATAATAGATGTTCCTCCACTAGATGTTTCATTATTTAAGGTGGAGGTGTTTTGACTTGTGGTGCCACTAGATGTCACATTAATGGTGTTAGTAGCAACTTGTGTGGTGACCACAATGTTATTGCTATTCGGGGTAGTGTTCATGTTTTGATGAGATTTCATGGTTTATGTCACATTGTCCAAAGAAGAAGGTCTTATGGTATTAATGTCAAATCCTTTTGGTAGTTTTTCCCCTTGGTCTAAAAGAATAGAAAGGTATTTGTTGGGATCGTTCAAGACCAAGTCCTCTACAAATGAAGCTATGTTAGGATTTTGAGCGGTAGCGTCTAAATCCTCCACTAGTACTTGTCCATTTTGGTCTCTCTATATGAATTGTTCAAAAAGTGGATTTTAAAAGGAAGTTTACATGCTCATGGATGATTGTACGTTCAAATTACCAATGGGTCATCATAAATCTAGTCATTAGGATTGGTGTTGGTGTTGGTGTTGTTGTCAAAGTCTTGTCCAAAGTCTGCCATTTGTCTTTTCTTTCTTTGAAGTCTTGTTTCCACCATCAAGGAAATTGCTCAAATGAAGATGATGACAATGCAAGTATGACACTAGTCTATGTTTTTGTCTTTTTTTGTGATAAAGGATGACAATGCAATGAGATAATAATGTTTACCTAAGAAAATGAGTAATGCTGAAAAGCTAAAGTGACGATCATGACTAGGATGGCAAGATGCAAAATAAGGCTAAGATGATTATGTCAACTAAAGAGGTAACTAATGCAAAGTCTAGGTTCAAAATGATGACTAGGATGAATAATATTTTTGTATTTTTGGGAATAAAGTATGCAAGGTATAAACTAGAATGCAATTTGGAGAAAGGGGTACCTAAGCACTCTAAGCTTAATCTTTGCTCTCATTTTTTAGTTACCTAAGGGCTTATTGAAAATGACAAGGTGAGAAAGTCAAGAGGACTAGTGAGTTTTCCTGACTAGACCGTTCCATTGGAAAGCTTCACAAAAGGTGACAATGACTAAAGATAGGAATAATAACAAATTCTAAGATCACCTAGCTGGGAAGGAAAATATTTTGCAAATTGTGATAAAGCTAGCCCAATCCTAAGTATGTGAAAATGACAACCAATGGTCAAGCTATTATTGAAAACATGATTATGAAACTTAAGGGATGAAATTAAAAAAAAAAAGGTCGAAGCCTAAGGTCAAGAGTGAAAACTAATGGATGAATGTTAAAAATTTTGAGCAATTTAAAAGCTAGTTTTTGATAGAGACCTCCTGGAAAAGAAAAGTGTTTGACAGCAGGCTAATAGTGTATAGACTTAGACTTGGGTTTGTGTCAAGGTTTTGTCTCTGCTAGGAAAATGTGTCATTTGAGACTGTGAATGCATCATAATATTGCAAATGCATTTCAGTTTAAGCGAATGTGGTTCTGAAATTAAAAAATGTGATAGACATTGGAAAATACAGTTATGTGAAGTTCAGATGCATCGTGACACAAGCATATGCAGTGTTTATAGTAGAAAATTTAGTTTAACAGAGTGATTATGTCTCAAGGATTTTCAAATGCATTTCAAGATAGCAGATGCATTTCAACAGTTGCATCATAGGATGTAAAAAGTGAGTTTTCTAATGTATTTAGGAAAAATATGATTTGTCAAAGGTTGAATGTTTTTATCTAGATTTGTGAATGTGGTGAATACTATTTGAGACTCCAGAAAACACTTGACAAGCACAATGTTTTAGTGTAAGTAAATGCATGTAAGAAAAGCACTATCCTAATAGGCCAATGGTTTGTATACTTGGTATATCCCACCGATATACCCTAGATGTGTGTTGAACACCTCTTCTTCTTGAGAGTAGATAGCTTAGAAGTTTGGTGGCATTGGCTCCCCTTCACGGAACTCATTTCTATGGGCACACAAACTTTAGATTCTTGGGTAGTCACTTCCCAAGAATTTCCATCTCTACTCAAGGGAGTCACTAGTAAGTATCTTTGGGCATAATATTGTACCCTCACTATACCAAGCAATAGTTGAAAATGGTTGGCTTCTAAAACAATAGGTGTCTAGTTAGGGCATCTATTTGAGTGGCCACACATGGCACAAGAAATTAATTACTGATTATGTGACACTCCAGCCTGGAGAGGTTACACTCAATAGGGTTGATGGGAGTACTATTCCATCCATGTGGCACATCTGCACTCGTGGTACTTGAACTTTCCTCAAGCACCCATTTTATATCCCAACTAGAAGTGGCTTGGCATTAGCCTATTACTAGTTGGGTCGTCCCTTAAGGTGAGTACTTTTTCCCTTAAGGCATGCCCATTTCTAGAAATAGCAACCATTTCTCTTACACCCAAGATCTCCCAAAAGTGCAAGGGGAGAGTATACTTTGATTATTAAGCCTTAAGGGTTACAACAAATAAAGTGGGTATGGCTTTTTTATCACAAAATTTTCACAAGGTGAGAGCATAATAACCTATAACTTTCAAGCACAGTCAAATACTTGCAAAAAAAAAATCATTTCAGTGCACCAATGGAAGTGTTTCTAAACTAAAAATCACAAACAAATGATTTGAAATACTAGTCTTTGACAAACGTAGTTGCAAAACCACACATCAGTAGTTTGGGAAATTGTCTTCAACTCACAAGCACTACAAATCCATAGGTTAGTAGTCAGCAAATTCCTTTGACCCATGAGAATCCTAATGCCACACACTACAACTAGAAATTAGCAACCAGAAAATCCTATTATAGAGGATGCAAAAAGTAGTGCTCAACATACTGAAATAGTAAAAGTGCAAAAATCTAAAAAGAAGATCCAAATATAGAAACTGACTAGGTGAATGCCACAATAGTTTTTGTCATAGTTTACTAGCCAAATGCTTTATCTTGTAAACAAATGCATCAAAATACCTGTCAAAGGGGTCACGTTTCGGTCAGATGCATCACGAGAGGTCAGAAATGTGGTTCGATGGTGCAAATGCATTGTTTTTTTTGTTGAGTGCAACACAACACAAAAAATTTAGTGCAAAATGGTACAAATGCATCATTCATAAACCTGTAGCTGCAAAAGAAAGACAAAAGGTCATGTGAAAACAAAAAAATGCATTGAAATATGTCATGTTCAGCAAATGTATCTCTATAAAATTTATGGATTAATATATTTATAACATTAAAACCAAAATACCAAAGTAATAATAGAGAACATAGGATTAAAATATGAAAAAGAAAGGGAAGAAGTTATCTAAATCTCTTCAAACTCCATGATTCACCTCCATTATATCTTCTAGCTTACTGCAAATTGAAATTTTCCCTTAGATTCTTTGAGCAACCTATGAAAATGTCATGTTCTATGCAAGTGCTGAAGGATTTTCTATGAAAATGACCTTAAATTCTTAAGAGAAGCTCTAAGTATATGGGAAAATGACTATAAAAATGAAGACCATAAATTCGTGTGAAAGCTTGAGGAGAGCCCAAAATAAATTCAAAATTGCCATTTTATAACAAAAGGAATTTTTGAATGAATGGACGAGATGAAAAGGAAAATGGACGAACCAAATTTAAAGTTGAGATAAGAAAAAGATGGCTAAAAAGAGGCTAGAGAATAAAATTAGTAACAATCATTTGACTTTTGAATGGAAAAGGCATCTTTTGAGTTAAAAATCATATAAATTCAAAAGTGGAGAATCAAATGACAGTAGGCAATAAATGCCCATTTTCTACCAAACTATGAAATTTTGACCATTTTAAATAAGTAATCATTTTTTTAATTTAAAATGAGGAAAGTGGAATGTGGCCATAGTCAAATAAATTAAAGAATTTATTTAATTAGAAAAGGAATATTTAAATTATTGACGTATTTAAATAAATAAATAAAAATTATTTATTTAAATAATCTAGAAGAATTAGTGCATATAAATAATTAAATAAACTAGGAAATTTATTTAATTATAAGGAGACATTAGATAATTAGTGACACAATTAAATAAATAAACAAAAATTATTTATTTAAATAATTATGAAGAATAAAGAGACATGAATTAATTGAATAATTAGAAATCATTTAATTGATAGATGAAAATGGACCAAATAGCATAATTAAATAGTTTAATTATGCTAGGATGAATGTGGTAAAAAAAATAGAGCTTGCAGGCCTAGGTCAATTTTTCGTGTCTACATCTATAACTATCTTAAAGTAACATTCATTAATCCACATGTAAAATTAACATAGATAGTTCATATAGTGTGCCAATGTCATTTAAAGGTTACAAAAGTATGGTTATGCCCAATGTTTATGGTTTTGAGGAAATATCATAAAAATTTCAACATCCAAGTATCAAGGTCTATGAAAACTATAACAAATGGATAATAAACTCTATCAAAATTGAACCATAAACTAGACTCATCACTCCCCCCAACCTAAGGTTTTGCTGGTCCTCTAGCAAAGGAAAGGTTGTTCTTTTGCTTTGTCAATGCCCTAAAAGAATTGGGGTCCCAATAGAACCCTTGCTTGTTTTCCAACCTATTCCATCTTTGCCTCTGCAACTATATCATACTAATAATACCTAAAATTTAGCACATGCCATAATAGGATGGATGGCTAAAAATTGAATGGAAGCCAAAATTGTCCCTTTGACCTTCCAATCTATATATATTTATCAACTCTTTTACATGTTGCAACATAGTTCTATAGAGAGTGGGGCTCAAATTATTTTAACTCATTAGTTAGACTATTCCATCTCTGTGAAAAATATCCCATTACAAATTCCCTTATGGTTTTTGCTACATTCTCATATTCTTGGTAAACTTCTTCTCTCTTAGGTAGGATCCTACTGCTATAGCTTGGTCGGTAAAGACTTTTGTGCCAATCCCTGAAAATGTCTCCCAAATTTCTAGATTCAACCCTGATGGGAAGGGGAGTGTTGGATTCTATTTTCCTATAAGTCATGAATTTTTGTCCCTGACTAATTTCATTATGTATCTAGGACAAAAATTCCCTTAATTGGATATCCCCAACATTCAACAATAGATTCCAATCATGATCTTTGGACATAGTATAATTATGCAAGTAGAATTCACACAACAATTTTTTCATTTCAGGAGGAGCAATTTGATAAGCCTGAAAAAACACAAGAGGAGTCTCAATGGAAGGATTCAAACCTGAAATAATCCTCGGTAGTTTAAAATAAATATTCTTTTCCTTCCTTGGAGGAGTTCTACACTCTAATATTTGAGGTATTGAGGTTGCTATATTGTCCACCTTTTCCTTTAAAGCAGCAATTTCTATATTCTTCTCTTCAATCTCTTCATCTTTCTTTTTGATTTCTTCCTTTAGCCTACATTTTTCCTTTTTTCCATTATTCTTCACTCCTCTATATCTGATTCCATAAGTTCATGGCTACCATGTGCATTAAAAAATTAGAGGGCTTATGTATTCCTACAAGAAATTTTCCTGGCACTAATGCTTACTCTTCATATGGCCCTAGTTGTAGGGATTTTGATTGTTCATCCAATTATAGTTGTAGGGGTGCTAATTGTTCTCCTAGTTTTGGCTATATGGGCTCTTGTTCTTGCTCTTGTTGTAGGAAATCTTGCTCTTTCTCTTGCTATAGGAGATCTTGATTCTCCTCATACTCTTGACTCTCAACTTTTTTTTGTGATGGTAGCAAGCTCTTCCAATGTTATATTTGTTGCTTCCTTAAATATGTCCTTTTCCTCAACATTTACCTGCCCCATTGGGGCTTTTGTGTCCTCCCATAATGTTTCTCTAGTCCTAGGGCTTCCCTATGGAGACATACTAGTAGTTGGTCCAGCTAGTCTTATTTTTATAAAAGGGCTTTCATGTTTCTCTTCAGCTTCAAGAAGATCAATGTCAGCCTTTTGTTTCTTAGAGATTGGCACTTACTTTTCTACTATTTTCTTTTTAGCTTCTCCCTTCCTCATTTCCTTCATCCATACACTATTGTATTACTTGGACACCTATCTATGCATGCTTTGGACACCTCTTGGTGTACATTTCCCTCATCTGTTCACTATTGTATTCCTTTTTCACATCCATCAAACTCCCTCATCCACCCATCCTATCCTTCTCCAATTATCTCCTTTATCTTCCCATCTACTTGTCTGTCGTCCCTCCTACCTTATCACACATGACATATCTAGAGTGGGGGGCACCTATCTTCCTTTGTGATATAAGTATTTGGATACATCCTATCTACTCAAACAATTCCTTCCATCTCCCCATCCTTATCTTCATATCCATCTAAACAATCCCTTTATCCATCCATTCTAACATCTTTCCATATCCTTCTCTTTATCTATCCATCCCATTATCTTTTTCCTCATCCCATCTCACAATCCCTTTTGATTGGTATCTAGTTATAGGCTCCTCCATATTGCAATCAAATTCTTTCTATCTCATCATTGTCATTCCCCTTTATTTCAAACATCTTTCCAATCTCCAAATACTTTTCATCATTTGTCTATCCATCGTACCATTCTCCCAATTCATTTTTTGATGATTTGGATAACTATCCCATCCCCGAGCTTCATGTAGTCATCATCATCCCATCATATCCACCAAATATATCTTATCTTATCATATAAATCCCATCATTTTATCCCCTTCTTAGGGTTTTTGATTGTTTGTCAAACTATGTTTCCCCTGCACTTTCACTTAGGCAAGGTTGATCATTTGATCTACCCCTAGGATTCCTTTATCATCTATCATCAATATTTTTTTTCCTTTCATCCTTCCTATCTTTTTTAGTCTTCATTTTTCTCCTTCTGCTTTTATCCATGGTCATTCATCAGCCTTTTATCGAACTATGAGGGCTCTACACTTTCATGTAGGCAAGGTTAATCTTTGATCAGCCGTCGAGCCCCTGGGCCTTTAGGGTGTTTAAGTCTTATGTCTTGTGTCATGTCATCAGGATATTCCCTTATCCAACTGGTTCTTCACAAATGAGATCCACTAATATCATGAGATCTAATCAATTTTGAATCTCCTACATCATAATGTTCTTTTAGTTTAGTATCCATCATCGGTCTCAATAGGATGCATCCTTCCTAACATATCTCGTCAATCCCATCCATCCTCTTGATCTTATGGAAAATGAAATTTGAAATTGATTGTCATCTTTTGATGCTTTTGGATTTTGTTTATCATTTGAGCTCCCTATCATCACTTATCATGGCTTCCTTGATCCATCATATCATGGTGTGCTTTGACTAGTCAACATAGGGTCATATCTTAATCGTTTTTCTTTTTTGTTGTCTTCTTGGTTGTCCCACGTAGTACCCTCCAAGACTCCTACAATCTTGTGTTACACTAGGGCATCCTCTTGTGCTTGTGGTTATTGCAATTCCTAGCTCGACCATGGTCTTCATGACTTTGGGGTGTTGGAATAGCCTTCTTGTCTGTTGTGTTTGTTTTATGCATTAGACATGAATCGAACTTGGTTCTTCATACCCTAGAATCTTGTGTCTTATGCTATAGAAAAAATTAGTGCTATGAAGATGGAAAATTTCTTTAGGATTGCATTTCATCCCCCATTCCATCCTCTCATCTATCAAAAATCCCCCCCATCCATTCATCTTTCATTAATCTCCCTCCCCTTATCATTCCATCATAAAAAACACTTTCATCATCATCATTTGGATATATCTTTGCCTATCCTTTTGTGTTGTCATGGGATCTTTCATTCCCTCATTAAAAACACTCCATCCATCATCAACCCATTTTGGCTTGTAGCTTGATTTCCCAACAACATCACATTTTTCCTTACATACATTTATGCTCCATCCATCTCCTATTGGTTATCCTTCTCTCTTGTCCATCCCTTTGCATCATCTTCTTCATCTACCCTTGCATCATCTCATCCATTTTGAGAGCACACCCATGTTCTCTTGAACCCGCATGTCCTCTCGAGGGCGAATCCTCAATCCCTAATCTTCATCTTCACCCCCATCATCTTTCTCCCTAGTCACTATTTTGAATAACTAGGGCATATTTCCCAATCTAACCATCTTCTTTTGGGTTCTATTTTTTAACATTCTTTGAAATAATGCTACTTCGTAACACCATCTCAAAGAGGGGGAAAATGTAGACATCCAAATTTGGACACTTGCATTTGTCCAAATTTATCCCTTTTCATTTAAATATCCTCTCATTTGCATTAATTAAGTAATATCGCTATTATTTAATTAATACTCTAAAGTTCTTCTAATCTCTAAGGTATCTAGTTAAATAATTAAATACCTTACTCTTTTATCCCCCTTTCATCAAATGAATTAAATAAATATGACATCCATTTAATTTCTCACATGTCACATCCTTTCCCTTAACCCTAATCAACCTCCTAATCTCATGATTCAGAATGTGCACATTCCTAATCCTTGATTAGGATATGGCACATCCTCAAACTTTTTCAAGTTGGCTTCTAATCCTCATTACCCTCTAATTATATTCTAATTTCTGATTATTTAAGCCTAATTAGTACATTGTTCAACCCTCCCCATCTCCCATGGAATTTTTAATTCTTTTTTATTCATCCAAGACTTCTCTCTTCCCCATGTGAATTTTTAAATCACATTTATTCATCCAAGGAATCTTCTTTTCCCCATGCAAGTCTTCTATTGTCGTATCAAGTCACATGTGGGTAAGTACTTACCTTTTTAAGGAGCTTGTTTTATCCAAGATACTTTCCACCTCTCTTTTTGGAACCTTGTCTCATCCACAAGATTCTCCAATCATTGTGAATTTTAAATTCACTTTTATTCCTCCAAGGAATCTTCTCTTCCCCATGTGATCATTGAGAGGTCACATCAAGGAACTTGTCCTTCCTCTAGATCATGTACTCTCCTTCCACCTCACCTATACATCATCACACCCTTAGCCACTTTGCCATCCACATGTCAAGATGTGAGGACCTGTGCACCATATCCCTTCATCTTAGCCACGGTGGCTCAATCTCAACTATTGAATTCTCTAGAGAATTCAACTTCTGCTATAAATACCCCCTCTTTTCTCTCATTTAGGGACTTTTGCATTCCATAGCCAAACTCTTACAATTTTGTCATTTGAAGCCACACTTAGCCATATTTTCACATTTTTCTTTCACCATAGCACTTGCATCCATCATCATCCATTTTTCAACCATCTTGCATTGTCACTCTCATTTTCCATCCAAGGAGTATACACAACATCAAAAATCAAGGGCCAACCAAAGGACAACTTACCAAGGTATAATATTTCCATCTATTTTGCTAAGTTCAACATTTTTTCCCAATCTTAAGGTGTTAGGTGTTAGTTGGTTTCTTGCATGTTTATTGTTTTTGCTTGTTTCTAGGACCATATTTTCACCTGATCATAGTTTATTCAGTTGCAATAGGGTTTACACTAGTGCTTGTGCCACAAGTTGAGGTTCCAAGAGTGGATTCAACAAAATTCACTCTCCTACTAGCTCTACGAGGTTGAGGGGAAACCCTAGGTTGAAAATGATTTGGTCTAAATTGATTAATATTTAAGAATTATTCCTAAGTCATATCAGACACATCATGCAGAGACTTCTCTACTAATAATTTGATCAAACAATGGTGGGAAACAAATTTACTTTTTTAAGTTTTTTCCACCATGATTGAAAGAAGATGATATAACACATTTGGCATGTTAATTCTTCTCCCATGCCTCATATGATTCAAGAGTTTGAAGTGCATAGAATGTAGATTCAACTGGTGATCTTCACAAGTAAGGTTCTTCACAATGTAAAAAGCTACTTGCTTCCATGGCTCAGGCATAGAGCTTCTCTTTGCACCTTTCTTGTCCACATTCAATGGAGGGTCACCAAGTTCTATAAATTTATCCCTAACTAACTTGGTGTCTCTGGTAGTAGTGTAATGTTAACCATCGGCACACAACCCTATAACTTTTGCAATCCTCCCATCATTAGCTAAATTACTTCCAACCCTTTTACCATGGCATTTCATTTAGACAATGTCTATGCAAATTCCAATGCAACGTCTTCATTATAGCCATAGCTTTAGGAAATAATCTAACCATCCATAGTTTCTGAACTCGACCTGGAAAGGTGCATCCTACAGTAATACATCATGAACTATGGGTTCATGTTGAATTAGCCCACCTCTTATTATTCTGCTTCCTATAATTCAAAAATCAATCGACAACATTTCCTTCTTGCAATGCTACTTAATTCCTAATGCCAATGCCATCCGAATTTTACCTTTTTGGAAACTTAGGATTATGATAGAGGAAATAAAGGTAGTAAATGAGTAATAAATGAAGGATATGATCAAGAAAAATGGTGGTAGATGATAGGGGTGGTTGATGTCATCTCACACATGTGGGTCGTCATCTCACTCAAAACTCAAATTGGATCAATTTAAACTTTGTTGATGTGGACCAACATGAACTAACACGTGGACATGGTATTCACACTTCCCTCCCAACCTAAATTTGAGCATGTGTCCTCACATGTGAGGTAGTAACAATGATTTGATAGGGGAAGGGAATAATTACATGCTATGGAGAATGTCTACATTAATGTATAGTAATTAAATGAATGTACTTAAAAGGTGATTAAAATGTAACAAGTTTATGTGCATGTACCTAAATTTATGGAGTATTTGTTACAAATAATATGAAGGAAGTATTGGTTACCTTTTAAGAATTTAGTTGAGAAATTAATGAAAGTGGAGATGGGATGAAGTGAAGTGGAATGAAGTGAAGTTATAGTGGTGTGATAGAAGAGAGAGAAATATGGAGATGGATGGGAATATGGGTGAATAAATGAAGAAGTGGACTCCCACAAAATTGGAATTCTTTATTATGACAAGTTGTGTACCTTAGTTAGCCAAAAAAGGGACACTAGGTTCACTTCCTTCAGCTATATGAAGTTTGGGTGTTGCATGCTAAGTGAATTGCTATAAGAATTCCTCCTTAGAAGTTGTCTTGTGATACAGCCTGAGGCAATGACCATTGAAAAGTAGCTTAAATCTAACATGATCAATGGTAGTGAGTTGATCAACACCATTGTAGAAGACTTCAACAACCTCATATGGTCCTAGCCACCTTGATTTGTAGAGTAGTGCCCAGTCACCTGGGTAGAATTTCCTTTCCTTTATGAATTTGTCATGCCACTTTATTCTTTGATTATGCACTACCTCTATGTGATGCAAGGTTTCCTTCCTCATCTCATCCAAGTTATTCAATTGTATAATTTTTTTCCTTTTTTGCCTCATAGATATCCATCCCTAAGTTTAATGCAGTCCAGAGAGTCTTATGAACAATTTCAATGGGCATTAAATATATGTCTTTCCATACAACAACTCAAAAGGAGTGAAGCATGTGGTTGTTTTCTAGGTGGTCTGATAGGCCCAAAAAACTTCTAATAGCTTTTTTACCCAATCCTTCCTATGGATAGCCACTATTTTAGTTAGAATGGCTTTAATTTCCCTGATAGCCACCTCAACCTGGGCATTGGAATGAGGGTGATAAGGAGTAGACATCCTATTCCTTATGTTATACACATTGACAAATACTGTAACAAGGGTTGAGGTGAATTGAGCCCCTTCACTAATACATTTTGACTCAAAATCTGACAAAATTTCATTAGAATTTTGATGAACTTTCATTGGAATTATTTCGTTGATTTTCCGACGAACTTTGAAACATTAAAATTCTGACCCAGCATCATCGGATGGGTTAGAATTTCGATGTTTCAAAGTTCATTAGAAAATTGATGAAATAATTCTGAATTTTTTTTTTGAAATTCTGACAAACTTTTGTTATATTTTGAATCAAATTTTTTTAGTGCTTAATTGGTCACTATCTCTCTTGGAATTGCATACCATGTAAAAATTTCCTCGTAAAGAAATTGTGCAACCTTACTATCTTTTGCATGTTTCATGGACTTAACTTCTACCTATTATTCCTTGCATAACCACCCCATTTTATTTTGGAACAAAATGGGTCCCCCTTTGTATTTTGTTTTGTCCTTGGTGTTTTGTTTGGGTCTTTAGAGTTGTTTGTTTTCCTCCTAAGTCCTTGTTTCTTTTGGTCTAGCAAAAGTAGAGTTAGAATGGAAACTATACTTAGAACTTTTGTAATGTACCAAGTTTGGATTTGATCCCGATTCTGATTCCGCCCTCCTTCCTTGTTCTTTTTGTTGTTTGTGGTGTGTCTTGCACTCTTGGGTCTATTTATCCCTTGATTTGTTTCTCATTTTCCTTGTGTTTTTTTTTTCCTAAGTGGAAGTGGGACTGGAGTTGGAAGTAAACTTGGAACTTTATAAAATTTCTAGACTCTATTTTTGTCCTTATTCTGATCCCACTCATTTGCATTGTGCTCTTTATTTCCATTGGTGTTTGGGCCTAGTCTAGTTTTTGTTTTAGTCCCACTTCCCATCACTTTTGTTGTCCTTGTCTCATTTTTTTTCCTTTGTTGGGAGAAAACCTAGATCGGAACCGAACTTGGAACTTCATAAAATGTTCCAATTCTAGTTTTGGTCTTGATTTTTCCCTCGTTCCCCTTTGTTGTTTGTCTTTGCCAAGGGACTAGAACTAGGTTTGGAGTTGGATAAGAAACTTGTTAAAGGTTTCTTTTTTTGTCCCAGATCTAGGTCCATGTCCACCATTCCTTTGGTGTCCATGAGAGTTAACTATTCATTTGTGTTGTTTTCTCTGCCCCTGACCTATCACATTTATTGCATTAATTGTAACTTCCTCACACATGAAAAATATTTTAAAACCTTAATTATGGTTAATTAGCTCATTATCTTTCTTATCTAAGTTGTTTTAGCAAACTAGAGACAAGAGAACTTTGAGAGGAGCAAAATTTGATTGCAGAGGCGTGTTGGTGAGTGATTTTTTTATCAAGATTTAGCCTTTCCTTTTTGGCATTTTGAAGTAGGGTCTCATCCCACTCTTTTCTTGTCATGTTCTTGTGCATTCACAAAACATTTTTTTGTGAATCTTCACTTGTTCTTTGTGTTTTTATTTTTTTTATTTTCTTCTTTTCTATTTTTCCTTTTTTTGTCTTTTCTATCATTCCATTTGTTTATTTTTCATTTTGTTGTCACTTTCGTGGTAGGTCTCTTTCATTGTGCCCTAGTCTCTAACTAGGGTTTCATTTGATAGGGTTCTTTGTGCTTTAAATAAGTTTGAAATCTAATTAGAGACCTCTCTAATCATCCTTCTATTTCAATTCTATGATATCCATGTTGGGTTTTTATGCCCTAATTTTTTGAGTTGATGTGTCATGCAAACTAGGGTTTGCTCGATGACCATTACAAATATCCAACCCTAGAGTTAAAAATGGTATTTTTGTGGTTCAAGGGTGGAGTTAAGCCCCTTTATTTGTATTTCCTTATGATTCCATGTGACCCATGTATTTAAGCTCATGTGACCACATCTTCAAGAATATTGCTCTATTTTGAATAGTAAACTGGCAGAAGTGGACTTAGGAATGAACTTGTCCCATGAGTGTTTGTATTGGGTTTCATGCCAAAGTGATCTTGCTTCTGATTACTATTAAGTTTGGTCTTCACACTTGTCCTTTGGAAAAGGTGGAACCAAAGTGGAGGTTGAATTTAGAACTAGCGATTAGTTTTGGGTGTAGTTCTTCTTTTGATCCCAGTTTTGGTATCGATATCGATTTTGATCCCAATCCCACTTTGTGTTAAAATGGTTTCCTATTCCTTATCCTTACGTGACTTCTTCTGATAAATATGAAATTTGACTAAGTATGAAAGCTTTATTAAGGAAGTGAATGGTGGTACTAGATGATCTATTGATTTTTATGCTTTTTGTTCATCTAATACATTATTTTATTGCAAAAATAAGAGATGTTAGGAGCGTTAGAAGATATTTCTCAAAGGAGAAAACCTAAAAAAACTCCAAGGCAAGGAAAAACATCAAAGTCCTACTAGCAGAGCTAGTAAGGTGGACTCAAATTAGGCTGACATTACAGATACAAACTTGGGCTCCTTCAACTATGGAGAGTTGTATGAGGAAACATTTTGTGAAGATGTCTCAAGAAGGACGAAGAGGATTGTTAAGTCTAGTTTGGCACATGTTCCCTCTTCCCTTTGTCTTTCCAATGTCTGGAGTTGATACTTATAGTAGCTAGAGCTTACAATCCTGCCACCCGACAATGTATGGACTTGTAGGGAAATATTATCATTAACCTTGCACCACAAAAGATAAAATTTATGTTCAATGCACCTTCTCCAAAAAACCCCAGGTGGCTCAATGAGGCTGAAGCCCTGCAATTCGATAGCAAATAGAAGGATACTCTACAGGACTCACATAAGAAAGCACTAGATGAGGGTTGAAAAGAAGTCCTTAGCTAAGCTTCCTAATTAGCCTAAAAGGGAAAATTTCTACAAGGAGATTATAGATATAATAATGATTCTCTTCAAAGTATTTGGGAAGAGAGATGCCTCATAGTTTAAAGAATGGATGTTTCCATTCATCCAAAATATCCTAGATAGTAGGAAACTCTTTAGCTAGCCCATGATTGTATCAGAACGCATTCACAATCAGATGGTTAGAGTGAGAGAAACCAAGAGTTTCTTCATGACCTCTTATGTGATATGTGCAATAGCTAGAAGGGGCATCTTTCCTGGATTGAATGTAGTGGGAATATTGGGAGAAGCCCAAGGAAAGAAAAAGGTGTGGGATCACTATGATCAAATCACCTTACAAAATTTTGAATCACACTATAGAAGGGTTAATGATGCATTTCCATATGTTATCATTAACCAAATCATAGGGGATGCATGTTACAGATTGAGGAGGGATTCTATGGCCTTTATTATAGAGTGGGGAGTATATCCAATACCCCAAATTTACTTATTTTAGGCTTGCTAGTTTTGATGCCCAACCTCATATACTCCCTAGGTGTTGTAGCAATAGGATTGTCTTGATGGAGTTCATGTATCAAGCTATAGCAGTCAACCTCAAATTTTCCAATAAACACAAGAATGGCTATCACAAATTCACCACAAAGTTGGGTGAATATAGTTGTGCACACAATGTGGTAGCTAAAGTAAGTTGGGATGAATTAATTCACTTGAAGTTAGGTTTGTACACCTCCAGGAAGAATTTTGATCCCAAACACAAGATTTAGGCCTTGCTTCTCACTATTTTTGATAAACACTTTAATCAACTAGAGGATTTTTGGATGGACTTGCAAGATGATTATGATTTAAGGAGAAGAAACTATGAAAGATTGCCTATCCCACTCATTGTTGAGTATGGGATATAGGTGGACATGTGAAAGACATTATCAAATGATGGGGTAAATTTGGATCCCCAATATGATGCTGAAAATGTAGGCACCAAGGAACTTGATGATCTAGTGGATTGGAATGCAAAAGATTCCATAGTTATCAAAAAGATTGCAAGGCCTATATTGGACATGAGTATTCAATGGGTTGTAATGAGAATTAAGGAGCTAGAGGCTCATACTTTCAAGGAGAGAATGGATGTAGGTACTACTTAATGGTATAAGAGAACAAAAAGAAGAATGGCTCCTAAGGATCCCTTGGAGTTTTTCCCTCCTAATTCTGGAGAGGAGATTGAAATCCCTACTCATGATCTTACTAAAGCACATGGAGAGATTGCAACAAAACTAGGTGCCTCAACATATCTTGTAGGAAAAGCATCAACACAACCCCTTATCACACAAGATCCAAGTGAGTAAATTCCTATGGAAACCCTCCACAAAGAATTTGAATCATTAAAGGAGCTTGAAATAGAGATTCATGGCATTGGTATAGATTCTAAGGCTACTACATCTGATAAGGAGACTCATGTTGTGGCATCTCTTAATGAAACTAAGGATGTAGGGACTGAACACGTCTTGATAGAAGAAGATCAATGGAAGTTGTTCGAGAATGTAAAAGGGATGTAGATGCCAAGGCACAAGCTAAGGCACTATCTCAACAAAAGGAGATTGATGCTAAGGAACAATCTGATGCATTGACCAAACAACAAAAAAATTGAGGCTTACGCCAAGGCTGATGAATTGGCTAAACAACAATAGGAAAGAGAGGAAGAGCTCAAAAATAAAGAAGAAAGAGACAAATTGGCCACGCTGCAGAAGATCCATGATCTGGGGAAGGAAAAGGCTACAGAGAGAAGAGAAAAAGAAGCCTTTGAGGCTAAATTAAAGGTTGTTGAGGAAGCCCATAAAAAGAAAGAAGATGAATAATTCCTACAAAGAGAAAAGGAGGATGAAGAGCTTGCTTTATATGAACATAAATCTAAAGAGGAATGGGACTATGTCAAGGAACTTGAAAAATAGAGGGACCAGATCTACTAGGAAAGGAGATTAGAAGAAGAATTTCTAAAAAATGAGTTGGAATCCAAAAGATTGTAGGAACAAAAAGATAAAGAGGAGGCTAAGAGACTTGCACATGAAGATGCACAAAGAGAACAACAGAATATTCAAGAGGTTGATTCTCAATCTAGGAATATTGTATTGCAACCTTTATCTTTTTCTATTGTTGCCTCTTCTTCAACAGAAGTGGTCACTACTCCTACTACTCCTACATGGTTCTAACTTGATTTAGAAAAGAAATAGATAGTTCAACCTCATCCTCTCAATTGGGATAAGAAGATGAAAGAGATAGAGAAGCAAATACAAAAACAGAAGGCTAAATTTCTTCATTCCACCAAGCTCATGGATGAAGGAGAAATTATAGTTGAGTGTGCAATTCCAATGGTGGATAAGGACAAAGAAAACATATAGATAGTTGATTTCCAATTGGGCATGTTCAATATGGGGAGATCTACAAGGAATCAAAAAATTAATCTCATTGATATTGTAGCTTCCTCCACCAAATCCAAAATGATCAAGGATAAGCAAAAGAAAGATGAACTTAAAGCCCAATTGGATCAGTTACACAAATTCTTGAAGGATGCATCCAATCTAGTTTCTCAACAAGATGCTACTCTAGAAACCCCATTCGTACTAAGAAAAAAGGAAGTTGATGACTTAGTGCATATGAGGAGTAAGGTGAGGATGCTTGATAGGTGGATTGATAGACTTAATTAGGAGGTTGGTGAGCTTTTGGATGACAGTTTCAAAGTTCATGAAGGAGCACTTGAGTTGGTTGAGAATATGAATTAGCATGTTGAAGTCCTAGAGAAGCAAGATGAAGAATACAAAGAATATGTTAAGAAACTAAATGATGTCAACAAACTACCCAAATCAACTCTCCTGGAGTAGTCAATTATTAAAGAGGACAATGTAGATTTCATTTAGAAGACCTTGAGTATAATCCAGTTCAGATCCAAGTACATCTATGAGCATAAGAATGAGGTTCAAGAGGCTAGTAAAGAATTGAACAAACAAATTGATGAATTGCTTGCACTAATTATTATTCTAGTCAATGTTGACATCCTAGTAAAAGAAGATCTTCCTTTGGATAAGTTGAAGGAGAAGTGGAGTAGTAGATTTGAGGAAATGATACAAAGGAAGATGATGGAGAATATTTATTGTTGGACAAGGTCATTGACATCAAGGAGGTAAAATTTGCAAGGAAGGAATTGATCAAATTGAAGGATACGTGGGAATTTTCCTCAATAGAGTTGAAAAGAATCAAGTTTGAGGACGGTTGGTTAGATGGAATTGATTTGGACATCCTTCAACAAGTGTTCTCTAGTTATGATGAATATCTCCTTGAACATGCAATGTAGGAGTGAGTTGGTAGTAGAACATTGTCTTCTTGGCACAACATCCTCTCCTCTCCTATTTTGTAGGGTTTTGACACAAGTTGAACTCAAGTTCTCATTCACTAGTTTTGTATTCTTCCTTGGGTGTTCTAATTTTGTACAACAAAGAAATCAACCTTGTAACTAAAGATCATCAATTTAGTTCCTTCATGTAGTCTCAGTTCCTTAATTGGTGGATCTAAGTTTCTGAACAAGAGAAACTTATAGATGACATGTTGATATGTACTTTTGGGCTCTATTTTGTAAACGTCAGCTAATTGTGAATAAATATTTAGCCACCTGATATGATATAAAATAGGAATCATAGTCTTAGGATTTTTTTGAATTATTACTAGATACTTTGAAAATTTCAATTGAACTTGGGTACCTTTTATAGTTTTACACAATTTTCTTGTCATTGTTAAGTTTGGACCTCTTTGATAAGATTAATGAATCATAATCAATTTGTATGCTAGTGCATTGTTGTGCCTAATTTTTTTCTATTTGATGCAAATCAATAAGGAAAATCAGATTCAAGATTATCTCATTGAATTATTTGTGAATGAAATTACTGTTATGTCTATTTGGTCTATGTTTTGAGCAATGAGTGAATGGTCTATTTTTTAATATTTGAATTAAAGTTTTAATGAATGGTTGTGATCATTGAATTAGGACTATGAATGTATGTAGTGGTGTAGATTATTCTATGGATTGCATCATGTTGTGGTTTTGGTCAGACAAAGAAACACTTATTGTTAAAGTGCATGTCTAGATATTAAGAAGTTTTATTCATATTTTGTTGTTTCAAAGCTCTAATCTATCTTTTAATATTTATTTAACCCCCTACCCCCAATGTGGGGTAATTAATCTAATGCATTTTTTTTCCTTATTACTAGCAAAGGCCCCTTGAATATTATAGTTACATTGACCATTGAGCAATATCAACATAGTTGAGAACCAAATATCAAGACCTTGGGAGTTCGATTAATTTATGTTGTCTTTCTTTATCAAGAGAAATAAAATAGAGATATTTTGTTTAATGTTGTGCTATTTTGACCATCAATAGATTTGACCCTAGAAGGATGGCCTGAGGAACAAACTAGCTAATATCAAGGAGTGTTGAAGAGCACATACATGAATTTAAGGATTCCTGTACTCATGCTCAAGTAGCCCATCATGATTTTGTTTGTAGGTTATTCCCTTACTCTTTCAGTGACATGACAAATAAACAGTATTTAAATCCACCTCAGGGGTCTATTCTAAGTTGGAAAGACTTGGAAAATACCTTTATTAGTTAATTCCAGGTCTATGTAGACCTTGCCATTTTGTATCACCAATTTTCTACCATAAGAAAGGAGCCCTATGAGCCATTGCCATTATTCAACACCAAATTCCATAGAATGTATTGAAGGCTATAGGATCCTTACTTGGTTGTTCAGAATATTGCCATTTTGGCATATTTAATAGTCGTAGATCCTTTGATTGGATTATTTTTGTAGAGGACATATACCATTGTTGAGATTAATTCTCTGTCTAAAGTTTATCACCTAGCCATCAAATTACAACAATAGATAAGCTTACAATCAGGGAGTTTATGAGGAGTTCTTCCTCCCATAGGATATCAAATGCCTAATTCAACTCCTATGTTCAATATGGTCCTAGCAATGTCTTATTCCCAATATGGACCCATGTCTGAGTTACAAATCTCACCTCTCCTACCATTCTTCACTAATAGTGCTTAGGAATCCTCCCAGTAATAACAAAACTTCCATAATCAAGTTGGAGGGTCAAATCTTGTTAATCAACCATTTGTTGTGAAGACAACAGAAAGTGACCAAACTATTCAATTGACTAATTAAATGAAAAATCTCAAGAAGACTCTATCTTAGATGTCTAATGATATGCCCCAACTTAGACATAAACACCCTCAAAACCAAAGCTAGAATTTCCAAAATCAAAGAGGGTATTCTAATCATGGTGGTTACTCTAACTAGAACTCCAACCAGAATTATAACACCAATCATAATCAAAGGAACACCCAATTCCAAAATTACCCTAACCAAAATTACCAAAATTAGAATAGGGGATACAACCAAAGGTCTAAAAATAATAGACAACGAAACACTAGCCCAAATAATGGGGGAGTCTCTCACAATTATCAAGCAGGTGATGAAATGCCACACACTACAAATGTGGTAGATCTTAGTTTTAGGATGAATTGGTGTAGGTTGCATGACACTACAACTCATTTTGAGGTGAACTATCCAGAAATAGAGAAGATGGTCAAGATAGAACAAGCTGATACTCCATTACAAGGTGCTACCAACAAGTCTAGTGGATCAATGGATACCACCATGGCTTATGAACTCTTTGATGAGGAATCTCCATTCCCCAACCAAGAAGGGAATGAATCAGTGGAGGTGGTATATGATGCCTAGGACTTCCAATCCAAGGGAGGTCATTTCCTTAGGAATCAAAATAAAGGGTCATTCACTTCATCTACCCATCCTAACAACATGGTCCCACCTAATCAAAATGTGGATAACAACCCACCACCACTAAAGGGGTCATCTAAATCTCAGAATAAAGGTAACCTGCCTTCTTTTCCTAATTATCAGGTAAAGAATGATTTAGAGTTTGATTTCATTGCAAAGATGTAGAGGTAAAAGACTTCATTTTCATTTTTTGGCATTGTGAAGTAGTGCTAATGAACGGTACTCCCCTTACAATCTAAAACTCACAAAAACAACATATAATGGAACAAACAAAATGCAAGAAGGAAAGGAAATATTTTATATTATCACTAAAATGAAAATGAATTTACAACATTATATTTTCCATCTCATGGGCTTTCTGATTACATAAATCTGCAAGTTTGCAAATTAGAGCCACATCTACTCTGCTCTGGCCTCCCCTTCATAGTACCCCTTTAGATCCTTTATTTGGAAGCTATAACTACCCTAGAATCTTTTGGAAAGTGTAACCTCCCTAGAATCTTCTAGAAAGTGTAACTTCCTTAGGAAGATATTTCAAAATTTTATTAATTTTGGAATTACAACTTCACGGGGTCACAACTTTTGATCGAAATGTCAAATTTTCAATTATAATACCTTTTTGGAAAGGTCTCAAGAAAATGTTCTATGCCTAAAGGTTAACTACTTTCATTTTCCACAAATTTTAAAGCCCATCTAGAGCCTCTAAGTGCCTCAAAATTGACCCCAAATATTTTATTAGGATTTTTGAAAATTAAAATTTTAATCTCTCAAATGACAAATGGTATTGAAGTTTTTTCTTCTCCATTGGATTCAATTTTCCATTTTGGATGTCTGTGTAAGATTTCGTGTCCAACTATGCATAAATGCAAACTTACAAAAAGAGTAACCCTACCAAATTTAGCCCTTATTGAAAAGAAACAACATTTTTTTGGGTGATGCAAGATTGCTCTTCACCTTGGATGCTCTTGCATTAGGTGCCCTTCCCAAAGAGAAATTGTGATGAGGGCCTTGGATGAAGTAGATTGGTAAAAAGGAAAAGGTAAAGTGACTTCAGCAAACAAGATGAATGCAACCCTCTATAAAGGTAAGATGAGTGCCCCACCTTCCTTTTAAGCTTAAGAATTTTTGGAAAGAATCTGCACAACTGTCTATTAGATTCTGGGGCATCAAGAAACAAAATTCCATTTTCAATTTGTAGGAAGTTAGGATTGATTCCCCTTTAGATTTACAAAAAGGTCATTCAATTGGATAAAACTGAAGTCAATATGGTAGGATAACTTAAAAATATTCATGTACAGGTTGGATATGACCCAAGTATCCATACTTACATGATATCCTAGAAACATATAGCATGCTTCTAAGCTGAGATGTAATGAAGAACATTGGGGAATATTTTTCCTTGGATTTCTCACACATGTGGCTGCCTTGGAAAGGGATATCAACATAGATTAGAATTGCGAGTAAGCCTAGGCTCAAACATATGACTACAAAATATGATCCTCCCAACGAAGTAGCTGACTTCGAAATTGAGATAGGAGTTTACAAGAGGGAGGAGATCATGACCTTCTCTATGCTCAATCCTAATGATACACTACCTCTAGAACAGAGTGACCCAATGACTATGATCAACCAGCAAGTCCTAATCAAAAACTTGCAACAAGATAGGTTGGTATTGGGAGAAGAGGTTGATTTGTGGAATTTTTTCCTTCCTAATTAGTGTAGGATCCATTATCATATTTATTTTGAGTTAACATGTCAACCTTGTGTAGATATCTAAAACCATGTCTACCAAGATGAGAAAACTTGGGAATGCTAACCTCAAACCTCCACCAATAAATTTTCATTTTAAGCTAAGGATGCTACCATCCTTATGAGAGCTAGCCTTACTCAAGAGGAAGATTCTTCCCAACTTGAGTAGAATCAAGTTCTATGCTTTGAATTACAAAGAAAGAAAAATATCAGTCTTTTTCTATTACACTTGCCCCAAATACTCTTCCAATGCCCAAGGCATTGGTTAAAAATGTACTAAATCATAATTTGATCCAAGAAGAGGTTCAGGAGGTAGTTCCTAATTTTTTTTTTTTACCTAGTTGAACCTTCTGGTAAAATTTGTCCCCAACTACCTTTAAATCTTGATGGCTAGCACCAGTCTAAGCTGCCACATACTTCTATCAAATAGTTACCTATAGCCCCAAAAAAGAAAGAAATCCCAGCTCCAGACCAATTATGGAGTCTTAAATTTGATGGCTCTAAGTCCAAATTAGGATGTAGATCAGGGATTTAATTAACCCACCTGAAGGGGAATACCTACTTTGCATCTTACAGGTTATAGTTTGGTTGCACTAGTAATGTGGTAGAGTATGAAGCACTTGCTTAAAGACTAATGTTTTCTCATTAGAAGAAAGTCACATCTCTTGTTGTTATGGGAGATTCTGAAGTTATTATCAAGAAAGTCTGTAGCCAATATACTTGTCATAACAAAAGGTTGGCTTCCTATAGAAACATAGTGTGGAATCTTATTAAGGACTTTGATTCTTTTGGAAACACTTTAATTCCTAGGGAAGACAATCAGATTATAGATTCCCTTGTCATTGTTTCCAGCACTTTGGAGCCTATGTAGGACTCAAAGTTAAAAATATATTTTAGTTCAACTGGTCTTGATCCCAACCATCTCAAATAATGTTTGGAATTTTTAGGTCTTCGATGATAACCAACACATACTCACCTCCCTAGAAAGTTCTGATGTCTTTGAAGGAAAAATAGTTGATGAATTAGAAAGAGACTATAGAGATTGGGACCCTAAGAGTTGTGACACATAAGGGATACTGAATTTGAAAAGAAACAACATTCCCAAGGGGATGGTAGCTTTGGAAAGAATATTTGACTCTGACCCTCAGGCTTGTGAAAGGGTGCCAATAGAAAGTGATGGAGGGAAGTATGAATCTAGATTAATCTGGTTAATTCAGGTCCTAAAAGGAATGTTTATATAGGAAAAACCTATCCTAAGGAAATCAGAGGTAAGATAATTAAGGTGTTGAAAGAAGACATTGCAACAATTGCTTGGATTTATGAAGATTTAAATACCTTTGAAACTTTTGTGATCATGCATACCATACCTCTAAAGTTAGAAGAAAATCCCTTTCATCAAAAGTAGTGTGTGGTGAATGCTTTGATTGAGTCATTAATTAAGAAGGAAGTGCAAAATATTATGTCTTTAAGAATAATCTTCCTAGTGTGGCATTCCACCTGGGTTGCAGACTTGGTTCCAGTGCACAAGAAAAATGGCAAGATTAGATTATGTGTTGATTTTAGGAACCTAAATAAAGCCTCAGAGAAGGAAAACTATCCACTTACTTCTCTTGATGATGTATTACAAACTGTCAATGGATCTCAAATGATGTCATTCTTGGATGGCTATTCTGGGTATAATCAAGTGCTTGTCAGTCATGAGGACAAAATGAAAATTTCCTTCACTACTGGAAGTGGGGGACATTTTCCTATTGGAGAATGTCATTCAACCTTATCAATGCTAGAGCTACCTTTCAATGTGCAATTGACATGGAATTCAAAGATTTAATAGGTAAGTGTATCATTATTTAAGTAGATGACTTAACTATCTTCTCTATGAACAAAAAGGATCATGCTACAGATTTAGAAAAAGTCCTTAAGAGATTTATAAGCTATGGTGTGTCCCTGAATCCAAAAAAATGTGTGTTTGGAGTTTCTGAAGGGAAACCTTTAGGTCATGTAATATCAGAAAATGGGATATCCTTAGACCCTAATAGAGTTGAAGCCATATTGAAACTAAAAATGCCAAGAAGTGAAAAGTAAATGAAACCCTTCTTCAGAAGGATCAATTTTGTAAGAAAAATTATAACAGGGTTTTCAAAAATTGTTAAACCTCTTAATGAGATGAGAAAAGATGAAAAAATAGAATGGAGCAATGAGGCCAAATCAGCTTTCTCGCATATTAAATAGTCAATATCTGAGGCACTAGCCTAGACCAACCCAAATTATCTAAAGCCCTTCTATATCTATTCTTTCACATCAAATCATTAATGTGCAAATATTTTAACACAACGAAGAGGCAAGGGATATGAAAGGCCCATTGCTTTCATGAGCTCCCCATTCAAAAATGTAGAAGTCAAGTATTCACCCCTTGAGAAGTAGGCCTTTACACTAGTGCAAGCAGTAAAAAAATTCAAGGACTACATTCTTTGGAGTCAGGTTTCTTCCATAGTTCTTGTTCAAGCTGTGAAGTCTCTCTTTATGTATAGTGAATTATGGGAGACAAGAGGAAAATGGATGGCTATTTTGCAAGAGTTTGATCTAGAAATCCATCTAATGAAGCTTTTTTGATTATATGGTTTATCAAAGGCTATGGAAGATGTTGATAAGAGTATCACTTACTAACAATACACAGTGCAGTCTTTCACACAGGATCCCTTGTATACTGATCTAATCTTCTTCCTCCTCAATAACAGATGCCTAGAGGGGATGAATGCTACTCAAATAAGAGCATTAAGGATGAAGAGTTCTCATTACATGCTCAAATGAGGATCCCTATATAAAATAAATTATGAATGAGTTTACATGTGATGTCTAGATCAACAAGAAGCCAAACATGCTATTGTTGATTTCGATGGTAGACACTACATAGGGAATGGATATATAGATTCCATGGACCATTGAATTTTAAGGTCAGGCTATTATTGGCCTCACATGTTTAGGGATGCACACTATCATGTAGGAAATGTCACACATTCCATACCTTTGCATCCAAGAAATGTAATCCAACAATTCCCTTACAATCAAACTATGAGATAAGACCATTCACCCAATGGGCACTAGATTTTGTAGGGGTTTTTAATCTAAATTTTTATGTGGGTCAAAAGCTCATCTTGATGGGAACTGAATACTGCCTATGTTGGACTGAGGTTCATCCCTACAAAAACAACACCATAAAGGTGGTTATCAGATTTATCAATGAAAGAATCATAACCAAGTTTGGAGTACCATTCATTTTGGTATGTGATAATGGCCATGCTTTCTCATCTACTAAGTTCATACAATTAGCCTATGAACATAAAATTATTTTGAAGTATTCATCTAATTACTACCCTCAGGGAAATGGAGTAGCAGAGTCTACCAACAAGAACCTGTTGGAAGTGATAAATAAATTGCTAGAGAACAACCCTAGGGACTGGCATACCTAGTTGAGATGTGCCTTATGGGTAGATCAAACCCGTATTAAAACTACCCAAGGAAATTACCCATTTAAGATAGTCTACAACCAAGAGTTGGTCTTACTAATACATTTGTAGATACTTTTCCTCAAGTTTATGCAAGATTTTTATTCAAAGGATGATCAGATAGACGTTAGATTAAATAGTCTACTAAACATGGAAGAACAAAGAGATGTTTCTTTACAACAACTCTTTAAACATTAGGATCTTCTCAAATGTTGGTTTGAAAAAAGAGCCAAAATAAAGGATTTTAGGATATTAGATCTTGTGTTGCAGTGGGATAAAGGTAAAGAGAAAAAGGGGGACAACTAGAAGTTTGATAGATTTTGGCTAGGTCCATATCAGATAGCTGAGATCTTGGGTGAGGTGCTTTCCACTTGAGCGCCCTAACAAGAGAACCAATTCCATTTCCCATCAATGGACAATTTCTCAAGCACTACTTTAGCCCATGAGGGTCTGATTTTCTGAATTCATTGTATATTTGTATTATATGTAATTAGTTCTATTGATTTGGGCGTCTTTATTTGTTTGTTTGTTTTTCTTCCTTTGTTTCTTTCTTTTTTTTTCTATTTCTATTTTTTGTTCTTTAGGGACCTTCATTTCTTTCCATTTTGAAATGAAGGGGTTGTTATTCAAAGTATGTTGCAAGCACTAGGAGAGAAATTGATTTAGGTATTTTTAGACATATATGTTGAAATATTTCATTCTAAACTTATGTCTTATGGTAATTTTAACACTGGTTTGAAAAGTTATTAAGGATAAGGTATATTGTAGATAATCTCATCAACTATGATTGAAGTCTATCACAAAATAGATAAAACATTCAGTGGTGTAAAGTGCTTATTTATCTCAGGGCGACTGTATATCTAATTCAAGTGTAAAATCCAATTTCCAAAAATTGTCATAAGGTCCAATGTAGTTTTTCACCTACACTTTAGATTAATAATGTGTAAGTATTAAGAAAAATTGATAAAGAATTTCTACAAGTGAAGCCTATAAAAGAAAGAGGAAAGAAAACTATTGAAAGAAAGGAAAAGTCAATATTAAATGGGTGATTCAAGTATCTCTATCAGGGGTATGGACACCTATTTGGCAATAGAGAAATGCTTTGAGAGAACTAGAGGTATCTCCATTGGGGCTACTAACACCTGACTGGCAGTAGAGAAATGCCCAGGATTTCATTGGATGACAGTTAAAGGACTTAACCTACATAGCTTGGATCTTAGTTGTATTTGTTCAGGGGTAGAGAATTTTTTTATGAAGAAAGATGCAGTACCATATATGTACACACTAAAATTCAAAGTAGTTCATGTAGATATACATATGAGATTCCAACTCAACCTTAATCAATATATCTAATCCTACTTAAGTTAACATGCTTCATAAACCAAAGGGTCTGGGTGACTAAATTCTTTAGTATCTTGAAAATGGGTAAACAATTTTCCTAGCCAAGTCACCATTTGTTATGCCTTGCATAACCACCCCATTTTATTTTGGAACAAAATGGGTCCCCTTTTGTTTTTGTTTTTCCCTTGGTTTTTTTTTTGGGTCTTAGGAGTTGTTTGTTTTCCTCCCAAGTCTTTGTTTCTTTTGGTCTGGTGGAAGTGAAGTCAGAATGGAAACTGGACTTAGAACTTTTGTAATGTTCCAAGTCTGGATTTGATCCTTGTTCTGGTTCCACCCTCCTTCCTTGTTCTTTTCATTATTTGTTGGTGTGTCTTGTGTTCTTGGGTATATTTCTCCCTTGATCCTTTTCTTGTTTTCATTACGTTTTCTTTTTTCCTAAGTAGAAGTACAACCAACATTAGAAGTAAACTTGGAACTTTGTAAATTTTCTAGATTATGTTTCCATCTTGATTCCAATCCTGCTTGTTTTCCTTGTGTTCTTTGTTTTTGTTGATGTTTGGGTTGGGTCACTTTTGTTCTCCTTGTCTCAGTTTTTTTTCCTTTGTCATGAGTGGAACTAGAATTGGAACTGAAGTTGGAACTTTGTAAAAAGTTCTAGTTTTGGTTTTGGTCCTGATTCTGCCCCCAATCCCCTTTGTCATTTGTCTTTTCCACGAGATCAAAACTAGGCGAAAAGTTGGATAAGAGACTTGTTAAAGGTTTCTTGTTCTATCTCGGATCTAGGTTCACATCTACCCTACCTTTGGTGTCCATGGGAGTTAATTTTTCATTTGTGTTGTTTGCTCTACCCCTTCCCTATCATATTTATTGCATTAATTGTAGCCTCCTCACAAGTGAGAAATGATTTTAAAACCTTAATTATGGTTAACTAGCTCATTATCTTTATTATCTAAGTTTTTTTAGCAAACCAAAGCTAGGAGAACTTCGATAGAAGCATGATTTGATTATGGAGGCATGCTGGTGAGTGAATCATTATTAAGTTTTAGCCTTTCCTTGTTGGCATTTTGAGGTAGGGTCTCATCACATTCTTATCCCATTTTGCTTTGTCATTTTGTTTTTGTATTCTTGCTTGTAATGTTATTGCACATTCATAGAACCTTTTCTTATGAATCTTCACTCATTCTTTGTGTTTTTCATGTTTTGTGTTTGTCCTTTTGTATTTTTATTCATTTTATCTTTTTTGTCTTTCCGTTTGTTTTTATTTTGTTTTATTGTCACTTTCATGGTAAGTCTATTTCATCATGTCCTGGTCTCTAATTAATGTTCCATTTGATAGGGTACTCTATGCTTTAAATATGTTTGAAAACTATTTAGAGACCCCTTTGATTGTCCTTCCATGTTAGTTATGTGATTTCCATGTTGGGTTTTTTATGCCCTAATTTTTTGAGTCGATGTGTCATGCAAACTAGGGTTTGCTCGACGACCTTTACAAATATCCATCCCGTTGGACCTTGTAGGGTATCTTCCTCCTTGGAGGTTAAAATTGGATTTTGGTGGTTAAAGGGTATTGGGGTTAATCATGTGATTCTGGATTTGACCCATCATCCATGTGACCAGGTCTTTGGTATGAGTGAGCATTTTGACACAGAAAAAACTATTTGTACTCTAAGGAAGGAAGAGAAAAAACTTATCAGCTCAGGAGACAATGAGGCTGAAGCCCGCAATTTTATAGAAAAAAAAAGGAGACTAGCAAGACTCACATAAATAAGCACTACATGAGGGTTGAAAAGAAGTTCTTTTCTATAGTTCTTGATCAGCCTAAAAGGGTATATCTCTACATGGAGATTACAGATATAATAATGATGCTCTCTAGAATACTTGGGAAGAGAGATGCCTCCCAGTTTAAAGAATGGATGCTTTCATTCATCCAAAATATATTAGATGGTAGGAAGTAGTTTGAATGACCCATGATTGTATAAGAAAAAAATCACAATTAGATGCTTAGAGTGAGAGAAATAAAGAGTTTCTTCATGACCTCTTATGTGATCTATGCAATAGCTAGAAGGGACTTCTTTCCTATATTGAATGCAATGGGAATATTGGGAGAAGCCCAAGGATAGAAAAAGTTGTGGGATCACTATGATCAACTTACCTTACAGACTTTTAAATCACACTATATAAGGGTTAATGATGCATTTCTATATGTTATTATTAACTAGCTCATAGCTGATGTTGGTTACAGATTGAACAGGGATGCTATGGCCTTTATTGTAGAGTGGGGACATTGGTATATCCAATACCCCAAATTTACTTACTTCAAGCTAGCTAGTTTTGATGGTAACCTTCATCTACTCCCTAGGTGCTACAACAACAAGATTGTCTTGATGAAGTTCATCTATCAAACTATAGTAGTCGTCCTCAAATTTTTCAATAAACACAAGACTCGCTACCACAAATTACCATCAAGTTCGGTGAATATATTTGTGCACACAATGTGGTAGCTAAAGTAATCTGTGATGAATTAATTAAATTGAAGTTAGGTTTTTACACCTCTAGGAAGCATTTTGATCCCAAACACAAGATGCAGGCCTTGCTTCCCGTTGTTTTTGGTAAACAATTTAATCTACTGGAGGATTTTTGGATGGACTTGCAAGATGATTATGATTTAAGGAGAAGAAACTATGAAATATTTCCTATCCCACTCATGGTTGAGTATGTGATAAAGGAGGATATCTCTAAGACATTACCAGATGATGAGGTAACTTTGGATCCCCAATATGATGCTAAAAATGTAGGTACCAAAGACCTTAATCTAGTGGATTAGAATGTAGAAGAGTCCATAGATATCAAATAGATTATAATGCCAATATTGGATAGGAGCATTCAGTGGGTTGTAATGATAATTAAGGAGAAAGAGGCTCATACTTCCAAGAAGGGAAAGGTTGTAGTCACCACTCAAGGCTATAAGAGAACAAAAAGAAGAATGGATCATAAGGAGTGCTTGGATTTTTTCCCTCCTAATTCTTGAGAGGAGATTGATATCCATGCTTAGGATCTTCCTAAAGAGCATGGATAGATTGTAGTACAACTAGGTGCCTCAACATCTCTTGCAGGGGAAGCATCAACTCAGACCCATATCACACAACAACCAAGTGAAGAAATGCCTATGGGAACCCTCCACAAAGAAGTTGAATCATTGAAGGAGAAGGAGCCTTAAATAGAGATTCATGACATTGATACAGATTCTGAGGCTACTCCATCTGATAAGGAGAATCATGTGGTGGAATCTCTTGATGAAACTGAGGATGCAGGGATTGAACATGTCTTGATAGAAGAAGATCAATAGAAGTTGTTTGAGGATGCAAAAATGGAAGAAGATGCCAAGGCACAAGCTAAGGAACTGGCTAAATAGAAGGAGATTGTTGATAAGGCATAATCTGATGCATTGACCAAACAACAAAAATTGGAGGCTTAATCCAAGGCTAATGAATTAGCTAAGAAATTGTAGTAAAGAGAGAAAAATATCAAAATTAAAGAAGAAAGAGACAAATTGGCCATGCTATAGAAGATCCATGATCTAGAGGAGGAAAAATCTTCCCAAAGAAGAGAAAAAGAATCCCTTAAGGCTAAATTCAAGGTTGTTGAGGAATCCCATAAAAATAAAGAAGATGAAGAACACCTACAAATAGAAAATGAGGCTAAATAGCTTACTTTATATGAATAGAAATATAAAGAGGCATGGGACTATTTGAAGGAACTTGAAAATAGAGGGACAAGATGTATGAGGAAAGAATATTAGAAGAAGAACATCTGAAAAAGGAATTTGAAGACAAAAGGTTGTAGGAGCAAAAAGATAAAGAGGAAGCTGGGAGACCTGCACAAGAATATGCATAAAGAGAACAATGAAATGTGCAAGAGGTTGATTCTCAACATAGGAATATTGTATTGCAACCTTCATCTTCTGCCACTACTACCTCTTCTTCAACACAAGTGGTCACTACTCTTGTTGCTCCTACATGGGTGAAACTTGATTTAGAGAAAAAATAGGTAGTTCAACATCAACCTCTCAATTGGGATGAGATGATGAAAGAGATAGACAAGGAAAGACTGAAAAAGAAGGCTACAGTTCTTCATTCCACCAAGCTCACAGATATAGGAGAAATTATTGTTGAATGTGCAATTCTAGTGGTGGATAAGGATAGAGAAGACATGTAGATAATTGATTACCAACTAGCCACAGTCAATCTGGGGAGACCTACAAGGAATCAACAAATGAATTTCATTGATATTGTGGCTTCCTCCACCAAATCCAGAATGATCAAGGATAAGCAAAAGAAAGATGAACTTAAAGCCTAATTGGATCAGTTACACAAATTCTTGAAGGATGTATCCACTCTAGTTTCTCAACAAGTTGCTGCTCTAGAAATCCCATTCCTACTAAGAAAAAGGGAATCCAATGAATTAGTGTAGATGAGGAGTAAGATGAGGATGATTGATAGGTGGATTGATAGACTCAATCAAGAGGTTGGTGAGGTTTTGAGTGATAGTTTAAAAGTTCATGAAGGATCACTTGAATCAACTTTTTGAAGTCCTAGAGAAGTAAGATGTAGAATATAGAGAATATTTTAGGAAACTAAAGGACATCAACAAAGTGCCCAAATCAACTCTCCTAGAGACATAAATTCTCAAAGAGGACAATGCAGATTTCATTGAGAAGACCTTGAGGATGATTCAAAAGGAAGATGATGGAGAAGATTTTTTGATGGGAAAGATCATGGACATCAAGGAGGAGGTAAAAGCTACTAGGAGGTAATTAATCAAATTGAAGGATATGTGGGAATTTAACTCAGTGGAGCTGAAGAGAATCAAGTTTGAGGATTGTTGGTTAGATGAAACTAATCTGGACATCCTTCAACAACTGTTCTCTAGTTATGATGAATATCTCCTTAAACATGCAATGCAAGAGTGAGCTAGCAGGAAAACATTCTCTTCTTAACACAACATCCTCTCCTCTCCTATTTTGTAGGGTTTTGACACAAGTTGAACTCAGGTTCTGATTCACTTGTTATGTTTTCTTCCTTAGGCATCAGAATTTTGTACAAAAAAGACATCAACCTTGTAACTAAAGATCAACAATTTAGTTCCTTCATGTAGTCTTAGTTCTTGAATTGGTGGATCTGATTTTTTGATTGAGAGAAACTTGCACATGGCATGTCTATATGTAATTTTGGGCTTTATTTTGTAAAGGTCGGTTGATTTTGAAGAAAGATATAGCCACCTAATATGATAGCATATAAGAATCATAGTCTTAGAATTTTAATGAATTATTAGCAAATATTTTAAACATTTAGTTGAACCTAGATACCTTTTACAATTTTACAAAGTTTTCATGTTATTGTTAAGTTTGGACCTCTTTGATAAGATTAATGAATCATAATCAATCTGTATGCTAGTGATTTTTTGTTCTTAAATGTTTTCTATTTGATGCAAATCAATAGGGAAAACTGGATTCAATATTATGTCATTGAATTATTTGTGAATGAAATTATTGTTATGTCTATTTGATCTATGTTTTGAGCAATGAGTGAATGATTTTTTTTTTTTTAAAGTTTTGAAGTAAATTTTTATGAATGGTTGTAATCAATTAATTAGCACTATGAATGTATGTAGTGGTTTAGATTATTCTATGGATTGCATCATATTGTGGTTTTGGTTGGATAAAGAAATACTCATTCCTAAAGTGCATGTCGAGATATTAAGAAGTTTTATTCATATTCTACTATTTTGAATCTCTGATCTATGTTTTTATATTTATTTAAACCCCCCCAATGTAGGTTAATTGATCTAATGCATTTTTTTTCCTTATTACCGATAAAGGACCCTTGAACATTATAGTTACATTGACCATTGAGCAATATTAGCATAGTTGAGAACCAACTACTAGGACCTTGGGAGTTAGATTACTTTATGTTGTCTTTCTTTTTCATGAGAAATAGAATAGAAATATTTTGTTTAATTTTGTGCTATTTCGACCATCAACACTACCCACTTGGTTACATAATCAATGCATACCAAGATATAGGATTTACCATTTGATGGAGGATCAATGGACCCTAAAAAATCCAATCCCCACTTATAAAATATAGTGATTACTACCTAGGGGTTAAGAGGAATCTTATTACATTTTTTTTGTTGGCCCATCATCTAGAATCTATCACACTTGTATATTTCCCTACATCCTTATGGAGTGTGGGCAAGTAATATCATGTGTTCAAAATCTTCATTGTTGTCCTCTTGGCTACAAAATTCCCTCCACAAGGTTCATTATGGAATACATGCAAGATATCATATGTCTCATATTCCCTCACACATCTCCTCATGACATGGTCTGGTTCAGTATAAAACAAGCATCCAACAATCAATGAGAAAGGAATTTTTTTTTCAATGAGCACCCTTCTCTCTTTTGGAGAGAAATGAGGAGGAACACTCCTTGTGACTAGATAATTAGCTATGTCAACATACCAGGGTGTATGTAAACTGATGGAAAATGAGTGTTCATCAGGAAAAGAGTCATCAATGACTTGATTGTCCTCTAATGTAGTTAGCCTTGAGAGAAAGTCTGCAAGAACATTGGCTTCCCCTAGTTTATCCACAATGGTTATGTCAAACTCCTACATCAACAATAACCATCTTGCTAGCCCAATTGGTGTGCAAAAAATATGATAGCCTATTATGTAGTGCTTGAATTTGTTAAGGGAATAAATTACTGCCAACATTTCATTTTTTTTCAAAATATAGTTGAATTTAGCTCCTTGTAGGTTTTTGCTGACAAAATAAATAGAATTTTCAATTGCCCCTTGTTTCTACCCCAAGACAACTCCTATAGCATAGTCTAATGCATCTATGTGAATGTGGAAATGAAGCTCCCAATTGGGACCTTTGAGTATAGGAGCATGAGTCAAAGATTCCTTGAGATCAAATAATGCCTTGTCACAACCCTCTATCTAGTGGAATTCAACATCTTTGGTTAGGAGATTGTACAATGGTGCGACCATTTTGATGAAGTCTTTGATGAAATGCCTATAGTATCCTACATGTCCCAAGAAACTCCAAACATATTTTTGTTTTGCAGGTATAGGAAATTTGGTGATCACCTCAATCTTGGTAGGGTCTACTTGAATTCCTTTGTGAGAGATGTAGTGGCCAAGGAGTACACCTTCCTACATAATCATGGAGGAATTTTCACTATTTAAAGATAGATTATGATCTTCACATATCTGTAGGACTCTCCTTATATTTTCTAATTCTCCATTAAAATCAACACCATAGGTAGTAAAGTCATCCATATAAATTTCCATGCAATCATGAGTGATGTCTGAAAATATGTTAATTCCTACCCTATAAAAAGTTGCAAGTACATTGCATAAGCTGAATGGAAGTACTGAGTAGGAATAAGTCCCCCATGGATAGGTAAAGGTGGTCTTCTCTTGGTCCTCAGGTGCAATATGGATTTGGTTATAGCCACTAAATCCATTTAGAAAAGAAAAGTACTACTTTCTTGCAAGTGAATTCAAAACTTGGTCTATAAAAGGGAGGGGAAAGTGGTCCTTCTTGGTGGTAGCATTGAGTTCCCTGTAATCAACACAAATTCACCACTTCCCTCCTTTTTTGGGCATAATCACCAAAGGAGACACGCACTAGCTATCTGAAATGGGGTAGATAAATCCTACATCTAACAACTTTTGTAGTTCTCCTTTTACAATTTCTCTCAATTTATGTTTGAAAATACAACTCAATAATCACATATACAAATTACATCATAAAAATTCCCAACACACGTGGGAGTTGATACATCAATAAATAAATTACATTTGAAGTATAAATATACATCTGGTACATAAGAACACTAGATCAACTACATCTGCAAAACTCTGCTCTGAATTGTATAACTACACCACAGGGAACCCAACGAGGTGTGAAGCACGTTCCACCCAACCACCCCCATGCTAGGAGTAGAAAAGGAAGGATCCCTAACCAAGCACATCTAATAGTAACACAAGACTAACTCCAGACAAGATAACATAATATCAAAAGACCACACAGAAACTAAGTAATGATAAATCACCAAAAATCATAACAATTGACCACTTCCCGAGGACTTCAATAAACAAATCAAATGGAATGCTAGAGGAGAGTGTCATCACATGGCTTCACATGTATTATCCAGACAACTTATCATAAGGTGTTGCCTCCATCTATGGTTCCCCTGATAGCCTATCTCAAAATTGGGTATTGCTTACCTCCCAAGGGGAGGCCACCTTCCCCACAAACTATGTACAACAGTCTATGACTACAGTGTGTAGTTTGTAGTGACTGTGCATAGTACCATGGGTGGGTGGTATGGCTTTGGTCATCCACACACCCCAAACAAAAACATAAATTTTTTATTTTATATATATATATATATATATAATTATGGTTTTAGACAAAAAGAAAACATGAAATTTGAAAATGCATTTTCATATAATATTTTATTCTATAAAAAACTTTGAAATATAAAATATATATTGATATGTATATTTATTTATTTATTTTAAAAATAGAATTATATAATATATATGTATATATATATTCAACAAGAGATTCAAAACAAATAAAATAATTATTTTTATTTTTTATTAGACCCAATAAACATCTGGGCATGCTAATTCAATGAAATAACAAAAATGATTTTCTTTCCAAACAATAATTTCTCAACTCAATTTTGTTGAATAATTTTGAAAATTTTAATTATAGTTTTCAATAGAGAATTTCAAAGGTTTAACAATAAAATTCTAAATCATAGAAAACCTCTTTCAAAACATAGAGAAATTAATTTTCAAACATGGCAACAAGATTTTGTTCACAGAATATTAAATTTAAGGAAATAATAATTTGGAAGAACCTGGAGTCCTTCCTTTGATGTAGAATTCCCTCTGTAGCTTCTTCTCAATTTCCTGCCTTCTGCTCCCTTCTAAACCAATCCTTTCTTATTTTCTTACAAAACAATTTTTTACCAAGAAGCACAAAAAAAATCCATTTTTCTTTTCTTTTATAGACAAAAAACCAGAAAAACCATTTGTGTGTAAAAACCCCCTCACAATAAAAATAAATAATAATAAATAAAGCTCTTCATCTTTTTCCTCAAAAATCCTCCACATTCATTGGTTCTTTTCTTGCTTTTAAAAGCACACACTTATCTCACAATTTTAATTAAAAATAATTATTTTCTTCATGATATTATCTCACAAGATATTCTCTTCTGATTTTCTAATCTGTTATCAGGAAAAATATAATATATAATTATCATCATCATTATTTATTTAAATTAATTACTTAGAATTTTAATTAATTAAACAATTTTTTTAAATTTATAATATATTTAAAATTCAACATTTTAATAACTTACAATTAATCAAAGCAACAAAACAACATTAATTAATCTTATAAAACAAATATCAATTAAAAAACCACTAACCATAAATAAAATAATTAATCAACAATTTAACAATACAAAAACAAGGACAAAACCTAAATCATGACAAAACAAAAATAACAATGGGATAACGGACTTGGGATGGGGACACTTCCTTATCAACTTCCTTTTTCAACATTGTACCCATTGGGTTAATTTAATGCTCACCCTGTCTTGTCGAAACAAGTGGAATCAAGACTTTATTCCTGCAATTTCTTGCATTCAAATAAACATCAAGTAACATGTAAATCTCCATTGTAGACACACCATGAAAGGAAATTGCAGGGTAGTAGGGCACTCACAAGTGAGTGATGCTACTTCATCCTTTCACCAAGACTCACTAACCACCATATCAAAAAACATAGCATCATAGAATCACAACATCAACATATGTATTATTAGCGAAAACCATAGCATAATCAAATAATCTAACCACCACATAAAGTATCATAAATCATCATAATAATGTCAAATGAAGCAACCAACTAAACTATGAATCCACACACAACCAAGTCAATGAACTAATCACCATCACAAACTAGTAACAAACCAACACATAAGAGCATCAAAGAGTTGCAAAGAGTATCAACAACATGGGGATACTACAGTGCCACAAAGTTGACTTCCTTGACCTCTTCAGCAACATGTGGCTATATGAGGTTATCCATACCATCCGATGGCTGAGCAGGAGGGTCTAGAACAAGATTTTTGGTGTTCTTTCCATTAGAAATGGTTATGTATCCTATTTAGCATCCAATATAGGAATCTTTTGTTGCTAACCATGGCCTTCCTAGAATAACATGGTACCCACCTTGTGTAGCTTTAGGAGAAAGAATCATGAAATATGCTAGATACTCCCAAGAGTCTACAGTTACCACAAGATCCTCTAGTATACCATTAGGATCAACAGTGGAACTATCAGCAAGCTACATGATAGTAGGAGTAGGTCTCATGCTTGCAACATTTACCTGTTGCAAGATATCCTTAGTCATTACATTTGAACACTAACTCATTTGACTGCAAAATTCGATAAATTTTTTTGATCAAAGATGTATAATCAGATGTATTCTCGTGTACTTGTGAATATTTAATGTGAAATTTTCAATTTTTTCAAAAATTTGCCCGATGTTCGTTAAAATTTTGACAAACCTGATTTTCGTCGAAATTTTGAAGAAGATTTTTGTCATTCTCGAAATTTCGACAAAAATCAAGTTCACCGAAATTTTGACAAATGTTAGGTAAAACTTTTGAAAAAAATAAAATTTTCAAATTAAAAAGTCTATTTTAATTTATAATTTATTAAATTCAAACACATCCAAAATTATGTCCCTTGCTTTAATTGAAAATGATTCTATATTATAGAATACATTTTTTAAAATTTTAAGATGAAAATAGCAAGGAAAAATGAAACAAACATCTTTATGAAAGAAGTATATTGGTGTCAAATTAAATATGATTTGTATTCCAATGTAAAAACTATAAAGAATGGAAACAATTCTTTCAACACATAAATCATTATGTAGTAGTCAATTAAAATGAAAAAGCTTACTCTATATTAGCTAGGATACACAACTAAGAAAATGATCTAAATAGTCTAATAATTTGATCAACAATTATATTTGTCAAAATTTCAATGAACGTCGGGCACAAATTTTGAAAAAAATTAAAAATTTCACATTAAAAAGTCTATTTTAATTTATAATTTATTAAATTCAAACACATCCACAATTATGTCCTTCACTTTAATTGAAAATAATTATATATTATAGAATACATTTTTTTCAATTTTAAGATGAAAATAATAAGGAAAAATGAAACAAATATCTTTATGAAAGAAGTATATTGGTGTGAAATTAAATATGATTTGTATTCCAATGTAAAACCTACAAATAATGGAAACAATTCTTTCAACACATAAACTATTATTTAGTAGTCAATTAAAATGAAAAAGCTTACTATATATTAGTTAGGATACACAACTAAGAAAATGGTCTAAATAGTCTAATAATTTGACCAACAGCGATTTTCGTTAAAATTTCGATGAATATCGGGCACAAATTTTGAAAAAAATTTAAAATTTCATATTAAAAATTCTATTTTAATTTATAATTTATTAAATTCAAACACATCCAAAATTATGTCCCTTGCTTTAATTGAAAATAACTCTATATTATAGAGTACATTTTTTTCAATTTTAAGATGAAAATAGCAAGGAAAAATGAAACAAATATCTTTATGAAAGAAGTATATTGGTGTGAAATTAAATATGATTTGTATTCCAATGTAAAAACTACAAAGAATGGAAACAATTCTTTCAACACAAAAACTATTATGTAATATTCAATTAAAATGAAAAATCTTACTCTATCTTAGTTAGGATACACAACTAAGAAAATGATCTAAATAGTCTAATAATTTGACAAACAGTGATTTTCGTCAAAATTTCGACGAATGCCAGGCACAACTTTTGAAAATAATTATAAATTTCACATTAGAAAGTCTATTTTAATTTATAATTTATTAAATTCAAACACATCCAAAATCATGTCCCTTGTTTTAATTGAAAATAATTCTATATTATAGAATACATTTTTTAAAATTTTAAGATGAAAATAGTAAGGAAAAATGAAACAAATATCTTTATGAAAGAAGTATATTGGTGTCAAATTAAATATGATTTGTATTCCAATGTAAAAACTACAAATAATGTAAACATTTTTTTCAATACATAAACTATTATGTAGTAGTCAATTAAAATGAAAAAGCTTACTCTATATTAATTAGGATACACAACTAAGAAAATGATCTAAATAGTCTAATAATTTGATGAACAATGATTTTCGTCAAAATTTTAACGAACGTCGAGCACAAAATTTGAAAAAAATTAAAAATTTCACATTAAAAAGTCTATTTTAATTTATAATTTATAAAATTCAAACACATCCAAAATTATGTCCCTTGCTTTAATTGAAAATAATTCTATATTATAGAATACATTTTTTAAAATTTTAAGTTGAAAATAGAAAGGAAAAATGAAACAAATATCTCTATGAAAGAAGCGTATTGGCGTGAAATTAAATATGATTTGTATTCCAATGTAAAAACTGCAAAGAATGGAAACAATTCTTTCAACACAAAAACTATTATGTAGTAGTCAATTAAAATGAGAAAGCTTTCTCTATATGAGTTAGGATACACAACTAAGAAAATGAGCTAAATAGTCTAATAATTTGACGAACAGTGATTTTCGTCAAAATTTTGAAAAACGTATACCAACATATACTATTGTAGTTTTACCAACATATATATTATAGTCTTACCAACATATACTATTGTATGCTTGCATGGCTTCTTAGTTAATATATATATATATATATTTTTATTGATCTTTTTGATATTTTCTATAAGTTAAATTATTAGATGATAAACATTGGATTCCTTTTAATTTTTTATATTTGAAGATACATAACTAATTACAAGGATAATATAAAGAAGATATATCTATATATGTATCATTTATGATTTTATAAAATATTTTACTTCCATGTCAACCACTTTCTTTACTTCAATTGAGAAACATAATACCTCTATAATCTTGCATTTATCAAATGTCAATAAAATAAAATTCAAGTACTTAGCTATCAATTTTCTCTTGAATATTGATCTAGTAATAATATACTAGCCTAGAACTAATACTCATCCAATGATATCATATTGCATTGATTTTTGTTACTTGACCATCACATAATTGAACTAAGTACCACTTCAGAAATACCACATACATAGTCTTCTCTTTCTACAAACCCCCCATTGTATTCATAAGGGTTTTATTGTCGATCCCATCAAATACTATGCCTTGATCATTTAAAAATTAGACAAGTCATCTTTACTAAGGTCAATCAAGGTTGTTTTATCACAAAATACAATAGTTTTTATTTTTAAGTGTTAGATTTATGTTTTGATCATAAGGTTTATCTTGTAGGTTTAAGGTATGACTTTAAGGTTCTTACAATGAATTTTCAACCAATGGTATTATTCTATCCTATCTCTACCATTATAGTTCTAAAATAGAAAATACAAATCATACTTAACTAGCAATCACACCTTAGTGTGCAATGGGTATGCTAGAAAAGTGTGGAATTTCAATTAGGATAAATTTTGGTCTTATTTTTGCATACGTTTATGTCGTAGATGAGGTAAATTGGTAGGACATTTAGAAAATGATGTTGTTTGTGTAACAAAGGTCTCAATGGAGAAAAAATAGCTTCAAATAAACTATGCATCCACTTATAGGGATCCAAACATGATTGAAATAAAACCTCTGAATTAGGAAGATGATCAAGCTCCATTACCAACAGGCTTGTGTTATGCTTGCAATAAGGAGAGAGGGAGAGAGAGAGAGATGGAGAGGTAGCGATAGAAAGAGGGAGAGATATAGTGGGGAAGAGTTAGAGATAGAGGGGTAAGGAGATAGAGATACAGATGGAGATGTAGAAGGAGAGGGATATGGAGAGGAGGAGAGGAGAGAAGGCTAGGGAGAGATAAAGAGAGAGAGGAGAGAGGGATAGATATAGATGGAAAAGAAAAATGTATAAAGAGGGATAAAGATTAGGGAGATATATGGATGGATAGAGAGAAGGGGACATGTTGAAGAGGAAGAGAGAGAAGAGAGGAAGATATATAGGTAGAAAAGGGAGAGAAAGAAGAGGGGGTAGAGGGAGAGAGAGAATGAGATAGGGCAGGGAGGGAGAGATAGCTCAATATATATAGATGGAGAGGGAGAGACATAGAAAGGGGGTGATATAGAGAGATGTAGGGGGATGGTGAAAGAGATAGAGGTAGAAAGGGGGTGATATAGAGAAGATATAGGGGGATGGTGAAAGAGATAGAGGTAGAGAAAGATATGGATAAAAAGAGATACAGAGAGGAGTGAGAGAGAGATAAAAAGAGAAATAAAGATAGAGATATAGAGGAGAGATGGAGGGAGAGACGAAGTGAATGTGAGAGAAATAAGGGAGAGGGAGAGATAGCTCAATAGATAGAGGGGGGAAGAGGGGGTGATGTAGATAGTGGGAGATATATAGAGATATAGAGCAACATAGAGAGATATATCTCTAATTCTCTCTATCTCACTTCTCTCTCACTCCCTCCCTCCTTCCCTCTCTACTTATCTCTCTCTCTCTCTATTTCTCTTTATCTCTTGTCTCTCTACCTGCCTCTCCCTCCACCACTCCTTAACACTCTCTCTATTTCTCGCTATCTCACCTCTCTCTCACCTCCACCTCACTCCCTCCATAATTATCTATCCCTCTCTTCTTCCCTATCTTCTCTTTATTGCCCAATACCTCTCTCTACCTACCTCTACATCCTCTCTCCACCTCTCATTCCCTCTTTACTTATCATTATCTTCTCTCTCCCTCTCTCTACCTACCCCTCCTTCCATCACTTTCTATTTCTCTCTATCTCACCTCTCTCTCCCTCACTACATCTCCCTCCCTCTCTACTTATCTATATCTCCCTCTCCCTCTTTACCTACCTCACCATCCATCACAACCTACCACTCTCTCTATTACTCTCTATCTCACCTCCCACTCTCTCCATCCATACCACTTCCTCTCCTTACCTCTTTACTCTCTATCTCCCTAATCCCTCTCTACCTACCTCTCCATCCATCAATCCCTACCAATCTCTCTACACCTTTCTATCTTGCTTCTCTCCCTCCCTCCCTCATTCCCTCTCTACTTCTCTCTCTACCTCTCCTTCAATCTCTAATTATATTTATCTCCTCTCTCTATCTCACTAGATGTCTACCTCCCTACCTTTTCCTCTTTCTAATCTTTATCGCTCCTCTCCATCCCTCTACCTCTCACTCTCTCCCTCCTACCTCACCCTCTTTCTATATATCACTCTCTCCTCTCTATCTCACCATTCTATCTTTCCCTCTCTATAACTCTCTCCTCTATATATCACCATTCTCCCTCTACTTATCTTTATCTCACCTATCCCTCTTTACCTCTCCCTTCCTCCCCTCTCTCTCTCTTGTCCTCCCTCCTTCCCTCTATCTCTATCTCTATCTCTCTCTACTTCTCTCTATCTCACCTATCCATCTATACCCACATCTCCCTCTACCTCCATACCTCTCTCTCAATCTGTCCTTCCTTATCTACTTTGTATCTCTCATGTCTCTATACCTATCCTTCCCTCTCTACTTATCTTTATCTCCCATTTCCCTCCCAACCTCTCTCTCTCTCCCAAATCACTCCCTACCCCCTCTTTCTATCTTCCCTTATGAGGGTTGAGGGTGTAAGGTTTAGCATTTAAGGTATAGGTTTAAGGTTATAAGGTTAGCAGTATAAGATTAAGGGATTAGGGTTTAGGATATTAGGTATAAACTTTAGGCTATAGGGTATAGGGATGACGAATGAGGTTTTAGGGTTTAGGGTTTAGGGTTTAAGGTATAGGGTTGAGGGTTCAAGGATAGTGTTCAAGGTTGAGGATATTTGGTTTATGGTTTAGTATTTAAGTATAAGTTTTAGGATTGAGCATTAAGGTATAATGTTTAGGGTTGAGGGTGTAGGGTATAAGGTATAGGGATGAGGGTTGAGGGTGTAGGGTTTAGTGTTTAAGGTAAAGGGTTGAGGGATAGGGTATATTAGTATATCTCTATATATAAGTTTTCTTATTTTATATAAAAATCATAACCTCCCAAGGAAAATGGCTTTATTTTTTTCTCAAAATCATAAAAAAAATATCTAATGCACATTAAATATTTTGATTTTCCAACAATAATCCTAAGGCATAAAGCCTAGGTCAAGCATAAAATGCAAGGAAGAACTATAGCACAAGGGTATTAGTTAGAGGCATCTAATTATGCTGAAGGTGTGTCCTATTTGATAATTGCAATCTAATAACTAAAATCAATGGTCAAGAGATCAGTAAAAGCAATGAAATACAGTTAAATTAATCTTGAGCATTCATTACTTATCATTTTCTATCATTGTTTAAAATTTATCGTTTGCTTTGTTTTCTTTTTAACCGTGTTGTTCCTTCTATAAACAAGGCAACCATTTTTTTCACTATTTTTTTGCCATTTTTGGCTACTTTCCCTTGCTATTGGTATCCGCTCCTCCAAAGTTATATTAAAATAAAATTATGGCCAATATTATAATAATGAACACACATAGGTTTTAACATTTTGATATCCTTTACCCTAATTAATATATAATGCATAGTTAATATAATAAAAATAAATTATAATATTATAAATAAAATAAAATATTTAATATATAATAATATAATAAATACATTTTCATAATATAGTATAAATATAATATATTAAATATAATAATAATATAATATAAATAATATAATAATATTAATATAATATAGCATTATAACATTAGAATAATAATAATAATATAATAATAATTTAATATTAAAAAAATTATATTAATATAATAATATAATAATGGAAATAATTTAATAATAAGAATAATATAATAGTAATATCAAAATAATAATACAATATTATGAATAGTATAATAATTTAAATATTAATAATATATTAATACTATTATATAATAAAAATATATAACAATTATAATAATATAAAACTAACAATATATAATACTTATTTGATTTCAACCCTTATCTCAAAAATTGATCCAATAAATGCTATTATAATATACTAAAATACAATCACATAATATAATAAATATTTATAAATAATAATATTATTTAATATAAATTTAATATAATTACATTATTGTGACAATTTTGAATTAGGGAAAAAACCCTAAAACAAAACTTTATCAAATTCCAACTTCTTTTTGCTTTGACATTTCTAGAAAAATATCTTTGTAGCCGCCATGGGGTTTTTGAGTTTGAGCTTCATCCTCTATTGCTTTTGAGGACTTTCACAAAAGGTTTTTGCAGGTAAAATGCTTAGGTAAGTCTTCATTTTAACAAACTAAGGAATGACTCTCCTATCTTCCATTTTGAATGCATGTTTTGAGATTTTCTATCATGGCCTTTAATGTATTTTCTAGTGCATTTTATTTGCTTACATTTTGTAAAAACCCTCCTTTGTGTTGCTTGTTGTCATTTGGGAGCCTTGATTGGTCTTTTGGAGGCATCATGTGGACAACTTGTGGGTTTACATGTATTTTTTCAATAGTGCAAAACTTGGTAAGCTTGAATCTCATACTTTCCTCCCTTTTCCTATTAATGTCAAGCTCAGTTGGAGCTCAAGAAATTGTAAAATGAATGGACCTTTTTTTTTTCTTTTCATGCTTCTTTGTGTTTTTGAAGCTCTTCATAATTTCTTAGCTATGGACTCATTGTGAAAGGGATTCAAACTTTTGTCTCTTGATTGTGAAAACTTCTATGAGCTACGACCTCTTCAACACTACCTTCTATTTTCTATATTTGATGTAAAAGAAAAGAGACATAACCCAAGTCGTGGCTCCATTTGTGCTTCTGGGTATTCATATTTTTAAGCCAACTTAGGGTTTCATTATCTTTTGTATGGAAAAAGAGACAAGACTTTTATTATTTTGAAAGAAATGGAAAGATGCTACTCCTATAGATAAGGTCACAACCTCTTAAGTTTCTAAGTGTTTATCAAATCTTTGTACTCTTTTGCTTTTTGAATACATGCAAGATTTCCATATAAACCCTTGAGGGTTCAACCATTTGTAAAAAAAAAAGATACTTTTCAAGCTGTGGTTTCAAACTCATACTTATTTTACATTTTGACCTCCTTCTTGCTTGAAACCCCACTTCCAAATCTTACATATTCTACACACTATGATGCTCTCTTTATTGTTGCATTTCTTCACATTTCTGTAAGTGGTAAAAGAGGAAAAGTTGTTGTTTATTGCTGCATTCTCCATTTGACATTTCAATTGTTCCTCAATTGTAATGAAAATGAAAGCTTTATTTTAGTCTTCTCCATTCTGAAAATGTGCAAAACAATACTTCCCTTCCCATCATGTTTCTTTAGAAGCATCAAACACCCAAATTGTAAACGCTCTTTATGAATGTTTTCTTTCAAAGTTGAACCAGATCAAGACAGCAATAATTATTTTTCATTCCTTGATAATTTTATTTCTATTTTATTATTTGAAAAACCATTTTACAATGACATCAAAAATACTTTTTATTTTTAAATATTTTAAATATTTTTAACTATATGTACATTGATTTAGAACTTGCTTTCATATGCAATAGTAAATTTAGGAAAGTTCTTTCATACTTTAAATTTTAGAAAGTTTTTACTTTAAGTTTATTAATTTAACATACTATGTTTATATCTTATCTCTAACTAATTATTATTTTTGATTGGGAAAGATTACTTAAATAAATCTATACAAAAATTCACAAAAAATCACAAAAGATATCTTGTTTCAAAAATCTGAGATATTTTTTAATCTTAAGAATATTAATTTAGAAACTAACTTTTTATATGAAATAGTAAGTTTACAATATTTCTTTTATACTTACTTTTTAAAATTTTAGAAACTTTCTTTTTATATAAAAAATTCCATGAAATTCAATCAAAATATCAAAATAATCTTCAACTATAATAATGATTGCTTAAAAGCCACATGAATTTGTGGTGAATCTCATACTTATTGATTTTTTGGTTCTACTGTCATAGTTGGCATGAATTTGACAACTTGTAGTGAAGATTTTCTTACAGTTCAAATAGATTTCTGCTGATTTTTCCTTTGGTTTTAAATTACTTTTTTAAGTTGGGTAGAGTTTTTTATGTTTTTTTTGCCATGTTAGTTTATTCATTAGTATTAGTTTAGCTTATGGAGGTATATTAAATTCCTTTTGAGGATTTCATTATAGAGATTTTGTTTTTCATATTTCAAAGTTTCATAAATCTTTTCAAAATATTAACAAATTTTGATTTTATTTATTTTTATTGTGGACAAGTATAGAGCAAGGAGAAAATATAAAACCTGTGTTTTTTTAATGCATTTACAGTGCATCCCATGTGCAACAGTAGCATCACTAAAGACATGCATTAACATCAATGGATTTTTAGGTTTAGTTTTAATTTTTTTTAATTTTAAAAGCATAATAAATCAACAGCTTGCATACTGCGAAAGATTTTGTCTTCAAAACTCTATATATAGAGTTCTTTGTAACATATTTTATATACAGTTTAAATATAAGTGAATTATTTTCCAATACTGTTTCAATTCTTTAAGAAAATTTGTTGATGTTTTATGATTGTTTCTAGTATAACATAAGAGCTTTAAAGTTTTATATCTTTCAAACACAACAAAATTCTTTTTTGGTTTGCAATTTCATAGACTAGTTATTGTAACAACATTGAGACCATGACCTTGTCCATTATTGCAATGGAGAAAGTTAAAAAAAATTATTCAAAAATATGTAATAGCATACATTTGAATGAATAATTTTTTTAAAAAAATGCATAAATTCATCAAAATTTCAATGAACAATTTGTGACAAACCACTAAAACTTGCGACGAATTTTCTATACATGTGATGATATTTTCATCGCACTTTCGATGATGTATATCATCACATGGACAAAAAATTCCTTGGAAGTTTTAGTGGCTCATTGAAAATTGTTCATTGAATTTTTTATGAATGCTTGTAGTTTTTCGTCACAAACTGTTCATCAAAATTTTGACAAATGTCTACATTTTTTTGTCACTAGATGGACGAAGTTTTCGTCAATTTTCCGATGTATATTAGTTTTTCAAAAAAGAGACAAAAAATTATCCACGAGATTTATATGGTTGTTTCATCGGTATTTCTACAATAGTTTATCGATATTTCAACAAACATTTGTCAAAATTTAGAGTCAAATGCAGTAGTGATTAATTGTTGCTCCCAAATCAATTAGAGAATTCTTTATTTAGATCCAATTTATAACAAATCCTACCACAGGACTCCCTGGGACATTATATTTGGGAACAATCATGTTCCCAAGCATTATGTCAACCAACTATCCCACCACATGAACTGCACTGGGGTCTTTCTTCTTCTTGCCTGACTTCTTAAGGCATGATTCCTTAATTGCTTTGCCATATATGGGAACATATTTTATGGCCTAAAATAGAGGTATCTAGACACATATATGCTTCAACTGATCTAGAATGTAAAAGGTTGTTTCCTCCTCTTCCTTTTGTTTCACAATTTCTAATCTTTGAGGAAATGGTGGTTCTTGTTCATTCTGCATGACTGGAATTAGTTCAAGATTTTTAGGTATACTTGGCTAAATGGGGACCTTCAAATGATCCTCTTCTTCCTCAAGAATCTTAGTGATAATGGTTATATAAGGATATGGAAAAGTAGTTCCTAAATGCAAGTGGATGTCACTTACACTCATAGCATATGCAAGGAATTGATTTGGATCAACAAAGTATACTAGCTACTGTTGTGGTTTATTATTTGGGTTAGGTGTGGGTTGAGCTAGTAGTTGAGTAGGTTTAAGTATTTGAACTTGAACTAGTAGGAGGAGGCATTATAGTAGGTTGTTGGGGCTAAGAAGGTCGTTTCATGTAGCAAGTTGTCTATTTTGGCCATTATTGTCCTCCCCTCCATTGAGATGTTTGTTGCTAGTTTTCTAGAGGTGGATGCCAATTTCCTTGAAATTGCTACCAACTCCCCTGAGGTTGTTTCCATGGGGGTGGAGATTTTTGGTGATTGGTTCAAGTATTTGGAGGGTTATTCCAAGGCTCTAGTGGATATCCTCCATAATTGGATGGATATGGGGGTTGTCATTGGTTACTAGATGCATAAGAGTTAAAATAAGGCCCAACAAAAGATAATAGATCTAGTGGCATACCTTATCTTGGAGCCCATGGTATTCTTTGTGCAATTTAGTAGAATTGATCATCATCACCTTGGATCGACTTGAACTCAGGTGGGGTCTGCTTATGTCAATGTTAGATACCATTTTACATCTGTAGTCATTCTTCTTTTGTCTACAATGTTGACAATATTCTACCAACATTGTCTCTATCTTCATTTGTTTCTTCTTTACTTAAAGTGTATCTAGTTGAGTAGCCAGATTGTTTATGATTTCTTGCTTGAATTCTTCCAACAAGTGATTAATCTCCATCCTTGAAACTCCATTGGTATATGACTTACCCATAGAGGATTGGTAAGCTCTCCCTTTCTTTGAAGCTACCTTAGAATAGTTCTAACATATCTTCTTGATATTCTCCCAAGGAACTTGGGTGATATCTCCTCCTCCCATTAGGTCCAAGGCATCAGTTTAGCTACCAATAATTCCTCTCAGGAGAAACAACTTTTGTGAATCTTCATTGAGTGTAAGGTGTGGATATTTTTGTAGGAAAAATGGAAACATTGAAATTTAATCCTCCAAGCTCTCATCTTCCTTTTGCTACATCCTAAAAATGTCATCTCCCCTCATGTCACTTCCCCTACAATATTCCTTGTACTTCTCAAGGAACTTTGTCTTCATGTCCTCCCAAGTCTCCATAGTATTTTTTCCTAAGGTCATAAACCATCTTAATGCAAATTATTTCAAGGTGGAAGGAAATAGCTTAAGCCTATGGGCATTCATGGTATAGTCATAACTCCTATAGAGTATATAAAACTTGAACAAGAAAGTATCAGGAACTTTTATGATAAATCCATAGAGCTTAGAAGAACTAGAGCAGGGATATTTTTGAGGTTGTCAACTTCATTCTGATGAGAAATGGGGAAAGGAAAAACTAGTTGGTTAGGTATGTTTCTATTTGCATCACCCATGCCTGTGTGATGGAGTTCCAAAACAAATGAATTCTCAATCTAATTTTGGTCTTTTGAGGAAATTTTAGAACTGGTCAAATCAATAAATGCATTAGAAAAGGGGTGTTTCTCTTCTTCTTCTTTGTCTCTTGGTAGATTCTAATGCTCAACAAGCTGGAATGGATTAGGGTTATTAAGAAGAAATCTCCCATGAGCATCTATCCTCTTCCTCTATGCATATGGTATCAATTCAATATTGGCTAGCTCACACAAAGAATTGGAAAAATAATAGTGGATCATTACTTTCCTAAATGAGGGGTACACTAAGGAAAAACATTCAAAAATACAACAAGAAGAAAGGAACTATCAATGAATCCAAATAAATCCCTAGTTTGAAACCATCCTTGGCAATAGTGCCAAAGATGTTGGCCTCCTACAATGATTTAACAACTAATCCCTTACAGTTGTGATTCACAGATTGGACATCTAATCTAAATATCTATCTCAATCATCATGAAATTGAATTTAACTTGTCAACCCAAGGATGCAGACTTGAAATGGGTCAACACAATATGTGCACTAGGAATCTAAAGTAGACATATTCATTCTATAGCTAAGAAAGACATAATGCTAAAAGTAAATTGCTTGGGTAGAAAGTAAATTGATTGGAAAGAAATAATATAATTACTGAAAATCAACCAAAAATTATACTAAGTTGAAATGCATGACATAAATGAATATTTGAGCAAATAGACACAAAACCGCTCTGTCTACTTTGGTTGTAGGAATAGTCACATAATGGAATTCTAGTGGCTGTAGGAACAAACAATTGAAAAATTCTTAACTAATTGTTGAACAAAAAGTAATAAAATCAATGATGGAATGCTCACCAGGTGGGCCCCCTTGGATGAGTATCCTTTAAAAAAAATTTAAACTCAGATGCATGAACTTATAAATTCATTTTTCTCATTGGAAAGCATGAGTACAATCGAGCAACATAACTATATTACTGAAAAGCTAAGAATGCAAGAAAAACACTAGATTAATCAACCTCCTGAGAAGGATCATTCAAGTCTTATTTATAGGAAGAAAAAATTCTAACTACCTAGCAAGGTGTTCAACTCTAATAGATTAGGAGGATGCCACTTTAGGGAAAGCATAGAAATTGGAGAGGAGGTTATGCATGCACATAATCTCATCAAGCCAGTTTTCCTTAACGTAGATCTAGCATAACAATAGCTCCTATATTCACTCAACAAACTATTAATACCATTTACAAAGTAGTTACAACTCTTTGATTTAAACTAGAAATCTATCTCCATTGAGAGTCTTCCCTCCATTGACCTTTGAATGATCACCTTCTTGACCTCTATGGCAAATGACCAGCTAGCAGAATCTTCCTCAATTTGTAGGCTTCTAATTATATCTGCATAACAACATTAGTACACACAAAAATTGCATATCTATAACTATCTTAAAGTAATATTCACTAATCCACACGTAAAATTAACATAGATAGTTTATATAGCATGTCAATGTCATTTAAAGGTTACAAAAATAAGCTTATGCCCAATGTCTATGGTTTTGAGGAAATATCATAAAAATGTCAACATACAAGTATCAAGGTCTATGAAAACTACAAAAAATGGATAATAAACTCTATCAAAATCTAACCATAAACTAGACTCATCAATCTATAGAGTCAAATCTTAATGTGTGGGTCAAGTGTTAAAAGGAAATGCAATGTGGGTGCAACAACAAGGAAAGTGGCTACCAAGCAACAACTAAGGAGACAAGAATATGAGGAAGCGAATCAAACAAAAAGAAAAATGCCATAAGAAGAAGCCACAACCCCCTCACTCTAAACTTAGATGATATCATTTATGTTTAAATGGCTACACCATAAAAGAGTACTAAAGTATTCAAATTTGAAAGAACGCTGGGGAAAAACAAATGAGGCTAAGATATGTGAAGTTCCCAATCCAACAAGAGATCAACATGGATAAATTTAAATATGTGTGGATTAAAAATGACATGTGGCAAGTGGTTACGAAGCAACAATCAAAGGAGGTGAAGAGGTGAGAAATTGAATCAACCAAAAGAAAATGCCCTGGAGAATATATGTGTTGCTAAATGAAACAAACAGAAAATAGACTCAAATTGCAGCCCATACTAATTGATTTCTTTCTCCATTTCCTCATTGCCAAGAATACAAAATACTCAAAATGCATACAATGAGATTGAATGCCAATGCACATTAGAAACTAAGTGCCAAAAAGTATGAAGGGAAAGCTCCTATATGTAGCATCTATTTCCATTCAAATTGAATCCTATTCTTACTGCGTGGGTTGAATACTAATTACAATATAAATAGCATATATGAGAATATATATATATATATATATATATATATATATATATATATATATATATATATTTGCTAAATAAAATTGAATACATTAATGCTGAAAGGTTCACACCACATAGAAGTAAATGGAGATTTTTAAAAAAATATCATCTACATGATGAACAAGAACTAAAATCATAGATTGTTTACAAATTGAAACCCCAATCTTCTTAAAATGACTAAAATTAGCTGAGCAGAACACTATAGATTTATTTATCAACAACAAAAGAAAGAGAAAAGAAAATTGATGCCTATCACCTACAAAAATTTGCAACCTTCTCAAGCATATCGAATGAAAAACAATCATTTTTGATAGACAAGAGAGAGAGAGATTTCTTACAAATAATAGATAAATGAAACAAGAGTACAGACAATGAAAACCTTAGATCCAATGCTTTAGAGATGGAATAGAAGTTTCGAAGATAATTTTGGGCCACAATTATTGTTACACCAAAAGATCAACCTGTTAATGCCTGATACAACTACCAGAGTTAACAGATCCATGGGAGACAGTTAGTCCATGTCATGAATCCTAAGGGGAGCACTGACCATCTACTAACAAACTCCCCCTTAGTGTTACTTGAGGGGATTCGAACCAGACACCTTTGGATTTGATACCAATTGTTGGCCCATAGTTGTCGTTACATCAAAAGATCAACCTGTTAATGCCTAATACAACTACTAGAGTTAATGGATTGATGGGAGGCGGTTAGTCCATGTCATAAACCCTAAGGGGATTGTTGACCATCTTCCAATAGATAACTCTATAACAACAATGAACATTTTCTCCAAATCCTTTTTCAACCTTCAAATATTTTGCACTTCCAAAATAATTTTTAATCCAAAATCTATATTTTGATAATATTGTTGCAGACATAAATTTTTGTTCAAAAAATAAACAAAAATCAATCCTCTCCCCTTTCCCAAAACTATACATTCTTAAAAGTATAGAAATACATAAGCTTTTGAAAGTAAAAATCAAGCAATATCCACTCAAAATGACATGTTTCCCATTCAACAATTAGTTTGGAATCATGCATGTGCACAAAATCCACTTTTTCTATCTTTTAAATTGCTTTAACAACTTGTTCGACATCACATCCAATTAACTATTTTCTTTTAAATTATATTATTTTCCTCGTTTGCTTAATTAAATCTCAATGATAATAATAATTATTATCTTTACATTTAATTATAAAATACTTTATCACATAACAATTTAATTTAATAAATTAATTATCAAAAATTGCTGAGAAGTATCAATTTTCCAATCTTAATTTATTTAATTCCAAATTAACTAAACAACCTTATAAATCAAATTAATTTAATTAAATTGATTAAACAAGGGAACTCATAACATTAATTTATCCACAAATTACCATTATAATTTATTTAAATTTAATAACTAGTTAAACAACATAATCAACGATTAACTAAGTATCATCAAAAATCACTTGACAACCCTAAAAGAAAAATGAGACAACTAACTAAAGGTGCAAACCAGATCGATGAGGTGACTAAATAGTTACTCATCATCATCAATAATGATGCTTAGGGTAGGGGACCTTTTGTCATCTCCATTTTCAACAACATTCCTATTAGGTTTTAAGACATGCTCAAACCTAACGATTAAAGTGGAGTCAATGTCTAGTACCTACAATATGCATTAGATAAACTGTTGAACAACACACACACACACACACACACATATCAAACAATCAAACACACCATGAGTGGAAATCACAATGTAGAATGGTACTCATGAATAAGTAGTTCTACACTATCCCTCCCACCAAAACACTTCAAACAATAATCCACATCAATGTATAGCAACAATTGCATTGTAAACAATCATAGATAAATCATGAATTAAATGCATAGTAAACATAATCATATAACTACATGATTTTCATAACTAAATTAATCCGAACACACCAATAAATCCATATGACCATCATAACAAATGCATATGTCAATAATATCATGAACATCAAAGTATGTTCAACTGTCATCCAAAACTAATCCAAAATAGTAAAAATAACATTGAACTGCGAACCACCATCAAGCAAAATTATGTCATATTATCTAATCCTAATGAAACAACTATCAATCTAAGAGAGAAAAATGTGAGGGGTAGTACAATGTCCTTGCTCCACATTTATCTATAGTTGTGTTTTAGGAATTTTGGTTTTGAGAGAGAGTTGATGGTATTGGTATTTTTCTTGTGTCAAGAGGATTCATGGTTTGGTGTTCCAAAATATGGTCTTCTAAGTTACAATGTGTGGAAAAATTGTTTGGATGTACTAGGCATATACATTCTTCAGGTGACATTTGTTGCGAAGGATTTTTTTAGTTTTCAAGATATTTTTGGATCATGTTCAAGTGAAGTTTTTTGCATGAAATTTATGGATTGATCAAAGGAAGTTTGCACTTAAAATTTTAATGTTGTTTTCATGTGTAATGAATGACCTGGTGTTTATACTGCATGTGAACGATAAGTATTATTTGTAGTAGAGTGTGTTTAAGTGGTGTTGTTGATTTGGGTCCCAATTAAGCTTTGACATGGTCCACATTCATTCCTATCCAACATGGGAATGCTTTGGCACTTACCTAATTTGAATTTGCATGTTTGAGGTGCATTTTTGACCTTGGAGAGGATTTCAAGGTTGAGGATGGTATCAGTATGAGTTGAATTATTGAAGGAGGTGAAGAGAGATGCAAGATAGATGAATTTGTGAAGTATGTGGTGTGAATGATGTGAAATTGAGTAGAGCAGTGTGAACTTTCAAGTGCAAGACTATTGGATGTTGTGAGCATAAGGTGTCTACAACCATTCAAATAGATTGCGAAGGTATTAGATCTATTGTGATGGAATCCTTGTTTCATTGAGATCATGTTCTCTATGTAACAATTCTTTTCTATATTCTTTTCATTCAAGTAGTGAGCCTTGGATGTGAGCCTTTCTGGATAGTGTGTCCTATTTTGGTAGTGAGCCCTTGTAACTAGTTTTGCAATTACTTATATTGTGAGCTAATTCTCAGTATGGGTTTTCCCTCATTGGTTTTTCCACATTAGTCTAGTTTTTTCTTGTGTTTGGTATTGAAGTTGTTTCAAAAAAATTTGTTTGCTTTTCATGTTAACTCATCATAACAGATTAATGGTTTAATGAATATTTTTGGATCTGAATCTTAATGAGGGTTTTGATTTTTTGATAAGATACAACTGATTCACCCCATCTCAATTATTTTATTCATTCAAAAATATCTTGGTGTTTATATCAAAAATTAAATAAATATATTTTTTGGTATTTACTAGCTCATTTCAGCTTTAATGTTCCTTGGTCATTGTGTAATTTTTTATTTAGTTTTTGTGATCTATAGTAAGGATTTTTTAGTAAAATCAGTCCCAAAATTTTAATAGTTCATTGAAGATAAATAATTAATTTTTTTGAAATATTCCAACAAATTATAGTAGTTTTATGATATAAAATAGCCCCCTAGTCAACATTATTTTATGAGAAATTTATGGAGTAAATTTTTGAATTTGTTGTTAGTTGATTTTTTTTTGGATATATCATAGACACAACCACCACACTAATGGCACCCAAGGAGAAAGTGGGTAGTTGATGCATGCAAGAAAATGGCTCCATTTTCCACCTCAATTTTTGAATTCACCTTCTTCATCATTTCTTTAATTTATGTGTAAATCCACAACCTCAAGATTTGATAAGGGTAAGAAAATTCCCCTTATGTAGTGGTTGTATTTCTAAACTAGTAGTTAGTGATATTCCCACTCATGTAGGGGTAGGTAGGAATTTAAAATGACAAAAAGGAAAAGATGTTGGAGTTTGGGGGTTAGGGATATTTCTTGATGCATACCATAGGTTGAGAGTCAAGGAATCAAAGAGAGGCATGCCATTAGGGAAAATTCTAAAAATTTGATTTAAGGGAAAATGAAAGACTAGGTTTGAAAAGAGAGGCATACAAGTGAAATGACATTAAATGACCTAGTGAGAGTAAGGAGAAGTGAAGATTATAAGAAAGGCATGTTGAAATGGAGAAGTTTGAAAGTCTAACAAAAACCAAGGAAAAATGTTAGAATTAGGTAGAAAGACATGCTAGGATAAGGAACTTTGGAATTCTAGAATTCTATCAACCTATCAACTCTTAAAGATATGAGTAGAAAATATCCCATAGAATTTTTGAGACCTTCACAAATTATAACACATTAATAGGCCCTTGGGTAATTACAAAGAGCCATACTTAGGTCTTGTCTTAGCTCATTGAAGATGCAAATTAATTGTTTATTCCATAAACATGAATTTATTGAAAACAAGATATGCACCATTCCCAAACTTGTTTATCCTCAATTATTCAAAATTTAGAATGCTCCAAGTCACATTATCCTTCATGATTGGTAGCCTCTATAGGTAGGTTACTCTAATAAACTAGATATTCTATTATTTCTCTCCTTCTTGATATTATAGTCTTTTTTGATGATGATGGAACTTTTTAACCACATGAACATCACTCTTTTATCTATCACATGAAATAATGTGTACCAAGATTAGTTGACCACTTTTCTACTAGTATGATGAATACTTTTTTAGGTGACTCATGTAGCCTAATCACCTCACTAAGAATAAATTATATTATATTGGGAAGACTTGAGATAAAGTCCATGTAGTTAACTTTCCAAAAAAAATTATGGGGAATAAGTAATTTCTACAACAATCTTAATGGAAAGTCATGTTTTTCTCCATTCTAATAGTAGGTGGTGTTCTCCCTAATCTATTTGAGATCCACTTCCCCAAGGATCCTCCGTGATGATATTTTTCTTATCCAACTACAACTATTGTAGGATATATAATTTCCCGACATGAATATTGTGCATATAAGGCCTACACAATTTTTTGTTTCAATTGGGTTTCGAGGTTTGGAAAAAATATATCCTTATACAAAAAGAGGGGATCCACTAGCTCATATCTATCATCCTTCACATTATGATAAAAAAATTAGCAACATAGAATTTCTCAGTGTGGTCTACCATGATATAAATATTATAACCACCATTATTGATAAAAATATAAACAAAAAATAACATTTTGGAAAATATATCACAACTTACCTAAAGTCCCTTATTTATTTTAATATCATAATTGTGGAATTTCTTTATCCATATTTGTTTCTTTTCATTCAATTCAGATTGATGCAAGAAGATATTTTGGTTAGTACAATCTGTAATGCCCCTCCGTTTTGCTCATTCTTGAAATTTAGAAAGTTGGTTATTTGGTGGCCATGTCATGTTCGCTTGTTACTTGTGGTTGGTAATTTGCTAGGTCTTGAGGACTTTTGGATTGCATCATTTAATTTGATTTTTATATTAGGTCCAATATCACTAACCTTATGACTAGAAGTAATTTATCAAATTAATCTAAATTTTAAAGTCACTTGAATTGGTTTAGGATCAAATAAAGAGCTAGATTTAATAATAGATGTTAATTGTATTATCATTGAAAATTTCTTATTTTAAGATGAAAGAAATTGTAACTAAATGAATTTAATAAAAATAATTATTGAGTGAATTTAATTAAGAAATTTAAAATCAAGAGTTATCATAGATAAAATATTTAAAAATTGGAACTCAAGTTTGAATAAGGATTAAAGCAAGGAAAAGAATTGTTTATTGCTAAATAAATAAATAACAATTAAGCATCATTTTGGAAGAGTAAAAGGCAGGGGAAGCTGGGAAAAGATAGCATATGTTTTATCTTCCTTTGTCTCATCATCTTCCAGGGAGAGTTATCAATCTTTGAAACTCATAAATAAGAATGGAAGAGACATCTCTGGGAGGGAGTTTTTGGTGAAATAAGTAACTTTCTTCGCTTTGCAATTATTCTTTTTATCCAGTAAAGATAATATAGATTTGGAGAATTTGGGAGAAGTCGTGACTAGAGAATGGATTTGGGGGCTGTGTAAGAGATCGTCTTTGCTCGTCATTCCCATCTTCAAGCATGTTTCCAGGTTGGTCATGTTATTCTGTATTTTCATGGTTTTCTAATAGCGTAAATGAATAATTTCACTTTTCATTCTCTGGTCGTCTTCTCCCACTATTTGAGACCCAATTTATAGATAGCGGGTTCTGGTTAGTGTTATGCTCACCTTTAAAACCTATACATTGGGATATAGTGCATTTTACGTGTTTGTTTAGGCAATGTCCATTGATATCGATTATTCTTCCAGCCCTATGGTGGTCAGTGTATATTATTTGAAACCAAGGCCAGACATCCATCCAATGGATCGTATATTTATCCTTCCTCGCATAGCATATGCTGTTGGCCTATTCCTCAAATCTGCCAACCGAATCAGCTTGTTTTGAAAACTGAAGTTTCTCCTGCGCCTCCAGTGTAGCTCTTTCTGCCCATTTCAGACACTTTCCTTGCTACAAATCATCTGTAGGATTAATCATTTGTACCACATGATTGATGTGCTACGAATCCTTGGATTTAAAGGAAATGGCTCTCACGTTTTTGCAACCATAACCGTCTCAAACTTGGAGGAGGCTTGGTTCGTGTGTCTTCTCTGATGCCCTCATTGAGCAGACTGTTCAAGTGAAGAAATTGTGGACCAGTGAGTAGATTATTTAATTCTCTTGGTCTGCGCAATGTTTCAATCCTTTGCCAATTACCTCCGTTCAGTCAAAGCTGAGAGAAATTGATGTTGTTGGATTTAGCGTTTAGATGAGCTCCTTCGCATAGTCTGGAAATCTAAATTTGTTTAATCTCCTTGATACCGCTGGCAACCTTTCACCGCTGCAGCATTTATACTTAGGAGAGTGTACAAATTTAAATAACCTCCTTGAAACCATTGGCGTCCCAACTTAGCTGCATCGTCTAAAATTCACTCTCTAATATACTGGGCAACCTGTCACAGTTTCAGCATTTAGAGTGGAGGCGTGGTACAGAATTTAATAGCCTCCCTGAAACCATTGGCATACCACCACAGCTGCAATGTTTAGATTTGCAAAGGTGTAGTAAATTTAATAGTCTCTCTGGGTTCATTGTTCACCTGTCACTGTGGTGCACTCGAACATGGCAGGATGTATAGTTTTAAATAAACTCTCTGTTTCTTTGTGTTGCTAAAAAGTCTGTCTTCTCATCTGCAATCCCACGCTTTGTAGTCATGTCTACCAAAGCTCTTTTGCAACTATTTTTATCTCTCACAAAAATTATTTTCTTTTATTTTATTTCATGGAATCTACCTTGGAAATTTTCTAACGCCTTCCAATATATCCTTACAGCTATGTCTCTTGAGTTCTCTTTCAATTTATCTCTGCCATATAGTCTTTCTTTGCCCCTGCTAATTTTAGTTTCCTCTATCCAGCGCGTATATATATATATGAAAATAAATTCTTGTTAAATGAGAACTTGGGTTACAACTCCACGTTTTCTCAATGGTTTTGTGTTTATCAGTCAGCATGCTCGGTCTAATCATTCACATTTTGCATACATGCTTATGAAGGTAGTTGAAATCCCCACCTCTAATAACATTCTTTTCCTTGTACATATAGGAGTTTATAATTAGTCTAAATTTGTCCATCTTTCGAGTAGACTGATTTATAATTTTTCTTTCAAGTATAAGTATATAAATATTTATATTTAGATTGAGTATCAATTATGTGAGGGGCACATAGATTTTTGTATTGTCAATATTTAGTATTTATATGAGTAACATCGGAGTAATAGATATCTTCTTCTTCTTTATTTGAAATAAATAAGTACTTATTCTTATAGAGATTTAGTCAATGAAGTAAAATAAGTTTAAAAGAAAATATATTAATGATATATATATAGTGTGTTCTAATGAAAGAATACATTTTTTCCTATGTAAACTTATTGTGTTTAAAGTTATATTGAAGGAATGGTTTTGAGTTTCGAAAAATAATTATGTAAAGTGTAGTTAAATTAGGTGCAACAATTAAATTTAAATAGAAGATTAGGGAATTTAGGATATTACTATTATCACAATTATTATGATTATTTGTTAATTTGTAGGTGAATATTGTTATTTTATAACTTTTAGAGTAGAATGGTAAGATTAGGGTGTAAGCTAAATAACTAGGAAATTGTATTAAGATTGTCTCAAATATTTTTGTTTGAGGGAAATAATCTTTTAATTTAATTATGAGATTAATGATAAGGATTATTACTGATTATTGTACCTAATTTAAATGGAAAGGTAGGTTGAAAATATTAACTTGGGATTTCTTTTAATATAGTGGGAATTAAAATTATGAAGTACATATTTACTTTTTCTTATGTGTTCTCTTAGTTGGTGTTCTAAATTTATAGTAATAATTTGGTGATACCCTTTAATTCCTTTATATTTCTTTCAGTTTATGAATTAAATAGACATTGTCTTAATATCCAACTCCTCTCATCTTATAGAAATTTACTAGGAACAATGATTCTCTTATTTGTATATTCTAATTAAGTAATTGTTGAGTATCGTGTCATGGGTGTTTGTACTGAGCTTTTATGGAATTGTGTATCCTTGGCCATGGTTAAGTATTATAATAAATTCTATTTGATTTCATTATGGTAGTTTTTATAAACTTGAATTAACGAAATAAAATTATTCCTTGAATTGAGTTCTCATTCTTAATCATTTCATTTGGATTGTTAGCTAGTGGATCATTTTATGATAATTTGGGTGTCTAATCGATGAGGTTCTTATACGGATAGTTATTTAGAATTTGAGATTTTTGTTGGCCTGTTTGTTGAAGATTGATTTTGTTCTGATTGTTAATGTGAATAGATAATTGTTGTTGTTGCCATGTTTTCTGATTTTTATGATGGTGATTTACGTACCAATCTAAGGGATTCTTGTGAGGAGAAAATTGAGGTCTCCCATGGAATACCTAGTTGGTGGCTTTAGGTTTTGTTAAGTGATTTCGTTGAATTAAAGGTTGATTTTCTTTCTTGTGTTTTTTCTATTTGAGGTGACACCATTGTTGATTTGTGGATGGGTCTTGATGAACCTTCCATTTTTATGGCTTTTCTGATTTACTCTCATATTTGATGAAATTTCATCCTTGTGTTGGAATTGTTGGGGAAAAACTTGTGTTGCTTCATTTTACCCTTGTTTGTGAGTTGTTGTTCTTTTGGCTTCCAGAGGCTTGAGATGATTGTCATTTGATGTTCTCTTTTTATGTACTCTTGGCAAAGCAAGATATTGGTATCATTATTTTGAAAAGGGTTGTACGAGACTTTGTTGAGACTCTGATTTTGTACTTGTTAGCGAGATGGGTAATGCCTCGCATGCTTTTATGATGTGATTCTTTGTTTTAATTATGATGGTACAACCCTTAATTGTTCTTGGTTTCTTGGTTTTGGTTTGTGATTGTTGGGTCTCTAGGGAGAGTGGCTCCTCGTGGGGGCCGGCGCCCCGCGTAAGGGGAAGAGCACAGGAGAACCCACGAGTGAGTTGGTAATCAAGTGAAAACCTAATAATTAACTTAGGAGGGTTGGGTAGTAATATCATTGCAAGATTAAAAAAATGGATGCCTCGTCTTCATTAGTGCTTCCGCAGGCTAATGGAAGGCTGAGAAGGCCGTGGTTGGCAAGGTCGTGACCTCGTCTTCACGAGAGGTCTACGGCTCTGCATGAGCTACCCTATGGTGCTGGCGCCTCCAGTTGGGAGGAAGAGCACAGGAGATCCATAGATGGGGGTCGGCGCCTTAGCTTGGGAGGAAGGGCCAGAAGAACCCATGTGGGCTATGCGATGACACTCTCCCCTAGTTGCCCATGTGTTTTACTTTATTGTGTTCCTCTGGAAGTAGGTTGTGGGAGTTGGTATAGATTGTTGATTTTTGGATTTAGATTGATTTGTGATTATTGCCTTGATGCATCTTTGGTGTACTTCATGGTTTTGTATGATCTCATTGATATTTGACTTATGACATGGTACTCTTATGGTACCGTGATATGATGTTATTGTAATTGTTTAATTGCAATTTGGAATTGTATTATGTTGATTTGGAAGTGTTCCATGATCATTCTTTGGTTACTTGTTATTGGTCATTGCTTTGATTTACGTGATGGGATTTGTGATCTTAATTTATTATGTTGACTCTTGGATGTTGTTGCAATTCTTGAAGTTTATGATACTTTTGTATTTTGTGAGTCTTGTGATTCCGTGTTGGGATGTTCATGGTTGAGGACTCTTCTTGTTAGCTCCTAGCATGGGGGGTGGGTCTTCGGACTCACATGGTCGGGTGGAACGTGCTAAGCACCCCCATTGGGTCCCCATTCGAGGATCGAGAGATGCGGATTGATGTTGCTATGACAACTCTAGAGTTGTATTTGTATTGGATCTAGTTATGATATTTTGCATCATGTTATCTTGTTGTATGGTTTCCATCCCTGATTGGAAACACTATTGTATCATTGTACATCTTGAGCATTGTATTGTAATGTAACATTATACCTTATGTGGCTTTTTGCAGTTATTACTCATTGTGTTGAGTTAATTATGTATATGTTGTACTTACTCAGATGGTTCCTTATCGATGATTTTCATGTATGTGTTATAATTGTTAATGTTTACTTTGTTATGGATTATATCTTTGGATTTTATTCTTTATTGCGGTTGTATGGATCTAAGTCGTGTAATGACTCTTCGTGTACCCCAAGGGATGTATGTTTTAGTGAATTTACTTACATGAAATTCATGTTATGACTTAATGTGTATGTTATGTTTACTTAAAAAAAAAAAAAATTGTGCTGTAATTATTTTGTAATTGTCCTTTGGGGTTCGCACGGCGGGGCATTACACAATCTCTCTCAACTATATATATCATAAAACACATTATGTCCAAATTTTCCCAAAACCTACATGAGGTCCAAAATATCTAGAACATAAATGAAAAATCCATTTTCTAAGTTGTACTTCATACTCTCAACTTTAATAAAGGCTCATATTTGTAATAGAATGACATCAACACTTCCTCCCAAAATCCCACATTCTACCACACATGTATGCAAGAAATTTGAAAAGGAAACAATAAAACATGAGTGGGTTACCTTCTTAAATTGATAAAAAAACATTATGTTTCATTCATCCTAGCAAGAATCCTTTCTTTGCCATATTATTTAATTGTTTTTTTATATATGATAATACCTTAATAATAATTATATTATTGTTGCATAAATTAAGGGATCTTCTCAATATAGTTAGCGTAGGAGGGGAAGCCCTTACAGTAAAATAGATTCTCTTCTAACTCCATTACATGTCCTCAAAAATAACAACATAATCCAAGTATATAACATTTGTGTAATAAATCTCACACTTGAAATCACTTTTAAATAGAATTTTCTTCTCTCAAACCCAAGGATTAAATATAGGTTATTCCCATGATCCTTCCCTAGTTTCCTACATAATTACATAACATAAGGTTTATCAAAATAGATCATCTTATTTATCCACTAAATATTCACTTCATCTTAAATTGGAAATCGTCTACCTTAGTAATCCCATTGAATGGTGTGAAAAATAACTCCATATGACCAAAAAAGCATTTGCATGTTTCTCCTATTCCTTGTAGATATTTATTTATTTGTAGTTTGATCTCAAGTATCTCTAAGACATGTTGGAAAGCACTATATGGTGTCAATCTAGAGAATGAAATAGAATAAATCCTTTCCATCACCAAAAAACTTGTTGTCCAATAAGTCTACTATTTTCAAGAGGAATTCATTTTTATGACTACTCTTTGAGATCCCCTAGAGACAACTCCAATAACCACATATTTTCTTCCAATGTAAACTTTAGCTTCCAATTTTGATGGATATATAGAAACTCATTGCTATAGTACAAATGTACTACACCACCAATCATTTTAGTTCTCATAAATTTAAATTCATTACATACATTGTGGTCACCTATGGTAACACTGAGAAATGCGCCTTTCCAAAAAACCTAGATCATATTGTTGTAAGTTGTATCATCCATTTTTAACTTCTTGATAGCTTCTCTACATAGAATATTTTCACAAAGATGTTCTACCAAGTCAAACTTTCCTATAATATACCATCTATTTAAAATTATTTGATAGGTTGTCATATAATTAGTAATACCCGAGTTCTTTTCAATTTATCTTAAATATATTTTTAATCTATTCAAAAGATCATTGCATACTTCATTCAAGAGACTTGATTCATTCTTGACTATTGAATATGCTACACTACTCTTTTTCCTCTTTTTACCAAAAAATATTGAGGAAATAGTATATAGCCTTGATTGACATTATTGATATCCAAGTGATAGTAGCATATGGAATTTTATACCATAATGAATTGATAAAATTCCTTAAATATCTAGATACCTTGTCATCATTCATGATAAATATTGAAGTGGAGAGAAAGGATTCCCTTTCCATTTAGTACCCTTCATCATTTTATCATCATTAGAATACTTCCATTCTATAAAACCATGATAGTGAAATGATACAAAGTGTGATACTGTAAAATTTGGCTATGGAGATAGCCACCCAAGATCTAAAGGCCTATGGAAAGCACAAAATACTTAGAAGATCAATATTACAAGAATAAACTATATTCTTATCAATGAATGCAAAAAGAGTCAATGTGACGAGGGTGCAACCCGAGACACAAAAAATTACACACAAAACTAGAGAATAATTTTATTATTCATAAAATTTACTTCTTACATGTAGAGGATCACAAATTCTCAAGCTCTGCAATACATGCAAGCTAGAGAAAATTACATTCACTACAAAATCTCCTTTTGCAACATGCAAACTCTTTTTCCCCAAAAAGCTACAAAAATTAGAAAATCCCCCCAATAAATAGCTCCTTTTTTGTTTTAGAGCCAAACAACATTTGAATTGTCATATCTTCACAGTTTGGCACCACAAATTACAATTTGAAATTTAAAATTTAAAACATCATTCAAAAAATATCACATTTGGAAAGTGTGCCAACTTCTAGGATCCATAACTTTTGATCTGAGACTCTGTTTTTCAAACTGTTTTATCCATCAGAAAATTCTTGCAGTCAAGAACATGCTTGAAATCTAGTACACTGATTTCAACAAGTTTTCGAGCCATTTTGGGATAGTTTAGAGCCTCAAACCTGATCTAGAAGGTTTTAAGGTGCATTTCTGGGAGACTGAAAGTACAATATCTTTCAAACTGGGAATGCTCTCAACCTGATTCTTTCACCAATATTCTTCTTTTTCCTTTATAAATTCTCCCATATAATTGTTTTCCCCAAACACCTTCAAATTTAAATACTTGCTAAAAATAGCAGTTGACTAGAAAAAAAAACCAGAAAAACAAAACTGAAAGTGGGGATTTACATTATGACGAAAAGGGTATCCATATATTCAAAGACCTCTATAAAAAGTTAACCAAAGGAAACATAAATGAAATACATATTTTTGGGTGATGCAAGATTTCCCTTACACCATTGGATGCTCCTACATTAGACATCCAGGGTAATTTGAGAAGTGACCCTGTCATGTCTTAAATGGTTGAAGAAAACTCAAATGGTCAACCTCTGCCTTAGACAACTAGGATGAGTCTTCCATAGGCATTCCTCTCCACTTCACCATATATTCTTCATATTTCCTATTGCTGGTACTCCTTCCACATGGCTATCTAGGATTACTTCAATCTTCTCCTTCTCTAAAGTAGATGTTGGAATGCCACACTATTCCATTGTTGGTACTTCCTCTACACCACTTTCATACTACTTTATCAAATATGAAATGTTTAACACAGGGGAAATACTGACTCCATCTGACATCTCTACCTCATATGTGTTCCCTAAATCATGCTTCTTCAAAATTTTATAGGGATTGAACTTCTTCATCTTCAATTTGTTATAGTTTCCCACTAGAAACCTTTCTTTCCTTAAGTGGACCATCACTTCATCTCCTACCTAAAAATCCTTGTTCCTCCTCTTCTAATATACCTTAGCCTTATACTACACATTCATCTTATTAATATGTTCTATTACCTCTTCATGTACATTCTTGATGTGCTTTGCAAAGTCTTCAACTTCAGCACTAGTCTTCTTCTCTTGGTCCATCTTCCTCAATTCTGGAGTAGTTCTGGGACTACCTCCATACACAATTTGGAATGGTGATCTTCCCATACTCCTATTAACAAAATTGTTGTAAGAAAATTATTCCTGGTGTAAGATTAGGTCCCATCCCTTGGGTTTATCTCCTACCAAGAATATCAGTAAGTTACATAGACTTTTGTTCACAAACTCAGTCTTCCCATTAGTCTATGGATGGTGTGCATAACTAAACGTCAACTTTGTCTTCAAATTTTTCCATAAGGTCCTCCAAAAGTATCCCACAAACTTGGTATCATGATTTGAGACTATACTCTTTGGCAGACCATGTAGCCTCACAACCTCTCTAAAGAACAAGTTAGTGATGTGGACTGCATCATGGGTCTTTTGGCATGGAATGAAATGCACCATCTTTCAACTACCACAAACACTTAATCATTCCCTCTCCACATCCTTGGAAAACCAAGAACAAAGTCCATACTTATATCTTCTCAAGGCCTCTCTCGTATAGGTAAGGGCTAATACAACCCTGTATTCTGGTTCACTCCCTTAGCCATCTAACACACCCTGCAACTCTGCACAAACTTCTTCACATCCTGTGAAAATTGAGGCCAATAATAATGCTCACTAATAATGGAAATAGTCTTATCCTGACCAAAATGTCCTACCATTCCTCCACTATGCTTCTCCTTTATTAGGTTCTCCTTCATGGAACTCCTCAAGATACACAATTGACTTCCTTTAAACAACATGCCATATTGGATTATAAAATCCAACCACCTTGTCCTGTCAACTATAACAAGCTCCTTGCAAGCTTTCCAAGCCTTTACAAAATCAGGATCCTCAGGGTATAATGTCTTGAGTTCATTGAACCCAACCACTTCAATTTGCGTCTCATTCAACAATGTTTTCCTCCTACTTAAGTCATCTACAACCCTATTCAACCTCCCACTCCTTTGTTTTAAAACAAAGGTATAGCTCTGTAAAAATTCTACCCATTTCATATGCCTCTAACTTAATTATCCATGACTATTTAGGTACTGTAATGCTTTATGATTAGTAAACAAAACAAACTCCTTCGGCAATAGATATTGTCTCTATTTCATTAATTTTTGAACTATTGCATAAAATTCTTGATCATATATAGAGTAATTTCTCTTTGCATCATTTAAATTTTCACTAAATTAGGCAATGGGCTTACCTTCTTAGCTCAACATTGCTCCAATGGCACAACCATTGACATCACAATCCACCTAAAACACCTTATTGAAATATGAAAGGGATAAAACCAATTTTTTGTCACTTTCTACTTCAACAGATCAAAACTCTTCACTGCTCTAGTGCTCCACTTGAACTCTTTTCTATCCCCTCTCATTGTTTCAATTAGGGGTGCACAAATACTACTAAAGTTTCTAATGAGATTTCTATAAAAACTAGTCAAACCATGGAAATATCTCACCTCAATAGTAGTTCTTGGGGTAGGCCACTCCAGAATAGCCTTCACCTTCTCTGCGTCCATCTTGAGACCTTATGCTGAGACAAAATACCCCAACTACACTAACTCCTTCACAAAACTACACTTCTTCAGATTAATCAACAATTTCTCTTATCTCAACTTTTCAAAGACTCTACAAATATGCATCAAATTCTCACCCAGGGACTTATTGAATATCAAAATATCATCTAAGTACACAATACAAAAATTTCCCAGAAACTCTTTCAATACCTCATTCATGAGCCACATGAATGTGCTCGATGCATTGCTTAGCCCAAAGGGCATGACTAACCACTCATATAGGCCCTCTTTGGTCTTGAAGGAAATCTTCAATTCATCTCCTTCCTGAATCTGGATCTGGTGATATCCGCTCTTTAGGTCAATCTTTGTGAAGTATTGTGCTCCACTCAAACAATCCATCAAGTCATCCATCCTTGGTAGAGGAAATTTGTATTTGATTGTTATCTTGTTTATGGCTCGGGAGTCTGTGCACATTCTCCACTCCCCATCCTTCTTCGGTGCTAGTACCATAGGTACTACACATGGACTCAAACTCTCTTGAATCAAACCCTTTCTCAACAACTCCCAAGCTTTTCTATTAAACTCCTCATTTTTTGTAGGAGTCATTCTTTGAGCTGCCTTATTTGACAAACTAGCTCCAAGGATCAAGTCAATCTGATGACTAATCTTCCTCACTAGTGGTAAACCCTCAAGTACATTACCAAAAATAATCTCTTGAAACTCACCCAATAACCCAAAAACTTCTAGTGGCACATTCTCACTATCCTCTTTATCCTTTCTAGGAATCAATGCATAATACATACACTCATGCTTCATGCCTTCTAAAAATTTCCTTCCATCAACATAATAAACTCTAGCACTACTGCATACCTTTTCTTTAGCCTCCTTCAGGGGTTTCAACTTGTGGTGAACTCCATCCTTCATCAAGGAATAAGTATTTGCATGGCCATCATGTATAGCTTTCTTATCAAACTGCCACAGCCTCCCCAACAACATGTGACATGCATCCATGGGAATGATATTGTAGAGTACCTCATCACGATGGCTCCCAATTTTGAACTTCACTAGGCACTACTCATTGGCCAGAACTTTGTGTTCTTTCTATAGCTAGGAAATTTGATACAGATGTGGATTCCTTTCCCTCTTTAGCTTTAGTTTTGCAACCATCTCTTCTAACACTAGATTAGTAGTGCTCCCAATGTCAATAATGACATCATAGCATTTTCCTTCACATTTGCACCTTGTACGAAATAGATTCTTCCTCTATTTTGGCTCATCTTCAGTCACTAAGGCTTTTCTCAACACTAGGGCTTCTCCCTTTTCAACATCATTTGAATGCTCAGATTGAGCCTCCTCATTTGCATGTGCAACCCTTCCACGACCTTCTCACCTTATTTTTGTCCTTCCTTGGTGTTGAGGGCATTCATAGGATTGATGCCCGTCTTCACCACATTGAAAACAAGTACCTCTAAAACCACCTCTTCTAGATCCTTTTCCAAATCTACCTCATCCTCTACCTCTTTGATCACCACTTTTTTTATCACAAGGGTGGTAGAAATTATCACTCCTATGTCCTCGGTTGGTACCCACATCTCCATTTTTCTTCTCATCCTCATTCAGGCATCCAGAAGATCTTCCAGCACACTTTCCACTTTGGCCTCCTCATCCTTTTTTCTAGCTATCAAAAAAAAAATCAGCTTCTCTTCCACTTTTAGAGTGAACCGGTACACATCCTCAATGGTTGTAATTCTGACCAGGCTTAGCTCCTCTTGAATACTTGATCATAACCCATTAAGATAACGGGCTACCTTCTCCTTGCTCACCTCTGCATGGCCTATTATGATGATCATCTTGTGAAAATATTCTATGTACTCTTTCACAAATCTACTCCCTTCTTCAACCCTTGCAATTTCTTCAACAAATCTAACTCATAGTCCACAAGTAGGAACTGCTTCTTTAGTTTCTCCACCATACAATCCCAACTACTGATCTTTCCTTTCCCTCTTTGATTTCTCTCCAACTAGGCCTCTTTCCACCAAATATTTGTGTGGCCCTTTAGCTTCTTTTTTGTAAACTTAACCCAATCTCGGTCCTCTACTTCATACTCAAAATACTCCTCTATCTCATTGATCCAGTCAATCAACTCTTCTTGGTCCAAACTTTCAGAATAACTAGGGACTTCTATTCTAGGTCTCTTTATGATCTTCGAAATGGCCCTAATCATTCGCATTTGATCTTGATAATTGCTTCTTCTTCCTCTTCTACATCTTAATTTTCAACCTCTTCTTCATCCTTTCTTTCTTCTCTCCTTCTCAGGTTTAACCCTCTTCACATTTGTTCTTGCAATGCATCAATTTTTCTCTAGAGGGCTTTGAAACCCTTAGCTGCCAATGGATCTCTTCCACCAACATTTATGCCACCTCTAGCACCATCGCACCTAATAGGCATCACTCTTGGAGGCATATTCAATATATCAAACCCACAACCACAGTCCTGGTGTGAAATGCCTCATGATCGATGGTCTATCCACATGCTCAAGAAAACCTACTCTGATACCACCTGATGAGGGTGCAACCCGAGACATAGAAATTTATGCAAAAAACTAGAGAATAATTTTATTATTTAGAAAAATTACTTCTTGCATATAGAGGATCACAAATCCTCAAGCTCTATAATACATGCAAGCTACAAAAAATTATAGTCACTACAGAATCCCCTTTCATAGCATGTGACATCTTTTTCCCCAAAATGCTACAAAAATCAAATAATCACCCACATAAATAGCTCCATTTCTGTTTTGGAGCCAAAAAACATTTGAATTATCATATTTTGGTGGTTTGGTGCCACAAATTACAAGTTGAAATTCAAAATTTAAAATATCATTTGAAAATTAGGACATTTGGAAAGTGTACCAACTTCTAGGAGCCATAACTTTTGATCTGGGACTTCATTTTTTGAACCCTTTGAACCATCAGAAAGGTCTCAGAGTCAAAAACATGTTCAAAATATATTACACCAATTTTAGCAAGTTTTCGGGCCATTTTAGGGCTGTTTAGAGCCTCAAACCTGATCTAGAAGGTTTTAAGGTGCATTTCTGGGAGACTAAAACTACAATATCTTTCAAATCGAGAATGCTCCAAGCCTGATTCTTTTACCAATATTCTTATTTTTCCATTCTAAATCCTCCCATATAATTTTTTGTCCCCAAACACCTTAAAATTCTAATACCTACAAAAAATAGTAGTTGACCAAAAAAAAGTAGAAAAGAAAAACTGAAAATGGGGATTTACATTATGATGAAAAGGGTATCTAGAAATGCAAAGACATTTACAAAAGGCTAACCAAAGGAAACATAAATGGAATGCATATTTTTGGGTTATGCAAGATTGACCTTACACCACTGGATGCTCTTACATCACAATGTAGTCTTGTGTACAATGTAGTAGAGACCCCTTAGTTATATAACCAAGGTGAGACACAAGATGTCATAAGATTATGACAAGTGTCTTAATCATATGACATGAGAAAATTAATCACAACTACCTAGATTGCATGTAGTAGTTGTCAAAATATAAGATAACAACTAATGGCAACTAACACCTTCTAGAAAGAATCTTAGGACCTAAGTAAACTTGACATGTGAATATGTCCCCTAATTACCTAGTAAGAGAATTAACTAGGTACAAGGAATTTATTCACAACACCCCCCTTTAAGTACAACTTAGGGGAATATTATTATGCAAATGACTCAAAGATTGGTCCTAGCTATGAAGCCATGGTAGGTACCCATGTACAAATGTAATGAATTCCGTCACAAGAAAGGAAAAGGAGAAAACCCAGTGGGAAAAAAATTCTCCCCAAAAGAGAGAAACAAAACAAGAAACTACTCTCCAAAAACTGACAAGGATAAAACCTCATGTGCGGAAAAAGTCCCCCTAGAAGAGATAATGAAGAAGGTCAATTGAAACCCATAAATAGACATCCCACACCCCCAAGAGATCTTACAAATGGTGATATGTACTCTTAGTGAATGGTTTGGTGAAGATATCTACAACATGCTCTGATATAGGAAAATACTACAATCAATGACCTAATCTTGTATCAGCTCCCTGATGTAGTGCATATGGATCTTGATGTGTTTGTTCTATTGATGTTGAATTTGGTTCTTCATGATTTGGATGGCACTATGGATGCCACAATGGAGGACCATGGGCCATGGAATGGTGAAGCCAAACTTAGTCAGAATATTCTAAAGCCAAATAGCCTTAGTAGCAGCATTAACAACTCCCTGATAATTAGCCTTAGTCAAAGAGAGAGCAATAGCATATTACTTCTTACTTTTCCAAAACATGGGGCTAGAACCAAGATGAAAGGTGTAGCCTAAATTGGAATTATGACCATCAAGATTGCCAACACAATCAAAATCTATATATCCAACCAAGTTAAGTCTTGTGCCTACTACATAGTGAATCCCATAATGTGGATTACCCTGAATGTAATACAAGATGCATTTGGTAGCTTTCCAATGAAGCTCATTTGGTTCCTACATGAAGCGTGAAACCATTCCAAATGCAAAGGAAATATCAGGAAGTGTGTGAGCCTAGTAGATGATGCTCCCAACAAGCTAATGATACAAAGTGGCATGTGTTAGAACTGTAAAAAATCTGATGATTTTACATATTATTTCACTCATGAACTTCCTGATTTGGCCCTGCCATGTGCATTTTCCACTCATTCTACCCATTATGTCCCTTATTTTTCACCTATGTATGCATTTTCTTCATCCTGGTTCATATCGACATAGGTCTTCATTGGTCTCCCCGACCCACTATGTTTCTATTGCTGAAATCTTTTGTTTCAAGTGTATCGGCAAAGGCTGTGAGTTTCGGCGAGTGGTCACAACGATGTGATCAGGTCTTGCCGAGAATATTTTACATATGGTGGTCTTCAGTGTGAGTTATACCTTTTGTTGAAAGGTCTCGGTGAGTCTTTCTTGTTACGCCGACCGGTGATGGAGAATTTTTCAGCAAGACACTTCTCTTGTTATGGCGACAACGAATATCTCTATCGGCATATGAATTGAATTGCGGCAGGAGGTCTTGGCAAAGGGGACGGGTTTTGCCGACATGGTATAAGGTGGTTTTCGGCATATCTTGCATATTCTTTCGGCAACAAGAAGTGTTCGTATTGGAAAAGGTTTTTGTTTTGATGCAATGTCATGGCGACTTCGTTTCGTCATGCCGACCGGCGAGTTTGGATGCATATCAGGAGGTTGTCGGTGAGACCTTGGTTTTGTTTCGGTGATCAGGATAATATGCATATCGGCAAAGCAAGGAGTTCTCTACAAGATGTCTCGTCGAAGGTTCAAGGTTATGTCGAGATCGGGATCTTTGTCGGCATCATGGTGGCTTTGTCTTAGTGAATTGATGTGCCAGGGGTGTTTCGGTGAAGCGTTGTCACTCTATATAACATCTCCTCAAGTGTAATGAGCTACAACGACATGCACTGTGCAGGTGGCCTTTGTTGGTATAGGAGCATTTGTTTCCTGGTGAAGCTACATAAGGGCCAGCTATCAGCAAAAGAATTCCTATGTTACACCGACATGTGGGTGGCTTTTGGTGTAACCTGGTGATTCCGCTATAACGTCTTGCCAAGGGGTAAAGGCTATAGTGATCCACATCATAGGCATTCTTCAGCAAGAGGAGTGGCCTGGTCATAGCGACATGAGGTTGGGTTCTATGGTTTTTGGTGTAGCCCGATATACTCTATGAGACATCTTGCCAAAGATAAGATGATATAGTGACAATGAATTAAATAAGGATAACCGCTCGATGTGACTCATGTGTTTCGACATGTGGTCTTGGCGAGGAGCCTGGGATCTTGCCGAGTGGAGTGCAATGTTGCGGTTGTCGGTATGACAATTGTATGGTTATGGCGATATGAAGCTATATGGGGATCTTCAACTTGACATTGTGTTCTTGATATGAGGTCTCCTCGAGAGTGGTAACTTACGGTGACAGTGATTAAAACAAAAGGAGCTTTCGGTAGTATATATCCTGTCTCTTTGCAAATGGAAAGTGCATGAGGAATGCACTTTGGTGTAACAAATGGATTGTCATGGCAAAGCATGCGGAGCGAGGGAACACTGGCAGGGAGCGATCAGCATTATATTGCCTTCGGCATACCTTCACGATTGTCTTGCCAACTGGTGCATAGGTGAATAATAGAATTTTTGATCTTGTGGCTAACATGTAATTGGAATTTTAACTATTGCAGGCCGACATTGTTGGAGCCCAAATTTTGTGCTTGGCCGACATGACATTTCAAATGTTTTATTTTCTTAATGCTGGCTATAAGTATGCACCTAGATTGTAATAGAGAGGGATCATCAGATTTTAGATTAGAAGTAGAAGTTAGTCAGATGGCTACAGTAGGATAATTTTCTCTTTCTAGAGACTATGTGCATGATTTAAAATGGTGGTTTCAATGAAGATCAGCTGGTGTGGCAGGTTGTTTCTGGTATCAATTGTATGTTGAATTTATTGAAAAGCATTGCTAAAGCTATCTCCAAGTTCATTTTTTATGGTTGTTTAAATTGAAATAACAAGTTTATTCTCAGTTTATCAGTGCACATTTGCTATATCTGTGTGATTAGTTGATTGGTTCTCTCAAGTAGGGATTAAATCCTTTATGTTGATCATAGTAATTAGGGGGAATTCATCTGGATTCTTAAAGTAGACCTTAGTAATCATAATCCTGCATTGTTTATACAAGTTATAAATAGATCATATGCCTACAATTTGATTTTCTGCATAAGTTGCTCACCTCTATTTTGTTTGACTTCGCATACCCAACAAGGCACTGATCTCTACAAATTCATTATTTGAATTCATTCAATCTCTTTCATTAGTTAATTAAGCATTCTAGGATTTAGAACTACAAATTGTTATCAAGTTTGATTTCATTTGTTCATTGTCATATGCCATTGTGGGCAGAGCATTTCAGAAGGATAATCACAAGTTAAGTCTACACTATTCAGTTAGGTACACCCTCCTAGGTCTAGCAGCACCTGAAGAGTAGAAGGTTTGATTGTTTCAAACCTTGTTCTGTTACCCTAAAACATCATGAAAGCTTGGCAACCTTTCATGGTTCAAACCTGCATTTTTGAGAAATAACAAATTGGCGACTCTGTTGGGGAATAACTTGAGAAAATATGGTGGCAAACAGCCTTCCCTTATAGAGTCATACAAATTTTTAAATCAGGTCTTCAAATATAGATTCATAATTGTGTAGTTTGTAGCTCCCCATCCGAGTCACACAACTAACAAATTGGTGACTCCACTGGGGAACATATTAGAAGGTTCGGTTGAAGACCATCATATAGAGTCATTGAAGAAGAAGTTGTGATTCCACTGGGAGAAGATCAAAAAGAATTATTTTCCTACTTTTTGAAAAGTAGGTGGCGACTCTGAAAATTTTGAAGAATGGAATGTGTATATGGAGCAAATGAATACACAAATGTGGGAAGGTATTGGGCCCCTCAAGTGCTTGATAATACAATTGGAAATTTTCAAAATGAAGGTAGTGCATATCATGCACAACAGAATATGTACCCACTTTTCCCTCCCCATCTGTACAGAACAATGGTCGAGCAATTCGATCTAACAGGGCTTCAGCAATACCCTTACCCTATGGATATGAATTGGAGAAGCCTTGTCCCTAAGTTTACAGGGAGTGACACAATCATTGTAGAGGATCATTTGAGGAGCTTCAATGATTTCATCGAGGGTTTGGATATGCCATATGAGGATTTAAATATGAGGTCGTTCATGATATCACTTATTGAAGATGCTAGGGATTGGTTCAACAAACTACTGGTAGCTTCTATTAAATCTCTCCAAGAATTTCAAGATCAATTTCTCAAGGAATATGGAGATCTATCTACACCAAGTTGGGCTTCCCAAGGGTTATTGGAGATTCAATAAAATCATAATTTACAGTAGGAACAAGAAAATGCTTATCCAGTCCCTCCTGGACAAAGATTGGAAAGTTATCAAGAATGTTAATATGATCAATGTCAAGGGCAGCATAATTTTGATTCACTTGGAGATATTAGCCAGAATTCACGGCAAGGTATGTATCAAAACCAATGATCTAATGCTGATGAATATGTCAGAGATCTTTTGGATGCATTTCTTGGCATAAGGAAGTATGAAGGAGAAGATTTTACTTCTCTATACAATAGGATGATGAGTGTCTTCATGCAATTGCCTCCTGATTGTAGGCCTACAAGACCCTTTTTTGTTGCATAGTTCATAAAAGTATGGAAGCCTGAATCAGCTTATTGGTCATGGTCATCAATACAGCGTACATGTGGTCACTTGAATAAGTTCATTGATGCCATGGAGGAGATAAGGTATGAGAACAATGTCAATGTTGATTCCAATGATTGTACTTCTGATGAGTGTAGAGAAACTGATCAAACAATGCTTCCAATAGATGATGAGATATGTGCAAGTCAATATGATTCCTATGATTGCTTGCATAGTGAAGATGAAGGTACAAGAGATCTCTCTTGTATAACAGATTGTGACAAGAAGGGCAGTGTGTTATGAGGGATCAAATGAGTATTCAGATTTTGAAGATGCACCTATGGATTTTGATATGCAGCAAGAGGATTCTTCTACCTCTTATAAAGATCAGGATGAAGAGGCAATGGGAAATATTGATATTGAATATACAATGCCTCCAACTACTGTTGAAAGCTACAAAGATATATTCAATGAAGAGGAGGGTTGTGAATTGGAGAATGGTTTCCAAAAATTTTTAGGCCCATTGCATGATGAAGTTTTAAAAGATGATCAGATAATGTTTTTCCAAGGTATGCCCAAGAATGAATTTGAGGTATTTTTAGATCCACTTGATGATGAACCAAAGGTATTTTTAGATAAACAAAGTGATGTGTCAAGTTATGGAACAAGTGACTATGCTGGTTATTTTTCATTCTCTTTTGATCCTGGGCCTCTTTTTGATGATGACAAAAGTGATGAATGTGACTATAATAGTGAAAATGTGGAAACTTGTTTACTCAACTGTGAGCAAATATCTGATTTGTTGAATCTTGAATATCAGAGATATACACATGAAGGTGATCCTGAGGTTCTTTATCCAGCTTGCATTTGTTTTGACAGTGAAATTTTTTTGTGCAATAATTCATGTGATTCTTAGTGCATTTCTCAAGTTGATGGTGAGACTTTTGGAGTTGACCAAATGCATATGTCTGTTCAAGAAAAGGTATGTGATTCTAAAATTTCTAACTCATGTGGAGAAGACATTTGTTTGCATACCAAGAATGATAGAGGTCCAGATTTTATTGGTCCACATATGCATGATATTGAAAATATGAGTCATGATCTAATGTTGATTCCAAATAATGATACTGGAGAGGTACAAAAGGTTTTAGATTTGTGTGTTTCAGACAGTGTTGATATAGCAGAACACTTTGTTTCTCAAGTGAAGCACTTTGATGATAAATTTTCAATACAGCTGAGAGAATGTTTCATAATACATGACAGTGAGAGAGATAATATAAAATGTTGTATTCCATATGCATGCATTATGTGTATTGAAAATAATAGGGGTTTGTCCCAAGATGTTGAAAATTTTGAACTATGGGATGGTATTGGGATTTTGGGCCAAACCGAGCATGATGATACTCTAAGAACTTGCAACAATAGTGATAGGAAAGGTTGCATGAGTATCTTTAAAAAGAATCTGATAAACTCAAGAGAAAACTAGGTGTTTGACAAGGGAAAGATTGGTTTGAGTTTCAGATTGTAACAGCTCAGAACATATGAAGCAACACAGAGGATTAAGGGTTGCAAGTGCATGAACAACTCTTGCTTGTCCTCTTTAAAATTATTTTCCATGCACAGTAGTTTAGGGACTTGCATTCATCTCCATCTTGCATTTAGTCTACATTCATTCCTTCATTTCCATTTCCATTCTGCTCACTTTTTCATTCATTTTGTAGTCATCTCCATCACTGGTCCTTCCTTCTCTATCTGGTCTGCTCACCCAAAGATTATGGATCCTTGCAATGATCTAACTATCATTCATCCCCAGATGGAGCCATTGTTAGAATTATAAAAAATCTGATGATTTTACATATTATTTCACTCATGAACTTCCTGATTTGGCCCTACCGTGTGCATTTTCCACTCATTCTGCCCATTTTGTCCCTTATTTTTCACCTATGTATGCATTTTCTTCATCCTAGTTCATATCAGCATAGGTCTTCATTGGTCTCCCTGACCCACTATGTTTCTATTTCTGAAATCTTTTGTTTCAGGTGTATGGGCAAAGGCAGTGAGTTTCGGCGAGTGGTCACAACGATGTGATCGGGTCTTGCCGATAGTATTTTACATATGGTGGTCTTCGGTGTGAGTTATACCTTTTGTTGAAAGGTCTCATCGAGTCTTTCTTATTACATGCGACTGGTGATGGAGAATTTTTCGGCAAGACACTTCTCTTGTTATGGCGACAATGGATATCTCTATTAGCATATGCCTTGAATTATGGCAGGAGGTCTTGGCAAAGGGGTCGGGTTTTGCCGACATGGTATATGGTGGTTTTTGGCATATCTTGCATATTTTTTTGGCGACAGGAAGTGTACGTATCGGCAAAGGTTTTTGTTTCAGTGCAATGTCATGGCGACTTCATTTTGTCTTGCCAACTAGCGAGTTTGGATGCATATTAGGAGGTTGTCGGAGAGACCTTGGTTTTATTTTGACGATCAGGATAATACGCATATCGGCAAAGCAAGGAGTTCTCTACAAGACATCTCTTCAAAGGTTTTAGGTTATGGCGACATCGGGATCTTTGTCGGCATCATGGTGGCTTTGTCTTAGTGAATTGATGTGCCAGGGACGTTTTGGTGAAGCGTTGTCACTCTATATAACATCTTCCTGATTGTAATGAGCTATAGCAACATGCATTGTGCAGGTGGCCTTTGTCGGTATAGGAGCATTTGTATCCTAGTGAAGCTACATAAGAGCCGGATGTCAGCGAAAGAATTCCTATGTTACACCAACACGTGGATGGCTTTCAATGTAACCTGGTGATACCGCTATAACGTCTTGCTAAGGGGTAAAGGCTATAGCAATCTACATCATAGGCATTCTTCAGCAAGAGGAGTGGCCTAGTCACAGTGACATGAGGTTGGGTTCTATGGTTTTCAGTGTAGCTTGATATACTCTATGAGACATCTTGCCAAAGATAAGATGTTATAGCGATAGTGAATTAAATAAGGATAACCACTCGATGTGACTCATGTGTTTCAGCGTGTGGTCTTGGCAAGGAGCCTGGGATCTTGCCAAGTGGAGTGCAATGTTGGGGTTGTTGGTATGACAATTGGATGGTTATGGTGATATGAAGCTATATGGGGATCTTTGGCTTGACATTGCGTTCTCGGTATGAGGTCTCCCCGAGAGCAATAAGTTACAGTGACAATGATTAAAACAAAAGGAGCTTTCAGCGATATATATCCTGTGTCTTTGCGAATGGAAAGCGCATGAGGAATGCAATTCAGTGTAACAAATGGATTGTCATGGTGAAGCATGCAAAGCAGGGGAACACTGGTAGGGAGCGATCAACATCATATTGCCTTCGACATACCTTCACAATTGTCTTCCTGACTAGTGCATAGGTGAATAACAGAATTTCTGATCTTGTGGCCGAGATGTAATTGGAATTTTAACTATTGTGGGCCGACATTGTTGGAGCCCAAATTTTGTGCTTGGCCGACATGATATTTCAAATGTTTTATTTTCTTAATGATGGCTATAAATATGCACCTAGATTGTAATAGAGAGGGATCATCAGAGTTTAGATTAGAAGCAGAAGGTAGTTAGATGGCAACAGTAGGATAATTTTCTCTTTCGAGAGACTATGTGCATGATTTCAAATGGTGGTTTCAATGAAGATCAGTTGGTGTGGCAAGTTGTTTCTGGTATCAATTGTATGTTGAATTTATTGAAAAGCATTGCTAAAGCTGTCTCCAAGTTGATTTTTTTTGGTTGTTTAAATTGAAATAACAATTTTATTCTTAGTTTATCAGTGCACATTTGTTGTATCTGTGTGATTAATTGACTGGTTCTCTCAAGTATGGATTAAATCCTTTTTGTTGATCATAGTAATCAGGGGGCATTCATCTAGATTCTTAAAGTAGAGCTTAGTAATCATAATCTTGCATTGTTTATACAAGTTATAAATAGATCATATGCCTACAATTTGATTTTCTGCTAGAATAAGTTGCTCACCTCTGTTTCATTTGACTCCACATACCCAACAAGGCACTGGTCTCTACAAATTCATTATTGGAATTCATTCAATCTCTTTCATCAGTTAATTAAGCATTCTAGGATTTAGATCTGCAAATTGTTATCAAGTTTGATTTCATTTGTTCACTGTCATCTGCCATTGTGGAAAAAGCATTTCAGAAGGATAATCATAAGTTAAGTCTAGACACTATTTAGTTAGGTACACCTGCCTAGGTCTAGCAGCACCTAAAGAGTAGAAGGTTTGATTGTTTCAAACCTTGTTCTGTTACCCTGAAACATCGTGAAAGCTTGGCAACCTTTTGTGGTTCAAACCTACATTTTTGAGAGCTAACAGCATGAACAAGTGGAGTGGAACACTTGGCTTCAAGTTTGACTCATGGTAGAAAGGGAATAGGTGCAACCTTACAATCAGACATGTGGAACCAAGATATAAGGTCAAGAGCATACTTTGGTTGAGCAGGAGTGATCCTGAAAGAGGACTATGTGACTCAATATTGAGAATGTAATGCAAGAGACCCAAGTCAGTCATAGAAAACCTATCATGTAGAGAAGATTCGACTCTACCAATGATGGATGATGTACTCCCAATAATGATCAAGTCAACAACATAGAGAACTAGAAGCAATGGCAAGTCATCCTATTGCAAAATATAAACATTTAAATCCAAGTAGCACCTAAATAATCTTATTAAGAGAAGAAAGGAGTCCATCTTGGTATACCAAGCCTGAGGGTCCTATTTGAGGCCATAGACAGAATTCTATAGTATGCAAACCAAAGAAGAATCCTAAAAAATTCCCTATGGTTGTTCCATTTAAATTTCCTCTATACAATCTCCATGAAGAAATGCACTGTTCAAATCCATATGATGGATAGCCCATCCATGAGCTACTGCAATGGAAAGAGTCAAGAAAATGGAGTTCATCTTAGGAAAAGGGGAAAAGGTTTTCATATAATCAATGCTAGGAGCCTGTGAGAAACCTTTAACCACAAGTCATGGTTTTAACTTGTCCACAATTCCATCTGTTGCATATTTTTTCTGATAGATCCACTTAAATTGAACCATTTTTCTCCCTTTAGGAAGAGGAACTAAGTCCCATGTGTGATTCTTCATCAAGGAACTATACTCTTCCTCCATTGTTGAATCCCATTCAAGAAAGCCTGAAGCCTCCTTAGCTATTTTACACTTATCAATATGAAATATAGGATTAGGAGAAACATATTTCCTGAGTGTTCCAAGAGCCATATTACTTTTAATGATCCATTCAATTTGTAAATTTGGATCATCTAGTTCTCAAACATATCTATCAATGTAGTGAGTTAATCATTTTCCATTAGTTTACTTCATGCATTTATTTTATGTGTTGCATAGTTATGTTGAGTTAAAAGAGGAAACTTAGGATGACCTATGGATGAAATATGAAGAGCACAAGAGATACCTCAAAACACAATCAAACAACACAACCCCCCCCCCCCCAAATTCACTCAACCAAAGAATCAACCACCAAGGAAATGATTTGACACTTTATAATTAGTGCTACTACAATTTCCACTTGCAAGAATTAGCTAAGTGGAATTTTTATTTTAATGCTTACAATTTCCACAATAAGGCAAGATAAAACTATGATTGACATGTAAAAGATCAAACTATGATCTGTGCAATACAATTTCTAAAAAGATCCAAATAAGGCTTTTTTTTTAAAGTACAATTTCTACTCATAATAAATCCAAATAGATAGCACCACTATGAAGCTCTCAAAAAAATATGCAATGTTTTAAAAAATCACCTAAAAAGGAGTCCATATGAGCTCGAATGGAGCCCCGAAAGTTCCAAAACTAGTGACTACTCAACAACACCTATGACAAATTGAATCAAAATTAGAGCTCGTACATGGTATTAGAGCTTCAATGTTGTAGACTTCTTCCCAGATTTGGCTTCCAATGTCCAACTAGGATGAAACAAAAGGTAAAATTGACTTTCTCAAATGCTCTAGAAACAATGGTGAGCTCAAATTTAATGCAACAAGCTCCCAAAATGCACTTACAATATGAAGCTAAAAATAGAATCCCCCCAAGTGTGGTATTTCTATCACACCTTTCTGATTCTCCACATCATCCTAAGATGCATGAGAAGAGCATGCTCAATGATTCAAGAAAAATACAACATTAAAATCAATATCTCCTAAAATACTAACCAAAGGCAATCAACTTTCTCTACTACCATGTAATATTTGGCTATGGAGATAGCCACCAAAGATCTAAAGACCTATGGAAAGAAAAAAATACTCAGAAGATCAATATGACAAGAATAAACGGTATTCCTATCAATGAATGAAAAAAGAGTCATTGTGGGTGTGTGTACAATGTAGTAGAGAACCCTTGGTTATATAGCCAAGGTGGGACACAAGATGTCATAAGATTATGACAAGTGTTAACAATATGACATGAGAAAACTAATCACAACTACCTACATCACAAGTAGTAGTTGTCAAAAGATAAGATAACAACTAATGTCAACTAACACCTTCTAGAAAGAATCTTAGGACCTAAGTAAACTTAACATGTGAATATGTCCCCTAATTACCTTGTAAGAGAATTAACTAGGTACAAGACATTTATTCACATCATGTAACACCCCTCCATTTTGGCTATTTTGATCGGCAGTGTTCTTTGTTATGTTGTTTTTGTATATGTTGTGACTTTGGTACTTGGTTACTATTTCATCGCAAACTGTAAAGCGATGTGAATGTCATATTTTGGTGTGATGGTATTTTATTCTGATGTTATATTTATGGAATGCTTTGGATTAGCTTAGCAAATATTTAATTAATGATGCTTTATTCTTTTGAGTATATTATTGATGTTCAATTCATTAGTTAGTAATACTGTATTGGTGAAGGGGACAAGATTGTACTAATCGCTTGCAAGCACCCTATGATTTTGAGATTTCCTCTTCACGGTGTGTTTTATCATATCATATATATATATGCATGTTCGATATACTCTTTGTTCGTAGGTTGACAGGTGCAGGACATCGACTTGACCTGATTTCACAGGTTTGAGCATGTCCATTGGCCAATAGTTTTTTATTAGGAGATAGTAGCTAGGTTTTTCATGTCAAGTCATCACCCTAGTCATAGTGTCATTGGATTTTAGTCGGGTTAAATTGCTTCTATGTTCATCTCTCCTTGATTTCATTAAATTGCAAGTTGAAAAAGGTAAATAAATGGCCTTATGTATTTAAGTTGTTTATTAAATTCATTTGGTTATAATGTTATAAATGTTATTTAATTTATTCATTAATTTAATTTAATTAATAAAATGATCTAATATTGGATTAGATTTATTTTATTGATTAATTAAATTAATTAGGTTGAAATGAATTAAGTTATCCATTTTGGGAATTAAAAGTGTTAATTTATTTTTGGAAATTGTAATTGTTAAATTCCTTTTCAATTGAAAATTTAAAAAGATAAGTGTTAAAGTTGTTTTGAAAAGAAAATGGTTAAAGTTAAATGCTTTTGAAATGAAAATTTTTAAAAGCATTTGAATTCATTTTGAAATAGAAATTTTAAAAAAAAAAGTAATTAAGTCATGTTGAAAATAATTTTTTTAAATGTGTTAAATCGCTTTGAAAAGCAATTTTGGTTTTAAATTTTCAAATAAACAAAATATCTCCAAAAAATGCAATAACTATGGTGGATAGGATATTTTAGGGATATTGAACAAATTTGGGGGGTAAATGGAGAGGGCTTTTCATTCTTAAAAATTTTGGCTGTAAGAAAAAAAAGGAAGGAGAGTTCTTCATGTTTTGTGGATGCATTTTGGATTTTGGGTGAGGATTTGGAAAAGGCTTTGGAAAATCTTCTTGCAGGGAAGCTCAAATATCTTCTTCAAACTCTCCTTCAAGCTGCAGATCATAGGTGTTTCTTGTTTATTGGTTTAGAAATTGCATTTTCAATTTAAAAATTTGTTGCAACATTTATTTGAAAACCCTCTTTAAATCTTGAAAAATTTAGATTTGTTGTTGAAAAACAAAGATTGCAACAAAAAATTTCAATTTCAACAATAGAAAAATGGAAAGAAACAAAATGGAATTTGAAAACATTTATTTTGGAGTTGAAATGCTTCTTATTAAATTTGGAATTGGAACCAGGAAATTGTGTTGATAAATTAGTTTTATTGCAAAATTTCTGAAGAAAAATTAAATTTCCCAGATTCTAGCAAAAACCCTATCAAAACAGGGGATCTCTATTTTTGGTTGTGTTGTTTATTCAAAAAAAAAATACATATATAAAAAAAAAAATTGTTTTTGGTTGGGAGGCTCGGTGGCAGCCAACGCTGCCACAGCCATCCCATGGAGGGCATTGCTATGGCAGCACTTCCCACAGTATGTGGGGGAAGCGTTGCCATAGGCAGCACTCCCCATGGTATGTGGGGGAAGCCTACCATAGGCAGCGCATCCTCCATAAGGGAGGTTCAGCGCAGCCTATGGTTGCATCCTCCTCCCTATGGGGGTCGTGGCCTTTATAAAAAAAAAAAATTATAATTTTTTTTCAATTTAATTTATTTGATATTATATATATATATAATATATTATAATTTAAATATTTTTTTTATTATTATTTGTTTATATAAAATATATATATTATATATATAATGTATATATTAGGTAGTTTTAAATTATTAGATCTGGAATGTAAATGTCTAATTTTAAATATATATATATATTTATATTTAAATAAAAATTATTTTTAAGGTGATTACTTCATTATCCTAGTTGAAATAAAATTGAATTTATAGTAAATGGTTTTATTTTATAAAGTTGATTTTTATCAATATGTGTAATTGGAAGAAACAAAAATTATTAGTTTAAATTCCTTAAAGTTGCCAATGTGATTTGATTTACTATTGAGTATGTGCAAATAATTTTAATTATTTAATTATTTCATGCATGCTATGTCATTGCTTGGCTTGGATTTAGGAAATCCTAACATTAGTTTCTTGAGTTGCCTGAAATGCTTTCTAAGTGATCTTTTTGTTCATTCTCGATGTTGGGAAATTGAGTTATTTGTTTATGTAAGTCTTCCAGATGGGGTTTTTAATATTTTGGGGTTGTCGTATTATGTAGTCAACCTTTGTATTGCCTTGGGTAGTGTGTATATTTTTATCCTGTTGTTTTACCCAGTTTTCATGAATGGGGATGGTTTGTGCCTCCTTTGGAAAGAGTGGATTATGTGTCTTGTTGCCTCCAAGTGTTTGGAGTCAGTTTCATTATATGTTGACTCCTAGAGTTGGAGTAATTTTTTATCTAGTTTGTATGCACTTTGGCACCCTTGGTGATTGGTTTTATTGGGTATGTTGTCAATAAGAGAGTGGCTCTTTGTGGGGGTCCAAAACACAAAGGGGTGCCAGGGTAACTCGTTTAGGGTTTAAGTAAGTGAAAACTTACAAAGAATTAATGAAAAAAATTTAGAATAATTAAGATAATGAATGCCTCTCTCATGACTCATGCACTTAGCAAGGCTTGAGATGAGATAAGAAGCACAGTTTGTATGGGGGTCTGGTGGCTGGTAGAGGCAAGCCAGGGTAAACCCTGAATGGGGGTCCAATAGCCTAGGAAGGTTGAGCCAAGGTAACTCATAGAAAATGATGTGTGGCACTCTCTCTATGTCAACTAGAAGTCAGTTTGTTGTACTACGTAGTTGATCATTGTTCTCTAGAAGCATTGTAACTTTTGTGTTAAGTGATGTTGTACTTGTATCTAATTTTGTTCAGTTATGTATTAGCCTGTGTCTAGAGGTAGATGGTCTTGTTTAGGAATCCTGGTTACTATCTCCTAGCACAAGGGGTGAGCCTTCAGGTATCACATGGTTGGGTGGAATGTGCACCTTATTTTGTTGGGTCGTCTTCTTGTTCGTGTGGATGAGATTTCTAGTTAGAGAGCTCATGGGATCCAAATTCATTTCATGATTTATTCTTTTCAATTGTATATTGTATTTTGTTATCCCCCATTTGTTATTGAGGTGGAATGTGTAATATGTAATCATGCTTATTAGTTTTACCTCATTGGGGGAATGAGAGTTGTAATCTTATTGTAATTTATTGTTATCTCAAATTAAGTGGTATCTCTTATCCTTTGATGTATTTTATCATATATGGAATGTATGTGTTTCTTATTTTGTTAAATAATTAATTGCTATGGTTTCAATTCATGTTTCTTGTTGGGTTTTAAAATAATCTCAGTCGCATAGCCTTAGAGATTGTTGCAATAGGTAGTGAACTTGCATGTTAATTGTACTTTAAAAAAAAAAAATAGTACATTTGAGTAGTTATTGCAACTTCCTCTAGAGTTGTGTGGCGGGTCGTTACACATCAACACCCTCCTTAAGTTCAACTTAGGGGGGAGATTATTATGCAAATGAATCAAAGATGGGTCCCAGCTACAAGGCCATGTTAGGCAGCCATGCACAAATGAGATGAAATCCCTCACAAATAAGGAAAATAATAAAACCCAATAGGAAAAAACTCCTCCCCAAAAGAGAGAAACAAAAAATGAAACTTCTCTCCAAAGGATGAGATGGAAAAATCCTTGAGTGAGGAAAAATTGCCCCCCATAATAGATAATGAATAAGGTCAAGTGAACCCCCCTAAAGAGAAATCCTACACCCCCAAGAGAACTCGCAAATGGTGATATGTACTCTCAGTGAAGGGTTTGGTGAAGATATCTACAACATGCTCTATTGTAGGAAAATACTATGAATCAATGACCTACACATGTATCAACTCAATGATGAAGTGGATATGGATCTTAATGTGTTTGTGTTGTTGATGTTGAACTGAGTTCTTCATAATCTGGATGGTACTCTAATTGTCACAATGGAGGATCATGGGTTGTGGAATGGTGAAGCCAAACTCAGAATATTTTGATAGTAATATTTTCTATTAAAGTTCACCTCTAGCTTGTTGATATTCCTTACATTTGAAATGGTGAAATGAATAGGTATTTATAGGTGTTTATCCAATTTCTCAAAAATTAGATTCCAAAAGCCACCACTTCATATTTGAATTTTGGATATTAAAATTCCACCAAGAACATATTAAAATTCGGGTCTTGGATAAGGAGGGGGAACCATTCACTCTTGGGAAAAAGGGCCTTGAGCCAAATTTCCAGGACACACTTGATAAAACCTATAATTTAATGGTTGAATACATTTTTTAATATTGGTTCCCTTTCAAAAAATGATAGAAATTAGGCTTTGGAATGCATAATTTGGTAAATTAGAAGCTTAATTAAATCCAATAAACTAGGGGGGGAACATAATGCAAAAGGTAGTTCAGACTTGAAATCATTCTAATGTTTTTAATATTTCTTCATTGATCTAGCCATTTCTTCAAACTTGTTCATTCTATCTTTGTCCCTTTGTAATTCATCTCGATACTTATGTATTTGTATCCTTGCATCAATAAAATTCTTTAAATTATTACCATATACTAGATATTTCCATAATGATCCCATGATTCATTGGATAGCAATAAAACTAACTTTGATACCATTGTAATATCCTATGTAAAATAATCATACAAATTGAACCCTTCAAAAACACTATTTTAATTTAAATATTTTGGATAAGAAAATTTTTGACATAAATATAACCCTAATCATGCAAACCCAAATTTATCACCATTTACCCATAATAATAATAACCCAATTATTTTAAATGAAGTCAAACCCATATTAGATTTATGTGTTCATAACAAAATATGGTAAAACCTAGAATTTTGATTCATTTTTTATACAAAATATTAACTACATGGTTCATAAACTATAAAATAAATTATAGAGCATCTATTACATTAATTGGCTCTATAATATATTACAATAAAGGAAAAAAAGATAACATTTTTTTGAGTCTTTCTTATCATTATAGGGATTCAAGATACAATGGTATGGTGTAATAATAACATATATAATAGAGTCAAACTACTATGCTCAACTCCTACAATAAACAATAAAACATGTAGACTTGATATGACTAATATATACAAAAAAAACCCAATGTTTCTCACTTATATTGAATTCTAAAACTTAATTACAAGAAAATTCTACAACAACAATGACAAATAACCTTTACAATGCTTTTCCATTATAGAAAACTACAAAATGTACACTAGACAAAGCTAAGATTCTATGTCCTTGAAATATCATTCATGATCTTTAGGTTAGATCATCATACTAGTCAAAGGGATTTCATCCTCTACCAACAAAACTAAAATTGTTTTTATGCTCTAGTTTCCCTACAAATATGAGGTTTTTTAGCCTCAAATTTGACAAAATGATGGTAAGTGCATAGAAATGAGGGACTAAAAGGGGTCTTAGGTGACAATTATTTTTTGAAATTAGTAAAAACCAATCTTGGATGAGAAATTGAAGATAATTATGCTCAGAATTTAAATACACAACAAGAATAGGAATCATAGTACTCTAAATGTACTTTCTAAATAATATAAAGAGGAGATATATATATATATATATATATATGTCTATAAAGAGGGGGAGCGAGAGAGAGGGAGAGAAAGATAGAGGTAGAGATAATATAGTGGGAGAGAGGGAGGAGAGAGAGATTTTTCTTCACACAAATGTGAGCGTGTTATAACACAAAAATGTTATACCACACATTTGTATTTTATTTGGGTATTTCCAACCCTTAGGGTTGTAATTTTCTTGGGAATCCAAACCAAATGATTGGGATTGCATGTCTATGTCTAAAGACATTCTTTTTGTAAATTGAAAAAAAAGACTAAATATTGAGTATGGTTTCCATTAGGTTTGCATATATTTCAATGTTGAGTTAAAAAAATACCACAATAACATCAAGCTCTCTTTTATCTTTCTAACCATTTAATTTTTTTTACATTTCAATATTTTTGAGGTTTTCATCTCTAATTTCCTTTGTCAATGTCTTCATTTTTTAATCCAAAACCCATGTATTATTTTTTTGGTTTTATTTTTTTCTCATTAATCAAAATTGAAAATAAATTACATTTTTAAAAGCTAGAATCTATTCTATACACATTCAAAAGGAATTGATTTTTGATTAGTTTCTAAAACATTTATGGGGGAGCATGCTCAATTTTTTTATTTTTAAATTATGCCCACTTTGAAAATTCATAAAAAATCACATCTTAATTAAAAAATTATCAAAAAAGTTAAGCATAAAATAAATGGTGTTAGCTAATTTTTCATCAAAACAATTTTGAAATACTATAAAAGGTTAACATTTTAGGGGGAGAACTTCATATGTTATGCTATGTTTTTTTGAAAAAAAGAGGATCAGTTTGTGTGCTCCCCCTATTTGAAAATATTATCTCTCCACCTCTATTTGTCTATCTCTACTTCTCTCTATCTTTTCCTTTCTATCTTCCTATATCTCTCTCTCGATATATATATATCCCTCTATATAAATTATGCTCTATCTCTCTCAATATATTTTCTACCTCTATCTCCCTATGTTTGTATCTCTCTACCTATTCCTCTCTATCTCTCATTATCTCACTCTATATATATTTCTCCCTCTCTCTATATATTGAATTATCAATCTCTCTCTCTCTACCATTCTTTCTCTACCTAGTCCATATGTCCATCACCATGAGACCACATTTATTTGAGGCATTTTATCAAATAGCTCACTACCATGTCTATGCTACTACTTAATATTATTCTTGGATAGACTTTTTCCAAGCATCCATAGTTTGTTTGAAAGCACTTGTTTTAGGCTTTTAGCCATAGCAGCAAGAAAGTGAACTATTTGATAAAATGCTTTGGTTATGGAAAAGGTCGTAGCATAGACAAGGTAGTGAGATGTTTGAAAAATGGCCTCAAATAAATTTGGTCTCAAATAAATGTCGTCTCATGGTGATGTCCATCACAATAGACCAGATTTCTTTGAGGCAATTTTTCAAATCGCTTATTGCCTTGTCTATGTTAATGATCACTATTATGCTTTGATATATTTTTCCCAAGCATCCATAGTTTATTTAAAAAGTATATATTTTAGGATTTTGGCCATAGCAGCAAGGAAAATTCTTTGGTAGACTTGTATGGAAAATGTGGTATCATAGACAAGGCAGTGAGCTGTTTGAAAAAATGCCTCAAAGAAATGTGGTCTTATGGTGATGGAAATCACCATGAGACCAAATTTCTCTGAGGAATTTTTTCAAATAGTTGACTGCCTTGTCTATTCCATTGCTTACTATTATTCTTTGAAATATTTTTTCCAAACACCCATAGCATAGACAAGGCAGTGAAAAGTTTGGTAATATGCCTCAATAAAATTTGGTCTCATGGAATTCCATGACAATAAAATTAAATTGGAATCTTCTCACAATTATTAGTTATGCAATGTGAAGTAATTGCAATACTTCTTATGTTGAATTTCTAAAAAAATATATTATAATTAAAATTTTGTCATCTATCAACATCTAGTTATTAACTTTTTGCAATGTGAAGTAATTTTTTGAGTTTGAAAGATGTGCAATGCAATTTAATCAACAATATGAATATAAACTACAAAAATCTATTAAGTACAATTCATTAGTTAAACTCTTTATTTTATTACCTAAGTGAAGCTTCAAACTCCACTTCCACTAGGAGGTGTTACCATGAAATCTCCAAAATTAACCTATTCAAAGGTAAGTGCACCTAGATGGTTCCCAAGAAGGGGGATTAAGTGGCCACTTTTTTTTTAAATCAGGAAATGTTGACCTTGGATGTGGAATTGAGGATAGTTACACTAAATTTTTTGAGATGGAACAAAAACAAGGATCGAAGTGCTCTGAGTCTACTTTCTAAACTACTAATTTATTTTGAAAATGGTTGACACTAAGGTGTTCAATAGAGGGATGTACACAAATTGGTGTTATTTTTGTCAGAAAAACATAACATACCAACTCTTGTACAACCTAAGCATGGTGAACTTTTTTTTAGTATTTTTAAAATCACTACGGTCAAAAGTGAGCTAACAAAATCTAGTTCATGCACAATCTTTTTGAATATTTTTGAATGAATATTTGATTTTTTACTAATTTTCTAAGTGGGCACTTCCTAAAAAGTAGAATTTGGGTTTGCTCCCCCTACAAATTTTGGAAAGTAATAGATTTTTTTTAAAAAAAATTTAGAATGGACTCTAGTTTCTAAAATGTAATTTATTTGAAATTTTGAGGAACGGTTAATTTATAATGAAAAAA